>CM032231.1:89572500-89937500 GCA_019009955.1 Riptortus pedestris | reverse complement strand
TATATAAACTTGTTATTGTAGTTATATTAACATGTTATTGGATTGTTTCGATTTTAGCAGATTTCCCTTAACCCAGTAGTTCTTAATGTGACATATATTTTACGGCGGTAGGGGCCTCTTTGGAATTAGCTGCAGAGTAAACAAAGGTGTGCAGGCTTGATCCTGTATGATCATTAGGACCTCCAAACACTCCTTTATCAGTCTAAAACCTACCTCTGAGCTATCAACATCTGTTTTCGCTTTACCAAGTGTTTTTTTTCCTCCTTCATCTTGGTGATTTTAGGACATGGAGTTTATCAACAAAGAGTAAGTACCTGAACTTGTATGAATTTATTTAAAATTTGTTTTAGCTGTAATTAGTTTCTATACAAATTAGACTATTGAACCTTAATTATACATTTAATCTTTTGAGTTTTATTTACGCTCAAAATCTTTCTAAATTTTAGTGTGACATATATGTTACACTAAGCACTAGCCAACTTGCTTAAAATATTTTTTTTTTAGGGCCTTGGCTGAGATTATTGAGCCTGGCTTTACAGTTCAGGAGGCCATAGACTTAATATTGGCAGATGACAAAGCTTTGTACCAAAGGGACATATACATCGCTCCACCAAAATGATTGATAATTTATCTCCGGAAACAAAAAAATGTCCTTTCCATTTCTACATAGACAATTTATTCACCTCATTCCCATTACTTTCATACCTACGCAAAAAGGGATATGGAGCGACTGGTACCTTAAGAGATAATAGAATTCCCAAATCTTGTCCCTTGCCATCAACTAAATCCATGAAAGGCCAAGAGAGGGGTCATATTGAAAGTATAATAAACAGAACTGACGGGCTACTTATTTGCAAGTGGAGAGATAACTCTATTGTCTCCGTATGTTCCAACACATATGGAGTTCAACCAGTAACAAAGGTTGGGAGGTACTCATTTGCAGTGAAAAAAATTATTCAGGTTCCCAGGCCATATGCATTTTTAGAATATAATAAAGGGATGGGAGATACAGATCGTATGGACCAAAACCTAAACTGAATGTAGCATTACAAAACGCATGGATTCAGTATCGCAAGGGTGTAAAAAATATTACACAGTTGGAATTCAGAAGAAGTGTGGTACTTACCTATTTGAAAAAATTCCTAACAACTGCCAAAGCTCCAGGACGTTCATTAGATGAGTCTAGGTATGATAGAATTGACCATCTTGTGAGAAAAATCCCAGACGGTCTGAGACAAAGATGCAGAGGAGAAAATTGTCAGTCGGTTTCCAGATATTATTGCCAGAAGTATGATGCGGGCCTCTGCCTCGATTGTTTTGCCCCCTATCACACACGCTAATTCATACATATGTACTTTCCCGGAATTTGTTTTACTTAATTTGTTTGTAAAACCTTTTTTTTTATTTGTAAAATACATGTTTTTCAGAGTTTTTTATGGTGTACATTTTTTCCATATTTATTAACCATTCATTAACCATTTTTTTTGTTTGTTGTGGCTAGTCAAGTGCTTAGCGTGAGATATATGTCACAGTCAAAAAATCAAAAACAGAAAGGCTGAAAATCATGTTATTGACTATTTTACATTTAAAACAAAGTATTTCATTCGATATGAATGTAATTTAACAAAAACATTAATTAAATCCATTTCTGAGCACTACTGGGTTAAGGGAAATCAGGTATTGAGGTTGTACTCATGACGGAATTTTCGACATTTTTCTTCAAATGTCCATCGATCCTACCTAGTAGATGACGAAATATATATATATATATATATATATATTTGTCTGTTACCGTTCTAGCGATATCAATTTTTGTTTGATCGTTACCAAACTGGATATTTAGTAGTTTTATGTAAAAGTAAAGATCAAGTTCGTTAACGGCTGAAATCGGACCACGGGGAGAGGGAGTTTAGAGGGAAAGATGTTCGAAAATTCAAAATATCTCCGTTACTATTCGTCGGATCGAAAAATTGTACAGAATCAATCTCATTACAAATTACATTTACTATAAATATTGTTATATACATTTATTCTCTATGTTGAATATTAACCGAGATATTTGCATTCTTATTAAATCTGGGCGGCTAACGGACGAAGTGTCTTTCCAGCCAAAAGTTAGTTCGGCCGTTTCAGTAACTGTTCAGCTCTCGTGAAATTTCTCTACTGTAAAACTGCACGTGGGAAATCTGCTTAGTTTACGCAGCCCCTGCGTGACGGACTTTTTCTTATTATGCGTAGTAATTTTTCATCACTTTGATTGTTTGTTCTTTCATTATGTATATTATTTATTTATTTTTTTGTTTTTCGTTTTTTTTTTCCTTTTCTTTTCTTTTTATTTTTTTTAATTTCAAGAACAAATTTATGAACATCATTTCTTGTATACAAAACACGATGTATTATGAACATACATGTTATATACTGTAATAGTATGGTACATGTAGTAAATAAACGCCCTTTGTGCATGGGTAATGCGTAAAGGCAAATATTAAAAAAATGTATATATATATATATATATATATATATATAAAACATAAAGAAAAAAATCCTGTTTTTTTTATAAATATCATAATTAGTCAATTTCAGCCAATTTTGTAATAATACAAATTCATACCTAAGCTAATATGGAAATAATGAGACTGTGGTTTTCGAAAAAAAAAAAAAAAACAACTATTAATTGTTTAGTGGAACATTATTACACTGACAAGAAATAGGGTACATTAATTATTACATGGGAAACTGAGGATAAATTAAGTAGTTTAAAAAAACTGAACGAACCTTTAGAACATAAGGAAACCACGTATAATGTGCCAACTACACTAAAAATAAACCTAAGTTTTAAATAGCAGGAACTAAAATTAAATAAATAACAAAATATTTAAAGAAATTATTAAAGTAATTAGTATGTTTCGAATTATAGTATTTGTAATGCAGGTTACACAGAGCTCCTTTCTTGTTGTCGCATCCCCCGCTATTCCACTAAAATAACTAGTATTTTCCCAAAATGAATAGAAAATTTAACCCCAGTTTGGTTATTTATTTTGTTATATTTATTTTTTTTTTATAGAAATTGAAACTCTTTCAAATAATAGCTTAAAAAAGTTTTATTTGTCGAGAAAGTATTATGTGGCTCAGTGACTTGTAAAATACAAAAAGGTGGTCTTTTATTTTTTGGGCCTATTTATTGCAGGAAGCAATGCAATCGCAAAAAAATTATGTTGTCAGATTTCAACAGAATTTTCCTTTTTGAACTTCCCATTTTGATAAGATTCGTCGAGGCGTCTCTGAGCATGTGTGTATGTACTAATTCACATAACTGAAAATCGACTATATATATTTATAATTTGTAGATCAATTAATTGCGTTCATTGGTACTTTTTGAACCAATGCATAGGAGAAGATATATAGAATAACCTTTTAGGTGGAATCGTGTTAAATGAAGTACATTAAAAAATTTGCCTTGTAATTTAATTGGATTACAAGGAAGGCATGCGGTGCCTACATCTCATTGTCATTTTGTTTATGACGTAAATATTTATTTTTAACTTAGAGAAGGCCTCAATGTTACAACCAGAATAAATTTGTGAATTTATTATTTAAACAAAAACAGGAGTCTGTGCTTTTTTCACTGTGCTTTTTAGACTGTATTTGTAATATAGAATAGAATATATATTTATTTGTTAAAGATTTACATCTTGTAAAAATTAAATAAACAAATAACAATTCTGTCTGTTCTCGAGTTCAACAATAAAATGACAATAATGAAAAATAAAAAAAGCAATACAGAGTAAATAGTAAAATATAGTGCATAAAAATAACTAAAAGCATTCTATAATTATATAAATTCGTATTAATATAACATTTAACTGGAGTGTGGTCCATCATCACTTATAGATTCCAGAGTATTGCATGCTGACGTGATGAAGCAGTAAATCTTGAGTAATTTTTCGAGGCTATCGATACGAAGTATCTCTTCAATTTTATGTACATCACTGACTGCTGAGGAAAGTGTTTGTAGATATTCATTTCTATCTTCAATGAGCTCTTCAGAGAAGTATATGTGACAGGCTATTAGGGATGAACTGATTACAAAAAGTGCAAGGTTCCTGAACTTTGAGAAATTTTTGTTTCGTGATTGAAGTTTGGTGAATTCTGAGCTTGATACTTTTAATTGGCTAACAGATCTTAGCTTTTTTATGTTTGTCTTAAATGTCAGGTAGTTCTCCAGGCTGGATATATTAAAGCTGAATATAGTTCTGAAGATGGGGTTACTTTTTGTATTTGTAATATGGTCTATGTAATTAATGTATTACGTACGGGAGGCGGAATATAAGCCTAGCTAGAAAGGAAAGAGGTAGACGGAGAGGGCACCCTGCCGATGAGAGGGGGTGCTTTGAGAGGAAACACAATTTTGTCGAGGAAGGGGGGGAGGGGGTCCAATCTCCGCCGATTACTTTGTGAAACTGCATTAAGCGCCGGCACCATTTTAAAATTTAATCCGTTATGAGCTTTAATTGCCGTTCAATTAAAAGGCTCATTTCAAGAGTTTTCGTAGGATCCTATTGATTTTATTTAATGGATTCTCCTTTTTTTTTTTTTTTTAATTTTACATTTTTCTTCTTGATTTAAAGAAACCTGAGAGCTCAACAGCTTTGAGTTTTGTCTTTTATTTTTAGAGCCTGTTTTTCAGTGAAAAACAGTTCACCTGTCAGTCGTGCTTTTGTAACTCAAAATACATGAATTTTCGCATTCATATGAACGTAAAAACGTTCATATATTTCCCAGATTTCAATACGGTAACTACCAAACCGGAATTTCCTATAGTCTTAAACTTAGGGGGGGGGGGCTTAGTAACGTTTTTTCGATGACACTCATATTTTAATGAATAATTTAGCCTTATTAAGCTATTTAAAGATATTTAAGAATTATAAAAGATTGTGTGTAATCTGTTGTGGGATATCTATAAATCTATATACATTTGTAAATATCAATGTGTTAATAATGATGTTTTTATCTGATGAAATTAGCGAATCTGCCTTTATTCTGCTTTACTTCTGTTTATAATATTTGCATTGAAAAATCAGTGAGCTTAAACGAAACTAGTATACACAAAAGAGGACAATGGGTTTCTACGCTTTTTACAGAACGGAGTTCTTCCATAATTTAAAGGAAAATGTCCCTACAGAGGAATAAAGAAGTGGAAAAAGATGAAATAAAGATAAAATAAGCAAATAATGAAATAAAAATTAGTTTAATACTCGATTGTTTAGGGACAATATGGCTTATTGCCATCCATGTTTATCAGAGCCAGTTTAAAGGAACGAATGTCCATGACGCCAATATATATATATTTGCGAGGACCCCTTTAAACAAGAAGCCAATAGCTTATGACAGCAATTAGTTTGTCAAAAAAAAAAAGTATTTGGATTCAAAGGGTAGATTTAACTTGAATGTTGTCGCCATTGTGGGAAAACATTGTCCCCTTTATGCCGTAGTGCATGTGTGGGCAACAACTGGCTCGCTGTAAGATTTGATCTGGCCCGCGAGACATTTTGAAAAACCCAATTAAACAAAAATATTACACTACTTACTCCAAATGAGCAAGATGAGGAGAAAGGGATTTGAGCGTTGGCAGTACTTATAAATGCGAACAGTTCATTTCAACGATGAAAGTTAATAAGTTAAAACATCGTGCAAGGCTGACTGAGGATAATTTGGAAAATTTTTTAGGTCTTTCTATCTTTGGAATTAATCCAAACATCAACGGATTAGTTTCTCAAATTCAAGTGGCTCGTTGATTTGGGTATCGCTATTTAACTTTCGTTGTTTGTAATAATTCCAAATTCTACGATTTAGAAATAATGTTGTACATATTTTTCTCATTTCATTTTGTTATTTTAATAAATGGTATTATAGTTACATTGTCGAATGATTTAATGTCTAATATCTATAATTAAAAATTATAAACACTACTTCAAAATGTACTACTTTTAAAAGCGGGCTGCGAATGTAATTGCACTCTAACGTTTGGCCCGCAACATGTCAAAGGTTGCCCATACCTCCTGCAGTGTGTAATCCGAAAATAGTTGTCGTTTGGTTAGCACCGTATTCTAGCCAGCTTGAGGCTGAGGAATTTATTGAATGAGTTGGCACGTATTTCTCGTGAATAAATAGCACTTTCAATGGGTCAACCATGTGATAGCAATGTGGGATAACTCGAAAAGACATTTTTCAAACTGTATGGCAAGTCAATACATCAGGGAAATTCTTGTTGCCTACTGAATTCAACATGAATGTGACCAGAAAACCAAGTTTTTGATATACCCTTAAATAAATATTTCATCACACAGGGTAAAATTCCTTGACAAGTATATAGTGCCTCAAAGAGAATACCTATCATTGGAAAACATTCTGGATTACAACAATGAAAGTAAAGTTAGTGATATTTTTTGTTTCTTATCAAAAGTTTGTGAAAGTTAACAATATAAAAGAAAAAAAATTATTATTTTTATGGGGGTGCTTATTCAACAATAATCGGAACATTATTTATTATATGCAGTTATACTTATTATTAGAAGAGTTATACTTATCTTAGAGAATAGTTATGTTAATCTGATATGTTAGAAAACTGATCTTTATTTAGACATTAAAAAAGAATGAATTAATCTACATTTACATTAAATTATGACCTATTGAATTCAGTATTATAATTATTTAGATTAATATTAATATTGTATTACGTGCAAATGTATATGCTGTTCAGTTGTAATTTTAGGAATTATTATTATTTTATTTACACATACTTTAAGAAGTTATAATATATTAATAACCATACTAACACTAATTGGCCAGACTCTAGGCAACATGTTGTAAACATAAGCCAATAAAATATCTATCTATCTATCTATTTATCTTAAATAAATATCTACGAATACAATAATCGGTTATTTTTTTTTTAATCTTGCCGGACTTATTAAGGAAACCTTTAATTGAGCTTTTGTGGCCTATGCAATTAATTAAAATCCAGTTTTATTCTGGAAATCAACGTGCAAGATTGGGCCTACTAAGTGCACTTGATTTGTAATTCAATAGATAAAGGCGTTATAGATGGTCTGAAGGATGGAGATGATTGCAGTTACACCCTGCAACCAAGTCCTTTATATTGATCCAAAGAAAGGAGAATTTCAGCAAAGACCTAACCTGAGCAAACGTGTAATGTTTACTGACAGTTAAAGGCAAAAAGGGCTCTCGGTCCCTTCGCAAATAAGAGAAGCTTGTTTTGAGCGCGCTTTGTGAGAAAAACCGAGTTTCTCATTCGCCGCCCGGCAGCTATGAAAGAACGAGGAGTGATTTCCTCTTTTTCAGATCGGCCCTCTTTGAATGGAAAAAGGAAGAAAAAGGAAAAAAAAAAAAAACTTGTCTCACAGGGCAGCAAGATGGAGGTCCCAGAACGAAGGGTCTCGTAAAGTTGTTTACCACCGAACCCACAACCATCCGCGGGGCACAACCTGACAAATCTGGGGGGACGAGAGACTGGAAATGGCGGGTTTTATTACCATAATCCAGTAGACCTTCATGGTCGCACTGTCAGTAAAATAGCACCATCCCTACCAGTCGTAAATATATACGGAATGTGTCTTATTACAGCTACAGCAAATTACATCAATCTGATTAATAGGAAGACTTATTCTCATGAACGTACAACTCAAATAAAGTAGCCTTTGGCCAGGTGACATGAATAATTTTATGTGGTATTTGATAACAAAAAAAAATTCTCAAGATGCTCAAACATTAAAGAAAAGTCCGTCACGCAGGGGCAGCGTAAACTAGCTACATACTCCTATCACTTAACACCTCCGTCAACATAAGAGAATAAATACAAACGGTAATAAGATATTTTAATAATTTCCCAACCGAAAGCGCCTTAATTTATAAACAAACAGGTCTGCCAGCCTTCCAGGGCTGAACAGATAGAAATATTACTGTATATATTATTGTCCTTTCGTTTGTCTATGTAGAAGTTTCATACTGTCTGATATACTTGTAGGGTCGTGGCAGTGATCGCTCAAGTGGTTGGCGAAGTTGGAGTCTCGTTTATTTAGCCTGAATGAGCGTATGTGTTCGGTGTATCGCGTTTTCAGCCTCCTCCCACTTTGTCCAATGTACGCGTTGTTGCAGCTGCACTTGATTTTATAATGTAGACAACTACACGTAAACAAACTAATACGGTGACCAGACGCATAAAACCTACTCACTAACAGACATCTTACTCAGTACAACTTTTAGACAGGCATGAAGATGGTGCCATCGCATCGAAAGCGCTTGCCAGCTGTACTCAACCATCAGCCAGTGACGACGGTCTCCACCGACAGGTATGACCACAGGACTCTAACCCTTTATTTGATTTACCAGAAATATTATTCACTGGAAAAAAAAAAGCTATTAAAGAAATATATTTGAATATAACTTATTATTTTAATTGAGAACTATTTACTATACCTAATACTGTAATTTATAATGAATCAGAATTTTTTTTATCACAATCACTCAAATTTTAGTAGTCCAAGAACTTAGAAGGAGGCGATGGGCAACATATTTGTATGTATCTCCTATAATAAAAGATCCCTTGAAAACATTATTAAATAATATTTTTTGCGGAAGGCTGAAAACCGAAAAGACCAAATATCTCGGTTACGGTTCAAGATCGCAATATTTAAAGTAAATGTAAACTGCAATGAGATTAGTCCTATAACATTTTTCAATCCGACGTATGATAACGGAGATATTTCGAGTTTACGAAAATCCCCTCTAACCCCCCCCCCCTCGCACTGGTCTGATTTCAGCCATTAAAGATCTTTCATTTTACATAAAACGATTACTTATCGAGTTTGGTAACGATCAAACAATCGTGACCGCTAGAGCGTAAACAGACGGACCTCACTTTCGTTACCTCCTGGGTTGGCTCGATGGACATTTGAAGACATTTTTCAAAAATCATGAGTACAACCATAATAGCTAATTTGCCTTAGGGGAAATCAGGTAAATATTGGGTATAATTGCAATCAATATAAATCTCACTCAAATTTTAGCAACCAAAGAACAAAAGAAAGGCGGGGGGTCAACAGAACGTATTTGCGTATATCTCACAAATTAAAAGTTCAATGAAAACAATATTTGATATTTAACCTTGTAATGACGTGGTTCATGATATATCAGCTTATTATTAATATGACACTAGTAGAAGTGGGGGTTTACTGGGAGCGGAAAACTATAAAATCCAAATATCTATAGTAAATTTAATTTGCAATAAGATTGTTTTTACCTATATCATTTTTCGATCCGATGTACAGTAACAGAAATTTCGAATTTTATTCTGGACCAATTTCAGCTGTTAACAAAATTGATTTTTATTTTACATAAAACTACTAAATATGAAGTTTGGAAACAATAATTACGACCGCTAGAGCGGTAACAGACATATATATATATATATATATATATATATATATATATATATTTATATATATAGTTTTGAACTGACCTCATTGCGTCATATCCTAGGTAGTATCGATGGAAATTTGAAGAAAAATTTTGAAAATCGCGTCATTAGTACGACCTCAACAGGTGATTTCCCTTAAAACGTAAATCTGCTAAAAAGCCTTAGATTGTTGAAATTTCATATTGGGTATTGTTGTAGCAACTAGTTGTGAATCACTTCTTTAAAGGAGAAAAGATTCATCAAATAATAAATTGTAAATTTCTCCGTATGTATTAGAGATATACTAAAAATAGCAAAGAACTGTTTATTTTTTTTTTTTTATTTTTTTTTTTTACATGAAACATCTATAAATTATATTCTATGACTTTTTTTGCATTGGGGCGGAGATGTCATATATTACTTTGAAATAGCATAATTTTCAATGAAGTGAGACTAACTATTACTTAATATCTTAGGAGTACATAAAAATCATATCAGGTCCAAATCAGATTTTTTTCTTTTAATGCAGTATCATTAAACATATGGAATAAGAAGTTAGAAATAAATTTTCACCATTTCATAATTTTTAGAACTAATAGTGTAGCGATACATAACTCTACGTAAGGTCCTTAAGAGTTAATTCTACTTGAATAATGCTAGAAATTTAAATTTCTGTGTGGCATAATCCATAACAGGTGTCATTGTAATTAAATTTAAAAAATTTTATAAGTGTTTTTTATTGGAATTTAATTGCCTCCCGGCGTTGGATAAAATAAAAATGCTTTGAAATATCTGATGGATTTCTGGAAATATTGAAGAGTATAGAAGCATTTTAACTACATTTAATTATTATATTACATCAGGTGTTAAATGAATAAAACATTAATTATAGCAGGGATAAGGAAAAGACCGTGGCAAATGTTGATACATTTCAGGCGTTAATTAAATTCAACAATGGTTCTCATAAGGAAAGTAAATCTTGATTACTGGAGTAATAATAATAAGCGAATGGTTTGCTCATTAACTCATTCAAGCTTTCAGGTGTAATGGTCCTGTACTTTGAAGAGCTAGCGAATCAGAATGTGGGGCAACGAATCGTTATCTAACCTCACTGCAGACCAACATACCGTACAACAATATAAATATCCACTAAACAAATTCTAATATGAATGCTTAAATTCAATATGATCGATTGTTTAAAGTGTTATTCAGGTTTAGTGGAGGGCCACAATCTCTTTTAGCAGATTTCCCTTGAGGGAAATCAGCTATTGTGGTTGTACTCATGACGGAAATTCCGAAAATTTTCTTCTAATGTCCATCGATCCTACCTAGTAGATGACGACAATGAGATCCGTTCAAAATTGTAATGTGTATATATATATATATATATATATATATATATATATAAAATTGTAATCTCTGTCTGTACATTGATTTTTTTCGCGAAATTTCACGATAAAAACTTTTCGTTTCACATGTCATAGGACCACCATAACTGCATTTGTTGTTCTTTCGTGTATGTTTGATTGTTTGTTTGTTACCTTTTCACGCATAAAACCGCTAAAAACCGAATTTTATGAAACTTGGTATGTATATTACTACTAGAACCCAACTTAGACTTTAAGCTATAATAATATTCTCTGAGACGAACAGGCGTGGGGGTTATAAGAGAAGCCTGAAATTAAAGTTAGCGATATTTCGTTTCCTATTTGTTTTTCGGCAAACATGAACATAACAATAGTTGTTTATTTTGTTATTTAGAGTAACTTTTGTTATATACACTTTCGTCGTAACACCAAAGTTTAAATGGCGTTATACGCCTAAAAAAATTATAGCGGGAGTCAACAATATTATTTGCCAAAAAAAAAAACTCAAACGCGAACTAAATAAACTCTCTATCTGTATTAGCAGTGAGGCCTTCATTATAATAAGCCATACATTACATTTCAATGGACGGGCAGGAGTGGGGGTTATAAGGGAAGCCTGTAATTAAAAATAGTGATATTTCGTTTCCTATTGGTTTTTTTTTTTTTTTTTATACCGCAAATATAAACATAACAAAAAGTTCTTTATTTTGTTATTTGGAGTAACCTTTTTGTTCTATACATTTTTGTCGTATACCTAAGTAAACAATGAGTTATACGTTAAAACTTTAGCGGAGCCAACAATTTTTATTGGGCACTAAGCGTCTGAACAGAACTTAACATAACTCGGAATGTCAATTAGCTTTAATTCTTCCAAGGTTATAAATTATATTAACATTTTTAGGTTCGAACGGGAGGGGGTTATAAGGGAGCCTGAAGTAAAATTTCACCATATTTACATGTATAAGTGACGGAGGAAATATAAAAATATTGAAGACAGTGAAGCCTTATCGAACAAATAATTCTATTATTAGCAAATCCACGGCAAACGACGTGTAAATTAACCCTAAACACTGAGAGACGGGTAAATGTCAAAATATTGTGCAAAGTAAAGCCTTGCCAAAAAATACCATCACCATTCAGCCTCAAATCATTTCCCGGGCGAAGTCGGGTATCTGAGCTAATATATATATATATATATATATATATATATATATATATATATATATATATTTATATTTGTTTTTGTTTGATCGTTACCAAACTCTATATTTAGTCGTTTTATGTAAAAAGAAAGGTCAAGTTCGTTAATGGCTGAAATCGGGCCAGTGGGAGGGGGGGGGGTTTAGAGGGGAGGATTTTCGAAAATTCAAAATATTTCCGTTACTATACGTCGGATCGAAAAATTGTATATAATCAATCGTATTGCAAATTAAATTTACTATAAATAGTGTTATATACATTTATTCTCTATCTTAAATATTAACCGAGATATTTGCATTTTTATGAAATCTAGGCGGAAAACGGATGAGTTTCCTACCAAGAGCTAGGTCGGCCGTTTTCTTAATTGTTCGGCTCTCGTGAAAAACTACACGTGGGAAGTCTGCTTAGTTTACGCAGCCCCTGCGTGACGGACTTTTTGTTTATATCCATCAGGTATATAAATTATTAAAACATTCAAAGCTTTTAATTTCAGCGTTCTTTAGAATAAATTATTTAAGTTAAACAAAGTTGATAAGCGGGAGCAGAAGTTGTAGGGAGGTAAACACAGTTAATTGACATATTTCCTAGAAATGTTTGGCATTATTGGATTTACTTTCTACTCACATTTACTATTTCACATATGGAATAGTTTATATGTTACTAGGCTTAACACGTTGACTGCTGAGATTTTCAACAACATTTTTCGGTGGGGCGGAAACCTTTTTTTTTGTTAATTAGTTTCGTTTTACTTTACTTTAACTGTATATTATAAATTGTATCGTCTTTCAATTGTTCTCCCACCATACTCCCTAGCCGTAGTCTGATAATGTAATTCACTACTGTAAACATTATTATTATGATTCTTTATTTATTTTTATGATGACTGATTAATTATTTAAATTTAATGAATGCATAGAAGGTATTATTGTATTTTTCAAATTATAAAGAAAAAAGTTCCATCAAAACGCGTTTCAACCTTTTTTTGCTACCTGAAGTGAAAGTTCTTGAAATAAAATAACGGGTCTAATAAACCCACTAATAATAGCTAACGGTTTTGAACACCTATTCATCATGAAATGCCAACATCCTCAAGAACGTAAAATATATTAAAATAAAGTAAAACTCTCATTATGTTATTATTATATTATTATTATTATATTTTTACTTAGAAAACCAGAAAATTAAACAATAAAGACATTGTTTACAATCACTGATTGATGAATTATTATTCAGTAATTTATAATTGATTTTTATTTATATTTCGTAAAATATAAAACAATTTGGAATTATAAATTCTGGTTTGAAATAATATTTTTCCAACAAAATATGCTTGTTTTAATTCATTTAGCTACTTTTTAAATAGATATTTAACATTAGCAATTATTATTAACGATAACTTTAAAAAAAATAATCATTCAAACTTACCTTTTTTGTAAAATAGTCGAAAACAGTTAAAAGAAACAAAAATTTTGTGGCGAAGAAGCAATTCTCTCAAGGACCTCTTTCACTGTGCTAGAGTCAAATATGGAATGGTTTGGGAAAGACAGGAGGAATCCCCGCCCATTTAACTTTGTCTTATGACCTGACGACAACGTGTCGGGAACAACTCACGAAACCGACAACGTGTCGTCAGACGCAGGCAAAGTGTTAAACAATGTGTGCTCGGATTGGTTTTTGACAAGAAATATATGCATTATAGATGTTATTTAATTATTATAAAGGCTAGTAATAATTATGATTTGAATTATTCACGGCATGCCAAACAGTGGAGAGGGGTTGATTAAGAACCCATATTCATTTATTCTTCAAAACTAAAATATTTATTCTACGAGTCCCCTACCTGGGCCTTACGGAAAAAGTCCGTCACGCCGGGGCTGCGTAAACTAAGCATATTTCCCAAGTTAAGTTATACAATAGAGAAATCACCATACGAGAGCCGAACAGTTACGGAATTCGTCGAACTAGCTTTTCGCTGAAAACTCAATCGTCCGTTATACGCCCACATTTCATAAAAATGGAACTATATCGGTTAATATTCAAGATAGAAAATAAATGTATAGAACAATATTTATAGTAACTTTAATTTGCAATACGATTGGTTCCATACAATTATTTGATCCGACGTATGGTAACGGAGATATTTCGAATTTTTGAAAATCCCCCCTTTAAACCCGCCCTTCCCAATGGTCAGATTTCAGTCATTAACGAACTTGATCTGTCTTTTTGCATAAAACGTTTAAATATCGAGTTTGGTAACGGTCAAACAAAAATTGCGACCGCTAGAGCGTTAACAAACAAATATATATATATATATATATATATATATATATATATATATATAATTTTGAACGGACCCCACTTTCGTAATCTCCTGGGTAGGATCGATGGAGATTAGAAGAAATGTTTCGAAAATAGCGTCATGAGAACGACCTCAATAGCTGATTTCTCATAAAAGGAAATCTGCTAAAAGTTCAATGTGAACAATATTTGGTATTTAGGCTTATTGTTAATATAACATGAGTAGAAGTGGATTTTTACTGAAGGCCAAAAACTAAAAAATCCTCATATCTCGGTTAATAAACAAGATACAGGAAAAACGTAGGTAACAACATTTAAAGAACATTACATTTACAACAAGATTGGTTTTATACAATTTTTCAATCAGATGCATAATAAAGTAGATATTAAGAATTTAGAAATTCCTCCCGTATAAACCAACGTTCTAACTGGTTGAATTTTAGCCATTAACGAACTTAGGTTTTGGTTTTACAGAAAAATTTTAAATATCGATTTTGGCAACGATCAAAAAAAAGTCCGTCACGCAGGGGCTGCGTAAACTAAGCAGATTTCCCATGTGACGTTTTACAATAGAGAAATCCGCATACTGGTAACACAATACCACCGTGATTAAATACAAACGGTAATGAGAAATCTTTCAGTTAATTAAAATAAATTCCCAACTGAAACGGCTTCTGAATTGTAAGAATAATTTATATTTTAATAACTCAAATTTTAGTAGTCCAAGAACTAAAGAAGGGGGGGGGATGAACAGAACGTATTTGCACAAAGTAAGGAAGGTAAGGTAAGGTTAGAAACGACAGGTAAGGTTAGAAGAAGCTTCCACCTGAGCCGAGTACAGGCCGAACTATACCCGACCACAGACTTCATAAAAATGCAAATATCTTGGTTAATATTCAAGATAGAGAATAAATGTATATAACGATATTTATAGTAGAATTAATTGGCAATAAGATTAATTCTGTACAATTTTTCGATCTGACGTATAGTAACGGAGATATTTCGAATTTTCGAAAATCCTCCCCTCTAAACCCCCCCTCCCAATAGTCCGATTTCAGCCGTTAACGAACATGATCTTCCTTTTTACATAAAACGACTAAATATCGAGTTTGGTACCGATCAAATAAAAATTGCGACCGCTAGAGCGGTATCAGACAAATATATATATATATATATATATATACAGATATACAGTTCTGAACGGACTTCATTTTCGTCATCTACTAGGAAGGATCGATGGACATTTGAAGAAAAATCTCGAAAATTCCGTCAAGAGTACAACCTCAATAGCTGATTTCCCTTAAGGGAAATCTGATAAAAAAATTGCGACTCCTAGAGCGTTAACACACGCTATATATATACAGTTTTGAAAGTACGTAATTTTCGTCATCTCATGGGTAGGATATGTGGACATTTGAGGATTTTTTTTCTCAGAAAATCGCGTCATGAGTACGAGCTCAATTTCCTTTAGGGGAAACACTAAAACAATAAGGCCAGACGGGAAGTGTAATTGTACACATTGAAGCCATGCTATAAACATTAGTCAGCAGTGGGTTCCCGGGCATCGCTGGTGTTCGAATGCAGCCGTTCGACGTAGGCGGAATAATCAACTGTGTTCTTGCAAGGTGATAGGAGTAAGACGCCAGTACAAGTGGGTGTGACGGATGAAATATGGTTTAGGGGCTGGGAAGGCGATCCTCGGTGTCTAAAGCCGGCGAGTACCTCTCAGCTTGGTTAAAAATGAAGAGCATCATTACAAAGAGAGCGCCACTGTAGTTTTTCTATTGTTGGCCTAGAGGGAGTCGAGTGGTCCCCACTCCAGTCAGCACTCAACAACGGGCCCCTGTCCCTGACGTCTTCCCCTTAGACCAAAGAAATCAGGCCAAGAAAATAGCCTTCAACCACCTCCATAACCAGAAAAGAAAAGAAAAAGAAAAACTGTCTCCACTGTATCATGAAATTGAATTAATATTATCATAACGTCTCGTTTCTAGCCAATGTACGGTGTTCTTTTTCCTCTTAGCCCTTGACATATTTTTTATTAGACGTCATAACAATATTCAACTACACAAACTATTCTGTAGGGTGGGTGCAACGGAATTTTCCAAAATTAAATATACATTTTGATGTTCTTGTTTACTAACTTAGAAGACTATCTGTATTCAAAACAATTAGGTATATTTATGAAGCTACCTGTAACTGGAACAGCCTACAGGAGTGATTATATAACTGCACCCCCCAATATTTGACAACTACCCTTATAATGTCAACCCTGATACAGCAACGGTAGAGCAGATTCTTAACCACAACAACCTTTTGTATTTTATTTTCTATTTTTTTCATTATAAGAGGTTTGCTGAGTCTTGGAAAAAGTAAAACAAAAAGCTGCTAAATGGTAGCTAAGCCACTATTAAGATAATTCAAAATAAATTAGGTCAGTATTAATATTTCACTGTGGGAATACTTCAGTGGGATTTATTTATTACAGAAAACTAAATGAAATAAAGGTGTCTGTTTTAATATTCCAGCTAAATAAAATTGTTTGCATATGAAATTGTTTAAAATACCGTCTTTGGTATCATACATCAAGTAACCTTTTTTTCATTTTCATAGCAAAAAAGATGCCAATTATAAATACTAATGTATATTATTCATTATTATTAAGATAAATATTGATTACATTTTTAGTTTCCCATCTTTTCTCAGCCCTCACTCAACTCATTGTCAGTTCAAATTCGGTCAATAACTAATATATCGTTTAATTTCAGATAAAATAACTAAAACTTTAAAAATATATTAGCGAACGGGTAAATATTATACTACCGTGACACTATATATATATATATATATATATATATATATATATATAAACTTGTAACCTCTGTCTGCACATTGATTTTTTTCGCGAAATTTCACGATAACTTTTCGTGTCACATGTCATAGACACCATAACTGAATTTTGTTTCTTTCGTGTGTGTTTGTTTGTTACCTTTTCACGCATAAACGGCTGAACCGAATTTTATGAAACTAGGTATGTATATTACTACTAACCAAACTTAGACTTTAGGCTGTATTAATATTCTCTGAGACGACACAGGCGTGGGGGTTATAAGGGAATCCTGAAATTAAAAATAGCGATATTTCGCTTCCTATTGGTTTTTCGGCAAATATGCACTTAACAAAAGTTGTTTGTTTTGTTATTTAGAGTAACTTTTGTTATATACAATTTCGTCGTATTCCAAAGTCTAAATGCGTCATACGCTAAAAATTATAGCGGGAGTCAATAATTTTATTTGGCACAAAAGAATCAACCCAACTGAATAAAACTCGGTATGTGTATTAGCACTGATGCCTTAATTATCATAAGCCATACCAACATTTCTTGGGACGGGCAGGAGTGGGGGTTGTAAGGGAGGCCTGAAATTAAGAAAAGTGGTATTTCGTTTTCTACTGGTTTTTCTGCAAATATGCACAGGACAAAAGTTGTTTATTATGGTATTTAGAGTAACATTTGTTATATTCACTTTTACCGTTTAACAAAGTATAAACGAGATATGCTAAAAAACTAAAACGGAAGCCAACAATTTTGGTCGGCACTAACGATTGAACTGAACTTAACAAAACTGGGTATGTGAATTAGCATTAATTTTTCGATAGTTATAAGCTACATCAAACTTTTTAGGTCCAAACGGGAATGGGGGTTATGAGGGAGCCCTGAAATGAAAAATAGTGATATTTCGTTCCCTATTAGATTCTCGGCAAACGTGCACATGACACAAGTTGTTTATTTTGTTATTTTTGTAAAATGAAGTAAACACGAAGCGAACATGAAGTAAAGCTATAGCGGGAGTCATTAATTTAATTAGTGCTTATTTAAGCGTTTTTAATGATCGCATATTATGAAAAATGATTTTATGTTTCAGTCACATATTATAACTCTAAATATGATTCGGATTCGTGAGGTTATATACGTATCTTCGTCACCTCCTTCTCATTTATTCATTTTTCCTAGAAAATAACATTGTTATTTATTTCCAATAGAAATGTAAACTATAAGAGCATTTCCGTTATTTAATTTGTATAATATATTATTTAAACTAAGTCATGCTGAATTGGCACAAGGGGTGATAGCGGAAGTTATAGGGATCAAACTCTTTGGTTCTGCTAATGTATTATCTTATTTCCGATATCTTGATATTATTGAAACAAATATCAACCAACATACGTTAATGGTAATGTCATATGAAAAAAGACAATGCCCGTTTAAGGTTGATATGATTTAAAATATTACTTATTTTGCAGGGAGGGCTACGATCTCTTCCCCTCACCTATCTTTTTGAATATAAATTAAATTATTTTTAGGGTAAAACTATTTTTTAACTTCATCAGGTAGATAAATTCTTAAAATAATACTTTGAATTAATAATTTAGGGAAAACAATGGTCATAGCCCTCAAGCTGGAGCAAAAGATGAGAGGAGCCTAAACAGATAATTGAGTTAACTTATTTCCTGTGAAATGCTGGCATTACTGGAAGCGATTTCCACTGAGCTCTTCTATTACGCTATTACGAATATAATGTACAAAACTATGGTCAAACTATATGTGCTCGGTTTGCTTTTTGACAGGAAATAAGTTTCATTATATATTTAATTGTAATAAATGCTATCCATGATTATGGTTTGAACTATTCAAAAAGGTGAGTTAAAAAGTAGAAAGGGATAGATCAGTAACACATTTTTATTTATTCATCAAAAGTAAAATTTCTCATTTGACCCTCACGGGAAAACAATGCGCCCAGACGGGAAGTGTAGTTGTAAACATTGAAGCCTCGCCCAATAAAAATAGTATCATCATTCAGCCTCAAATGTTTTCCCGAGCGAAGCCGGGTACCTTAGCTAGTATATATATATATATACATATATATATATATATATATATATATATATATATATAAGCACACACACACAACATATATATAAAGTATTACAATCTCGAAAACAACACTCGGATGGTGGACGTCTTTTGGACCATTACATTTCTATTGTTAATTTTGGAAGTGAATAAAAAACTATAAAGAATGAAATTAGGAAAAATATACATACCTATTATTAAAAAACATTTCTGAAATGCCATAACAATAATTTTAATGGTGATCTCTCTTCTAACTCAATAGTCAACTGTAATTAATTATGCGAAAATAATTGATTTTGAAATATTCCAATTTCTCAAGTACGGAATTTGCGTTTAACTAGTGTAAAGTGGGAGAGCACTTCCTAACAACTAGTTGTTGGAGTTAAGAAATTGCATTTCTCTCACTAACTGAATACAGTTATAGTTCTATTAATGTTGTATAAAATCTTACACGGCAATAAAAAAAAACAAAATTTATCCTTGTATTTTATGTATGCACAGCTCCAAACTATAATGCATAATATGCAGTAAAATCTTTGGGGAGAATGACGTTTATTTAGTGACGCTCGGAATAAAAATGTGATATTGATTTTTATAAACAGATGTAGGAAAAAAAGGAATTATTGTAATAAAATATTTTTTCTAGTTTTCAACTTTCAGAGGAGTTAAGTCATTTTGACTATTTTCTACTTCTGTAATTATCTCGAACGAATAAAAAAAAGAGGTAGCCGAAAAATTTTGAAATTCAATTTTGGAAATTGTATTTAACGTCTAGCTGTTCAATTTCCCGTTTGTTCTAAATTTTCAAAGGGGAGTGGGAGGTATGGGAGAAGGCGAAACAAATGCTACTATGATGAGATTAACTACATGAATTTGAGATATATTAAATTTGACAAGAAAAGATCTGAAAATTATGTTGTATGACATTTTTAGATCTGATGCATTGAGTCTGGGATATCATCTATTATTTTAAATTGAAATTATATTAAATATTTTAAAATTTAATAAAACTTTCGTTTTTTTAGCAGATTTCCCTTAAGGGAAATCAGCTATTGAGGTCGTACTCATGACGCGAGTTTCGAAAAATTTCTTCAAATGTCCATCGATCCTACCCAGGAGATGACGAAAATGAGGTCCGTTCAAAATTATATATATATATATATATATATATATATATATATATATATATATATATATATATATATATATTTGTCTGTTAACGCTCTAGCGGTCGCAATTTTCGTTTGATCGTTACCAAACTCGATATTTAAACGTTTTATGCACAAATAAAGATCAAGTTCGTTAATGGCTGAAATCGGATCAGTGGGAGAGGAGGACTTTCGAAAATTCGAAATATCTCCGTTACTATACGTCGGATCAAAAAAGTATATAAAATCAATCTTTTGATTGAATTAAATTTACTATAAATAATGTTATATACATTTATTATCTATCTTGAATATTAACCGAGATATTTGCATTTTTCTGTTTTCAGCTTCTGAGATGAGATCGGCTAACTTCGGGTCTAGTCGTGAGTTTCCGTCAAGAGCTAGTTCGGCCGTTCCCGTAACTGTTTGTAACTCTCTACTCTGAAATTTCTCTATTGTAAAACTTCACGTGGGAAATCTGCTTAGTTTACTCAGCCCCTGCGTGACGGACTTTTTTTTTTAACTCATTAGGGGTGCAAGGAAGTCTTGCCGCTTGTATATCAGGATTTTTCTGTTACTTTACATATAGTAGTGTTTTCTTTACCGAACTTGTTTCAATAAATATGGATTCTTTTGATACTACAGAAGTCATCGCACTACGTGAATCATAAACAATTTCAATTTTCAAATGCATTATCGATTCGAGACATACTCTTGTAGTCAGCATTGCCTAATAACTCGGCCGTGATGATATTAAGAGCTCTTTGCCAGTGTTTGATGTGCTCAATAATTAATTTATCCCCCTTCTTGAGGTAATTGGCTTTAGATGTTGGGCTTCTGCATTCTCTATCGTGTATGTTTCGAGAGTGAATCGAAATTTAATTAATTATACAGCAACTTTATTAACGCCCATCTAATTCTGGAACGTCTCAGCATGAATTACAAGATGGCGGGGGGCACCCACTCACTTCGATATTACACTGTTGAGCATGAAGGGTAGAAATGCTACTTCTAATATTACTCATACTAAATACGGTTTATACAAGATTGTTAAGTGGGGCATAACTAGTATAAGGTGGTATAATAATGTCTCCAGATATTAATAACATCCAATTATCCAGAACGAGTAGAATAGTAATTCCAAAACTTTAATGAATAGCTCAGATTCCATGGAGAAAACTGGAGTGTTAGCTTATGATAAGACGACTGATTTATCTGGAAACCAGGAAGTATAGATAGATATTTTATTCGCTTAGGTTTACAAACATGTTGCCAAGAGTCTGGCCAATCACTGTTAGTATGGTTATTAATAAATTATAACTTCTTAAGAAATGTGTAAATAAAATAATAATAATTTCTAAATTACAAATGAACAGTATATAATACAATATAAATATTATTCTAAATAATTATAATACTTAATTCAATAGATCATAATTTAATGTAAATTTTTGATTAATTCATTCTTTTTTAATGTCTAAATAAAGATTAGTTTTCTCACATATCAAATTAACATAATTCTTCTCTAAGATTTATGACAAACAGAATACTAATAATAAGTATAATTGCATATAATAAATAATGTACCGATTATTGTAGTTCAAGCACCTCCCTAAACACCATAAAATACTTTTAGCAGATTTCCCTTCAGGGAAATCAGCTATTGAGGTCGTACTCACGCGCGAGTCAACAACAATATATATATATATATATATATATATATATATATATATATATATATATATATATATATATATATATATATATACAGTTTTGAACGGACCTCATTTTCGTCATCTACTAGGTAGGATCGATGGACATTTGAAGAAAAATTTCGAAAATTCCGTCATGAGTACAACTTCAATAGCTGATTTCCCTTAAGGGAAATCTGCTAAAACAAACAACTTTTGTTATATGTACGTTTGCTGAAAAATTAAATTGATGACGAAAAATTGGATTTTTACATTTCACACCTCCCTTATAACCCCCACTCCTGTTCGTACATCTAAATTTTAATATAGTTTATAATCAGGGAGGTGTCAATACCAAATCGCATTCGTAGTATCGTTTAGTTTATAGTGTATAACTCATTTATACTTCAGTATTCGACAAAAGTGTATATGACAAAAGTTACTCTAAATAACAAAATAAACAACTTATGTTATGTGCATATTTGCAGAAAAAACCAACAGGAAATGAAATATCGCTGTTTTTAATTTCAGGTCTCCCTTTTAACCTCCAATTCTGTTCGTCTCAGAGAATATTAATATAGCCTAAAACCTAAGATGGATTAGTAGTAATATACATACCAAGTTTCATAAAATTCGGTTCAGCCGTTTACGATTCTATAAAGGACATACAGACATTCATTTATATAAATATATATATATATATATATATATATATATATATATATATATACATATATATAGACTAGCTGTACCCTGCGCGCGTTGCAACGCCATCAACTAAAATACTAAATTATGATAAAGATAAATAACAAAATAAACAACTTTTGTTATGTGCATAATAGCAAAAAATAGGAAAGGAAATATCGCTATTTTATATTTCAGACCTCCCTTATAACCATCCACTCCTGTTCGTACCTCAAAATTTTAATATAGATTATATTCAGGGAGGTCTTAATACCAAATCACATACGTTTTAATTCTGTTGAGTCTGTTGTGCCATATAAAATTGTTGACTTTCACTATTGTTTTTAACGTATAACTCATTTATACTTCGGTATACGACAAAAGTGTATATACTAAAAGTTACTTCAAATAAGAAAATAAACTACTTTTGTCATGTGCATATTTGCAGAAAAACGAAATATCGCTATTTTGAATTTCATGCCTCCCTTACAGTTGGGTTAATAGTAATATACGTACCAAGTTTCATAAAATTCGTTTCAACCGTTTACAATTCTATAAAGGACATACAGACAAACATTCATTTTTATATAACATTGTTATATAGATGATGCACGATTATATACTATTTCAAGATATAATTGGTTCTCCTCTGTGTAATTAACCATTGTATCGTTTAAACGAATAAGAACCAGCTGATTAGTGATGAATGCTGGTTAAATTGCAGTGCCAATTAAATTTTGATTCCATGGTTGAAACCTTATAACAAACCACTGTGAGAGTAAGATTTCTGGAAGAGTTCTAAAAAAAAAAAAAGGCAGGTATCTCCAAGAAAATAAAGGCAATAATATGTGTGAAATAAGTGGAAAAGCCTGATCTATATAGGAGAGTTAAGTCGAATTTGGATGCGGGTCACGTGAGGGTAGTCTTACCGGTGGGTTATCTACCGCCTCCCCCCCCCCACAAAGCTACACAAAAACCTACTCAGAATCCAGCCTTTGCCACCTCTCCACGCATGAATGGATGTTCTTTCTCTTTCATTTCATTCATCTTAGTCCTTCAATACGACCAAAATGGCTCTAATTCTTGAGTCTCTCTTGGAGTGAATGCACTTGGTGGCCATAATGGAGTTTGTTCTCCTTTCATAGGCAATGGAGATAAATGCAACTTTAGTAGACTCACTCAATCACTATTGCAGATTATTGGGCAACTTGAAATAATACTAGAGGTACTTCATTTCAACACATGTATAAAAAATGTCACTTCATATTTTCATGGCCAGGGTCATCAATGAAAAACATTTCCGCATCATAATTTAAAATCGAATATTTTAAGATAAAACGTTATAGAATATATGATTGAGGTATTAGTTCCTGTTTTTTGTTTAGTGCGTTTTTTCTATTTTTTATTATGTGGATAATCTCTTTTATTTTTTGTTTAGCATTACTTCTTTCTTTATCAATTATTTGGACTTTTTGGGTCTTTTTCGTTTAACGCCCGCCAGTGATTATTGTGTTTCCTGTTACCACACATCTTAGTATTATCTTTGGCCCCACCTGATCTATTTAACCTCAACCTGCAAAGTTAATTGAAAAATGGCGTTGTTTACTATATACAATAAACTCAGCTCCAACGAGAAGAAAGAAAAGAGAAAGAAAATTTTATTTGGACCAATACATAAGTATTATACACAAATGGATGTTATTTTACAAGATTTGTTACAAAATTAAAAGATTTTGGTACAATTTAGGACGTAGTCGCCCTTCAGTCATAGCACCTAAATTATAATGAGTTGCTCCACTTGACATTGGGAGGCTGGCATGATACTTCCTTACAAGTTGTTGAAGATGTACTGAAATAGGAGCAACCTCCAATTCCCTGTGGATTTGGCTGTTCCTAACAAACCAAGGAGCATTCGCCGCTATTCGAAGAACTTTGCTCTGGAAGGACTGTAGTCTCTTTTTGTGTGTGTTGCTGATGCCCAGCCAGACTGGGCATGCGTATGTTAATATAGGGAGTATAAGTGTTTTGTAAAGTAGTGTTGCGCAGGTCAGTTTCAGTAGTGTATTTTTGTTCATTAAAGGGTATATTTGTGTAAGTCTTGTTTTTGCTTGTTGCAGTTTAATGTTGATATGATGCCAGCTCCAACGATGAATGTATTAAATTCCTTCAAGAAAATGGACTACTCCATCAAGAAAGGAAATGTTGTGAAGGGCATGATATGGTCCTGGTTAAGAAAACGGATAAGAAAAGGTGATTCCTTCCGCTGGAGGTGTTATAAGAGAACCTGCCGTAAGGACATTGGTCTCAGAGAATGTACGTGGTTTGTGAATTCCAAAATATCCTTCAGAACTATAATAGCATTTATTTATGGATGGGCCAAGGGTTACACAACGACAGCATTCCAGAAACCGTGACTGATTGGACGCGAAGTGTGTGCGGATTCACTTCTGAAAAACCCAATTAAAATAGGTGGTCCCGGTTGTACTGTGGAAATAGATGAGTCCTGCTTTACAAGGAGACAATTCAATGTAGAAAGATTGGCAGAAAGATGCAGTGGGTCTTCGGCGGGATTTGTCGTGAAACAAGCGAATGTTTCATTTATGATGTGCCAGACAGGACTGCAGGTACACTCTTAAGCTGCTTAAAGGACTCCATCCTTCCAGGCACGACGATAATGTCCGATTTGTGGCTTGCGTACAGCGGAATAGAGGCAATCCCGGAATATAACTACACCCACTTCACAGTAAACCACTCTGAAAACTTTGTTGATCCAGTCACCGGAGCTCATACACAAAAAATAGAGTCACTCTGGGCTAACGCGAAAAGACGCAATAAAAAAGAATGTGGAACAAGGAGGAACCACGTAGATTCCAACCTATGTGAATTCATGTGGCGCAGACGTAATAAGGACAAAGACTTATTCCAGACAATGTTAAAGGACATCACATCTTTCTGGAAGCTGTAATTATAAATTCCTTAATCCTCTAAATATATTTTAAATTTATTTTCTATATTACAGTTAATAAATAAAACCTTTTATGATTTGATTTCTTATTCATATGTTATTTTCTTAGTAGTAAGTTATTGAAGGTAGTCACTGGCGGGCGTTAAACGAAAAAGACCCGACTTTTTAAAAACTGGAATAAAGTAAAAAAAAACAATTAATCTTTAAACGACAATGCTGTGACCCAGGACAAATTTGACAAGTAGGTGTCATACGTGACACCTACTTGCCGTGTGCATATTTTCCATTTTTTTCATCTCAGAATCACTCTTCTTGTCTCAAAATAACATTTAGAAAAGTTAAGAAGAATAGTGTGTTAGTTTGTGCGTGTGCTTGTGAGTACCCCCCCCCCCTTCTCGTCATCAATGAGAGCTTAAAATGAAATATTAAATAAAAATATGCAAAAAATATATTTACAGTATAATATCATATTATGTAATATTTATTATATAATAATAACATACTAAGTAATACCTTTACTTACGAAATAAATAAGCAAAGAATCATATATTAGTAGCATATTATTATTATACAAAAATTTACTTAAGTATAAAAAATTATATATAAATATTAACCTATACAGTACAAAAAAAAATCATTTATAAGGAAAATAATGCAAAAAACAAAAAAACAAAAAGAAACAAGAAAATAATTACTTGATGATTCAATATTGGCAAAGCATTCAGGGAAACCATAATATACTATGTGTTCACCGTAAATAAATCTTTGACATTTACAGCGAAGACGAGTACCTCTTCTATTTTTTTATTAATTATAAATTACTATCACTATCTTCCATTTGTCTTAAAAGTTCATTTCTAAACTCAACTTCAGTGATAAATAACCAATTCAGTGACATAGAAAATTTAGAAAAGGGAAGTTAAACAACAAGGCTGTGTCAAATACGATACCTACCAGCACAAACACTCCCAAAAAGTACGAAAAATGGTTGAGGACAGAGCGTGCAATGACCTTGACATGTAGTTGACTATTGAATAGGAGGGTATTAAGCAAACCAGTCTTGTCCTGTTTGTTACAAGCTCATGCATGTACGAATTACGGCATAGGTGTCACGTATGACACAGCCTCGTCGTTTAAAGGTTAAAAGAGAACTTAGATAAAATAAAATTACAACCGTTCAGTTCTTTCTACAATCACCCACAAATACATAGAAAACTGAAGCTAATTAGTAACAGCGTATGCAATATAGCCAGGAAATATTATAATACGAAAAAAAAAATTAGTAGAATTAAAGATAAAGTAATTGAATTAAAATCTAAATCTAATATATAGCAATAAGCTCTAACACCTGCAAACGGGGCTCAGGTTAGCCATGCGAGTTAAAGCGTTGACCTTTATCTCACATGGTAAATCTAGAGTGGCGAATTCGATTCTCGCCTGGGCATAGGATATTATTTAGTGACGAGATTCATGAAATAGCATCCTTAAATCCCACCCTGGCTAGGGAAGGGTGGTAACCTGTAGATAACCCATCCCGATTAGCCTAAGTTGCAAAAAGTGGACGTTAATAAATAATAATAATAATAACACCTGCAATGGAACATATATTGGTGAATCCTCGCTCCTACTGAATAAAAGGTTAAAGTAACGCGTAAAAAGCATTGACAATAATGAAAATAAAACCGCCTTTACGGATCATGCCATCTCCAAGAAACACACCTTCAATTTAAAAAAAGTTCAAATAATTGATAAAGAAAGAAGTAATACTAATCGGAAAATAAAAGAGAATATCCACATAATAAAAAATAGAACAAACGCACTAAACAAAAAACAGAAACTCATACCTCAATCATATATTCTATAACATTTTATCTTAAACATAATCGATTTTAAATTATGATTCGAAATAATCGAGTTCAAGGTTGATATGTAAATAATCGATGTATAGTCAGCTGATTTCATCTGCTTCGGGGACCTCAGTATGAACTACCTCCTCAGTGAGGACAGTCTTATCGAAGGTAAGATGGAAACAAGCACTTTAGAAATGGATAGCCCCTGAAGAGGTGCCATGTAAGCCACGATACGTGTAGGGCAGTATCAATAAATTTCGCGCGAGAAAAAAAAATGGTTTTTATTAATAACCCATGAAAATATTGTGTTCTGAACAAGAATAAAACAATAAAGAGCAATGATACAATGAAGAGCTCATTGTTAGGAAAAGTATGGACGGCTTAGTCCTCATGGCACGTTAGTATTGATTTTATGACAGAGGTCCTTATAGTAGATTTTTCATGAGGGAAATCAGCTATTGAGGTATTTATAGACGGACATATAATATTAATGTTAGCTATTCAGGTCTAATGTACAAAGATCCAGTTACCTCAATTTGTGCAGTTCGTTTGAAATTCCATACTCCTTTTCAAGGGATTTAGACCATATCCATATCTTCTGAAAAGTTTCAACCGTCGGATAGGTTGAATGTCACATATACTTTCAAAATTGGCGTTGTTCATCTATAATCCTGAGTATAGCTGTTTATAGGTTTACAAATGACTGGAAATGAGAGCTGATAGGTTAAATACAGGAGAGGGAAAGGTTCACCCTGATTAATCCGAGGTATTAGCTGTAATGAGATCAATGTCCACAGCTCTATTTCCACCTAACAGTTAGTAGTCAGTTTCATTTAGTTGCACCGACTAGTCGAGTCAACTACTCCAATACACGTCCAGCTATTAACACTGTTATGGCAGATCAATGTAGTCTAATTCGTCCTACCCATTTGTTCCAGCAAATCACCGGCGAGTTTCCTCTCCTTTGGTACTATCCGGGACGTAACAACGTTGGACAAAATAAACAATCGTACGGACAAGAAATCGATAGGATGAGATGGTTTCTGGCTCTCAAACGGTCACGAATCCCCCAGAAGCGGAGATTTAAAAAACACAATAATACACTTAGTATTATCTTACAAGTCTACGTTACAAGAGATATGTAAGTTTAATTAAAGAGACACATTTTATCTTATCACATGAAGGGGGCTCAGGTTAGCCATGTGAGCTAAAGAGTTAGCCTTAATCTCACATGGTAAACCTAGAGTGGCGAGTTCGATTCTCGCTTGGCAATAGGAATTTATTTAGTGACGGAATTCATTATATAAAACATAGTCCCACCATAGCTAGAAAAGGGTAGCCCGTAGATAACCCGTCCTAATTAGCTTTAGTTACAAAATGTGGACGTAAATAAGTAATTTATTCTTATCACAAGCACTTAAGGGACACGAAATCCTACTTACATGGATTTGATACCTTGACGCTACTCACTTTAATACTTGCAACTGCTACTACTCTACTATACAGACTTTCTACTATTTAATATTTAACTGTTATATGCATATATAATAAAAATGCCAAAAAAAAAAACGTAGGGGAGAGTAGGATAAAAAGTCCCTCAAGGGGCTGGGTAAACTAAGCAGATTTCCCATGTGAAGTTATACAATAGAGAAATCTCCATACTGGTAACACAACACCACCGTGATTAAATACAAACGGTAATGAGAAATCTTTCAGTTAATTAAAATAAATTCCCAACTAAAACGGGTTCTGAATTGTAAGAATAATTTATATTTTAATAACTCAAATTATAGTAGTCCAAGAACTAAAGAAGGGGGGTGGGCGGATGAACAGAACGTATTTCCATTAATCTCACAAAGTAACGAAGGTAAGGTAAGGTTAGAAACGACAGGTGAGGTTAGAAGAAGCTTCCACCTGAGCCGAGCAATGACGGAAATGGCCGACCTAATCCGAACTGTACCCGACCACAGGCTTCATAAAAATGCAAATATCTCGGTTGATATTCAAGATAGAGAATAAATGTATATAACAATATTTATAGTAAATTTAATTTGCAATATGATTGGTTCTATACGAATTTTCGAAGTTTCCCCCTCTAAACCCTCCTCCCTCTGGTCCGATTTCAGCCATTGACGAACTTGATCTGTCTTTTTACATAAAACGATTAACCCTTAATTGGCCAGGAACTCAAAAAATGACTTGAAATGAAAATTTTTCTTAAAAACACATTATTTGCGTTCCTAATAAATAGAATATGTAAGGTTTTACTTATTTTTTTTTTCTGAACAAAAATATTACATGGTGTCTTTAAGTACACCTTGGCCAGTTACCCTAAAACCTTAGTGGTGTCTTTAAGTACACTCTGGCCAATCACCGTAAATCAATGGTGCTGTCTGTAAGTTATATTAATAAACTGAAATAGTTTCTAAAAATGTAATTAAATAATTTATTATGTAATAAAAGAAACGTGTTGTAAATAAAAAATAAGTACATTGTATACAAAATATAAATCCGTCAAAAATATCATTAAACCTTCCATTCATTCAAGGAAACAGAGCCTTTTCCTGTTTCCTGAGCTGCAGCAGTTCTTGGCTGCAATTGGTGGTGTATCCTCTACAATGTGTATTCGAAATTGTTTTAAATACATTTTTTTTTTTAGGGTGTTCCTTTTGTGCAATAGCAATACGTTATTAACCACCAAATACAATTATTAGCTGAAAATATTCATGTAATATTTGTGGGAGCGGTAACCTGTTCTATAAAGTGCAACAAACATGTCACTAAGGTCAACACTTTGTTGTCATACAATTTAATAATGCTGATACACTTTTTGTTATCAACATATTCTTCATAACATCCTCTTCCCTCTTTCACCCTCAATATTGAAATGTTCCAATATTTCATTCATTTCAGTTTGAAAATTTCCTTCATCCATTTTGGGGCATCCTTCTGCATTTTCTCCTTCATTGTTGCTTTCTTCTTCATCAGAGGTGTTACTAAATTTTGGTAGCAAAGAGAAAAATGGTTTCACCTCGACTTTTATAAGTATCTGTTAATTAAAGTGGTAAAAGTAAGAAATAATATAAAATCATGCCCCTTGGGCAAATTTGTTGGTATTTGGCCAGGGTGAACTTAAGTACACCATCCTTAAAATCCATGCTAAAACTCTATTTCTCTCCTGAATGGAAAATGAAACACATAGGAACATAATACAATCCTTTACAACTAAATCACCCATTTTGGTTCATATTTAAATCGAATAGCGTATATTTTAATGTATTAGAAACTTCCCTGGCAACTAGTGTGAAGTAGGGTGGTAAAAAATTATGATTTTCTTCAGTATATTGCTAGTAATTAGCTCCAATAACAATAAATGGACTTGTGCCGCATATGTCCATGCTTGGGAGGTTACAGGGGTGTGGACTGTGGCCCAAAAGGGGTAAGAATAGAAGCAGTTGCTCTCTGAAAGGGTTAAATATGAACGGTGTCTTTAAAGACACCTTGGCCAGTTAAGGGTTAAATATCGAGTTTCGTAGCGATCAAACAAAAATTGCAACCACTAGAGCGTCAACAGACATATATATATATATATATATATATATATATATATATATATATATATATAAAATTGTAACCTCTGTCTGTACATTGATTTTTTTCGCGAAATTTCACGATAACTTTTCGTTTAACATGTCATAGACACCATAACTGCATTTTGTTTCTTTCGTGTATGTTTGTTTGTTTGTATGTTACCTTTTCACGCATATTATATTATACGCATATAAACCGAATTTTATGAAACTTGGTATTTATATTACTACTAACCCAACTTAGACTTTAGGCTATATTAAAATTCTCTGAGATGAACAGGAGTGGGGGTTATAAGGGAAGCCAGAAATTAAAAATAGCGATATTTCGTTTCCTATTAGTTTTTCGGCAAATATGAACATGAAGAAAGTGGTTTATTTTGTTATTTAGAATAACTTTTGTTATATATACTTTTATCGTATACCGAATTATAAACGAGATATACGCTAAAACCTATAGCGGAAGTGAACAATTTTATTTGGGACAAAAGACCCAACCGAAATAAATAAAACTCGGAATGTATATTAGCACTAACGCTTTCATTATAACAAGCCATACCAACATTTCTAGGGACGGGCAGGAGTGGGGGTTATAAGGGAAGCCAGAAATTAAAATAGCAATATTTCGTTTCCTATTGGTTTTTCGGCAAATATGAACCTAGCAAAAGTTATGTATTTTCTTATTTAGAGTAACTTTTGTTATATACACTTTTATCGTATACCGAATTATAAACGAGATATACGCTAAAACCTATAGCGGAAGTGAACAATTTCATTTGGGACAAAAGACCCAACCGAAATAAATAAAACTCGGTATGTGTATTAGCACTAACGCTTTCATTATAATAAGCCATACCAACATTTCTAGGGACGGGCAGGAGTGGGGGTTGTAAGGGAGGCCTGAATTTAAAATAGCGGTATTTCGTTTTTCGGCAAATATGAACATAGCAAAAGTTGTTTATTTTGTTATTTAGAGTAAAATTTGTAATATTCATTTTTGTCTTTTAACAATGTATAAACGAGATATACACTATAAACTAAAGCGGGAGTCAACTATTTTATTGGGAGCTAGCGATTGAACCGAACTAAAAAAACTCGGTATGTCAATTATCATTAATTCTTCCATGATTATAAGCTATATTAAAATGTTTAGGTTAGAACGGGAGTGGGGGTTATAAGGGAGGCCTGAAATAAAAATTCGCGATATTTCATTGTCTATTTATTTTTCGACAAACATGCACATAACAAAAGTTGTTTACTTTGTTATTTAGACTAACTTTTTTTTTTTTATACATTTCTCCAGGAACAATGTGTGGAGGAAGTAATTTGCATAGAAATATTGATATGCTCAACAATTCATTCCTATTTGAACTATCAGGTACCTCAGCTGGAAAAATTAATTCAAATCAATATTAATATTTAGTCCTTAATAGCTGAAATCTATGCATAATGCACAGGAGACGGGAAATATGACACTTTGGAGGACAGTGAAGACTTACATAACAAATGACAACAACGGGTATTAACCCTAAACACTGACACGGGTAAATGTCAAAATATTGTGCAAAGTAAATCCTTGCCATAAAAATACCATCACCATTCAGCCTCAAATCAATTCCCGGGCGAAGCCGGGTATCTGAGCTAGTATATATATAAAATTGTAACCTCTGTCTGTACATTGATTTTTTTCGCAAAATTTCACAATAACTTTTCGTTTCACATGTCATAGACACCATATCTGCATTTTGTTTCTTTCGTGTATGTTTGTTTGTTTGTTACCTTTTCACGCATAAACGGCTGAACCGAATATTATGAAACTTGGTATGTATATTACTACTAACCCAACTTAGACTTTAGGCTATATTAATTTTCTCTGAGGCGAACAGGAGTGGGGGTTATAAGGGAAGCTAGAAAGTAAAAATAGCGATATTTCGTTTCCTATTCGTTTTTCGGGAAATATGAACATAACAAAAGTTGTTTATTTTGTTATTTAGAGTAACTTTTATTTTATACACTTTTTTCGCACGAAAGACTTAACGGAACTAAATGAAACTCGGTATGTGTATTAGCACTAACACCTTCCTTATAATGAGCCATACCAACATTTCAGGGGACGGGCAGGAGTGGGGGTTTTAAGAGAGGCCTGAATTTAAAAATAGCTGTATTTCGTTTTCAATTGGGGTTTCTTTTATGCACATGACAAAAGTAGTTTATTTTTCTATATAAAGTAACTTTTGTTATATTCACTTTTGTCGTATAGAAAAGTATAAACGAAATATACACTAAAATCTAAAGCGAGAGCCAAAAATTTTGTTGGGCACTAACGAATGAAGCGAACTCAACTCGGTGTGTGAATTATCATTAATTCTTCCATGATTATAAGCTATATTAAAAATTTTAGGTTCAGAGGGGAGTGGGGATTATAAGAGTGGCTGAAATAAAAACTAGCTTTTTTTATTTTCTATTAGTTTTTCGGCAAACATGCACATAACAAAAGTTGTTTACTTTGTTATTTAGAGTAACTTTTGTGTACATTAACTTTTGTCGTAAAATGATGTAAACACGGGATATACGCTAAACGGGAGTCAATAATTATATTAGTACTTATTTAATGGTTTTTAATAAATGAATATTATGACAAATGATGTTATGTTTTCATCTTATATGATAGTTCAAAGTATGATTCGGATTAGTGAGGTTATAAATTTTCGTCGCCCCCTCCTCATTTATTTATTTTACCTAGAAATTAACTTTGTAATTTATTTCCAATAGAAATATGAACTATAAGAGCATTTCCATTATTTAATTTGTATAATGTAACCTGATGTTATTGAAACAAATATGTGTTATCATAATAATTAAACGTTAATGGTAATGTCATTATGACAAAAAACAATATGCGTTTAAACTCGATATGTTATGATATTTTCTGGGTACCACTATTAATTAGTTCCATCGAGTAGATAAATTATTAAAATAATGTTTTGAATCAATAATTTAAGTAGAAGAATTTTGAGAGGTCTCATGCGGGAACGGAAGATGAATGGAGCCTTACTAGATAATTGAGTTTACTAATTTCCCGTCTGGCATTACTGAAAGTAGTTTCCAGTGTGATTCGCTATTACAAATATAATCTTACGTGCAAAAACTTTGCCTTATATTATATGAGCTCGGATTGGCTTTTGAAAGGAAATATGTTCATTATATATGATATTTAATTGTAATAAATGCTACCCATGATTATGGTTTGAATTATTGAAAAAAAGTGAGTCAAAAAGTGTAGAGGGATAGATTAGGAACACATTTTCATTTATTCTTCAAAACTAAAATTTCTATTATATCAATCCCCTGAAGTTACACTTCAGGGTTGGCTATTTCGGAAAACCATTACGTCTTGGATGGAAGTGTAATTGTACACATTGAAGTCTTGCTATCAAAATACCATCTTTAGTAAGTCAACAATGATTTCCCGGGCATCGCCGGGTACCTTAGCTAGTATCATTTCCTCATCATCTCCTGGGTAGGATCGATGGACATTTGAAGAAATTTTTCGAAAATCGCGGCATGAGTACGACCTCAATAGCTGATTTCCCTTAAGGGAAATCTGCTAAAACCGGGTAGTCGGGAGAAACCGAGTACCTCCTCTTAGCTGTTGTATGCTCTTCAGTCGGCCTGATATCAGAAAACTACAATCCACCTTTGTAGAAGAAGCAATACAATATGATAAATCTTGCAACTATGAATTTACTTTTTACAAAAAAAAAGTAGGGTAAAACTTCTTTAAAAATTTAGATTTTGTTTTTGAAGCTGTAGTTACTTCAACAGATAAGTGGACTTTATTTCAACAAAACTTTACTTATTTGTGGTAAAAAGTGTGTTTTCTGGAAGCCTTCAAACCTTAGCTACCCGGTTTTACCCCACTTTCTCGTACTAATAGAAAACATCTTATTATTGTATAAATATAATTATATACCGTTATATTATGCACTCATGATTTGTAAATGAGATCAAAAGTACTTTTATGTACAAATAACATATAATGAGTAGGACAATGCAAATGTAAAATAAACTTCATAGGGTTACTTCAAGTAAAATATTAAAACTTTTTAGTTTTAAAGTTAAGATTTAACCTTTAAATTACTATAAAAGTGTTGCAGTCTTGCACACTCCTTTATTAGTTAAAATCAGAGTTAATTATATTAATTAAATGTATATTGTTGTTTATTTAACGTAAATTTCACTTGCAAACATATTTTCATTAATATATTACAGGGGCGACACTCTAGTGGTAAACACTGGCAATTTTACCAATCATTTCATGAACAAACGCCAGGACCACACTCTAAATTTTATTTAGGCGTTACTTCATGAAGAGATCGGACTTCTACATGTCCCTTTTGTGTCTACTCAGCATCGTGAGGAATTCGAGTAGCGACTTCAATAAAGAAATATTTAGCTTTGGTATATTGTGCCACCACATCACCCACCAAAGCCATACAGGCTATCAAATGCTGTTGAGAAAACAGTTTCCTCTCCTTTAGATTTACGAATTAACCTCCTCCTCGGCCAACTCTCTAATAGAATACTGTATATACTCTCTGCCTTCAGTCCTTAAAGAAATAAATACCTCACGGGGCTAAACAATTACGGTGTATTATTTAGTTTAAAAGGGTTAAAGTGTATGGTAGAAATAATCAAATCAATTTAAATTAACGACGTAGTGCATTTATGTATTATATCTTTTAAGGGAAATCAATAAGCCATATATTAATATTACTCAATCCCATAAGTGCTATTGAAAGTCCCTGTTTGGAAACAATGTAATGATAAATTACTGTCTCTCAAAGAACTCTGATCTGAAATGAATCTACAAATCGTAATGTATGAAAATATAAATTTAAAATGAAGTTAGAAAAGAAAAGCAATTTTAAGAATAACGATGCATTTTTTAATGTTAGGGATGAAATATTCTTATTATTATTTTTTAGACTTGATTTATTTATTATAGAATGAAGAGATCCTTCCCTTATTTTGAGATTTTAATTATTAATATTTTCGTGTTTCTTTTCCCTACGTTTTCTCCTCGATTCGTTTAAAAAATTAAATTGAGTTTCTCGATCAAAATGAAAACAAAGCAAGGAAATGTGTTTTTGTTTTCTAATATAGTTATTTTCAAAGGTCCTTCATTTGATAAGTATATTTGTTTCATAGTGTAATGTTTTCTACAATAGTGATTTTTCCTTGATTGCTGGATTACATCGGTTCTTGTTCCAGTCGACTAATGTTCAATTATATCGGACATGGAACATTTTAACTATTTCATCTATCATATATGTCTGTTATTTTAAATGACCAGTTCATATTGAGTGAACTGCTACCCTAGTTATTCGGTTCATTTACGTCAATGGCTAGACATTTTTTCTGATATTAGAGAATGATTTGGTCGGATAATAATAAATCCCAGGAAATGATATATTGATTTATTCTATTCTTTCACCAATCGATGGGTTCCTGTGGTGAGCTCCCCAACAGAAGGAACCCTGGTCATGAGAGTCTTAATGCTTTGGGTCCGCACAGATTTTGCAAGTTTAAGATTTGGAGCAGAATTTGGAAACATGGTTCAGCCTCCATCTTACGCACATTGGTGACATTATGCTGCTTTAACAGCCATTTATCTGATTTTAAATTTTGCCAAGAGGGATTCCCAGTTATTGCTGAATAAAATATTGTCCTTTTTACCTTTGTGATCTATGAAGTGGCATTAGAAATTGGGCTTTCCATCCTTTGTAAAATTCTACAGGCTTTGAAATAGTCTACTTCGTTCAGCAATTATGAGGACGAAATAACTTCACATATTCGTCTTCGATATAAATCTGTTGCGCGGTATTAATGTCTGGCTTCTTTTATTTTTTGAGTTTGGTACCAGATCTTGATATAAATTCACAACGCGAAATAATTGGCAAAATTGAATTTCACCAGTTTCATATTATTTTAGAAACTGAAATTGTTATGTCCTAAAGAGCAATAGTAGGTGTTGTGTAGTGTTGGGTCTTTTATTTCCGATGCATTATTTTTTGAGCTCATTGCTCCTGAAGTATATTTAGCTGATTTAATTGAAATAAGGGATTTATAAATCCATATTTTATTTATTATTATATTCATCATATTTGCACATGCTTTGAGTTTGTGGTTTTGATTTGAGTCTCCTTATGAGCGAATTTCTCAGTATTCGAGGAATTTCTCTGTAGAGGTTGTTCTTTACTAATGTAAGTTCTGTGGATTACTGTAACAAAATACAAAGACATAATTTTGTCCCAAGCCTCTTAAGCTCCATGTCTAATATGATTTCTAGCTGGAAACATCAGAGTTCAAGGAATACATATAAATATCTAGCAAATGCCTTAAAATAAAATATTTTCCAACGAATCTTTTATACTCGGTTAGACTGACCTGAGAGAGATTTGCCCTCATTTCTAACTGAGTTTTTATTTAAGAAAAAAGAAATACGCTGAGTTCTCGTGTTGTGTTTGTTTTATATTGGAACTTCTTTTTGACTTGGTCAATACGAATTTGAATTGACGGTCTTCTGTGGGAGAAGCACGTTCGTCGCGGCTGACCATGACAGGAATCCTAGCGAGTCAGCAGGCCGAGCAGAAATGGATTCTTCTCGAACAAACACAGACCCTATGTTTACTTTGTTTATAAGCGAGCTATGTCGGCGTCTGCTCCTAGACCGTCAGCCTCGTTTAAAATTCGCATAGGAATGTCTGTAATCATGAAAGCACCGTTCACAATATCATTCAAAGCTTCCAAACCACTAATTATGTCTACATTAATTGTATTTAGGCCTGAATGATTCGTGTATACTGATCTGCATAATGCATTTAATTTATGTCGAAAGTAGTATACCATATCGAAATGCCTATTTCATGAACCCTCATTCACATAATTATGGACCTTGTTCAAAAATGTATTTAATTTGGAGCGTTCTCTTAAACTTTTAGACTAGCTTCTAAAACCACAGATACTCATTGATGACAGCTGTTGGTCATCAAGTCACTTATGTATTCTCTCGATCTTTCCACTCTCTCTTAGTAAAGAGATTTATCTTTTTATTAAATTAATGCTAGTGAAGAGCTGATGATCAAAGTAACGTATTTAACAAATTGTAAACAAAAAACGTCCGTCACGCAGGGGCTGCGTAAACTAAGCAGATTTCCCACATAAGTTATAAAATAAAGAAATCTTCATACAAGTGCCGATTAGTTACGGAAACGGCCGAACTAGCTTTCGGCGGGTACCATAGCTCGCCCGTTACACTTAATATAAATGCAAATATCTCGGTTAATATTCAAGATAGAGAATAAATATATATAACAATATTTATAGTAAATTTAATTTTCAATAAGATTGATTCTGTGTATTTTTCGATCCGACGTATAGTATCGGAGATATTTCGAATTTTCGAAAATCCTCCCCTTTAAACTCCCCCTCCCATTCGTCCGATTTCAGCAGTTTATGAACTTGATCTTCCTTTTTACATAAAACGATTAAATACCGCGTTTGGTGACGATTAAACAAAAACGCTATAGTGTTAACAGACAAATATATATATATATATATATATATATATATATATATATATATATATATATATAATATTGAACAGACCTCATTTTCGTCATCTCCTAGGTAGGATCAATAGATATTTGAAGAAATTTTGAACAAGTCTGGAAGGCATCTTCTGGTTTCAAGTACAATTTTGTTCCTCCTTTTCGCCTGCCCACAATGACTCAATCCTCATTATTAAAAAAAACAACTTTAACGATTCTAAAAAACTAGGAGGTAGAAGGTAGGTAACCTCCTTCATGTATAATTTTTTTTTTTTTTAAATAGACTTATCTTATTAAATAACTGTGTGATAAATCACTATTAACATAAAAAAATAACTGATTTGGCAAAAGTAAAAAAGACCCATAGTGTCAATGCTTTTAAGAGAAACTATACTTAATAAAATCAGATTCATTTAAGTAGCGTAAATAAATCCCAATATCTAAAACGTTTAATTATAGAGGGCCTTATTAGTGAAAAGAAATATACTTCAAACACGGAAATTGTAATCAAATATATAATCATAAGCCTAAAAGATATAACACATAAAGGCTTGACACTATGTTGATACTAATATGGTCGCCAATATTTCTGTTCAGAAGTTAACTAAAAACCACAAGAATTACAAGGACCCATATAACATATTTTGTGAGGAAAATGTATCAAAAGTAATGTGGATTTTGATTGTCAAATCAGTTTGTGAATTCCGTCACAATTGTTTTTGGAGGACACGACTCGACTCTATAGGCCTGCTGAAAAATAAATTAAAATTCCATAAACACTTTATCTCGGGCTTTATTTATTTTGAACTCTGCGGTTGAGACATTGTATCTCAATAAGTCTTTGTATAAATCAAATTACAAACAAGATTAAGTTTATTAAAACATACTGTAACACAAAACAAGACATGGAAAACAAACTATGAGCAAAATTAAAAGTTTAAAACTAATGAAAGGACAAAATTAAAAATAAATATCAAAAACTAAAATATAATAATTAAAACATAAATCTCAGTGAACTATACAGTGGCTAAAGCTTTCCACGCAAGAACACTATTTTCAAGCTGTTGTACTGAAGAACATTCGGCAGACTTGCAAATGGCTTTCATGAGTATTCGACGATCAGCCATTAATGGCCCTATCTAACAACAGATTTGAAAATAGTATCTGCATACTGGTGGAATGAACAGCAATATTTCATATGCTAAACCCAATTGACCATGATACAAAACTAAACCCAGAATAGGCCCTCGTTCCACTCTCATACACTAAAAAAGACGTACCGACACAATAAGTTTAACAGAGAATGGATGACATGTAACAAATCTTACAGCTTACATCAATACATACCAATATAATTCACAGCAACTACAACACAATTAAGAGTCACCATCACAAATGCACACAATTTCTAACGGAACATGGACAGACAGGACATTATTTAACGAGATTTAAAATTCAAGACAATGACAAATGTACTTGCGACTTACAGACAACACAAACGTTTTTACATATACTTTATGACTGCACAACATTTAATCAAAATAGATCAAATTTAATAGTGATAATAATTTTAAAAGGAGGTAATTGGCCAGAACCACCTCATATTATATTTAACAAATATAATAAAGAACTTATAAAGTTTATCAAAAGTATAGATATGGATGTAGCAAAAATACATTAGAATGTAAAGTTGATTGTGAGGAAGGGAAATCATAATTCAATATATTTACTTTACATAGACTCGCAAATTAAACATCGGTTGAGTTTAATTGATATGTTTTTGTTCTTATTGTATTTATTTATTTACTTTTTCATTTCATTTATTAATTTTGTTTGTAATTATCATTACTTATTTTAATATTTTACTTTATTTCTTGAATATAATATTTGAGTAGATAGTTGATAAACAAATATATATTGTAAAATAATGATCCATATTAACATAATAATACATGTAATATGCCATGTGGCAATGGAACTTGTATTCAAATAAATAACTCCTCAAAGGGTTACTATGAGAAGAAAAAAAATAAAAACCCAATTGACTATATACTCCCATTCTAAACTGTACTTGTTTAATATAAATTGAATACAAATATAAATTGTTTAATTTTGAGAAGAAAAGGTTAGATTAAAACATGGAGGGTAAGAGAATCGAACGACTTTGTTGGCAACTACATGTGAAGAAGTGGGAGGCAAAAGATAAAGTGTGTAGCCAGACATTGATGGAAGAAGGGTCAAGTGGAACTCAATCAGATAAGTCCGTATCGGATGAAATAGAGTTCCTAAAGATCTACCTTGTCCACTGGATAAATGATACAGGCAGTAGCTTCCAGGACCTGCGATAGCTTCCTTTTTCTCTGGATTTAGTAGAGGTCAGGCCTAAAACCTATCAGTGTTAAAAAGAGTCGTCTACCATCAGGCTAGTACGATTGATGTTTTGGGTAATTTATAAGGCCTTAACTCCCCAAATCTAATGTGTATTCCCTTCAACCTATTAGTTCTTAGCGTCAGAACTTAGTAGTTTCGGGTTCCCTGTGAAACGTGCTTAAGCTTTTCCTGAACTGTCAATGCTTGTTATACTTGTCACGGACCTACATATCAATCCAGCCTCCCCCCCCCCCTTATGTTGACCATTCAAACATTCGAGTCTCATCATCTCACTACAACTTGTTATTGGTTTTAGCAGATTTCCCTCAAGGGAAATCAGCTATTGAGGTCGTACTCGTGACGCGATTTTCAAAAATTTTCTTCAAATGCCCATCGATCCTACCCAGGAGAACACAAAAATGACGTCCGTTCAAAATTATGTATATATATATATATATATATATATATATATATATATATATATATGTCCGTAAACGCTCTAGCGCTCGCAATTTTTGCTTGACTGTTATCAAACTCGATATTTAAACGCTTTATGTAAAAATAAAGGTCAAGGTCGGTAATGGCTGAATCCGGACAAATGTGAGGGGGGTTTAGGGGGGGATTTTCAAAAATTCGCAATATCTCCGTATCTATACGTCGGATCGAAAAATTGTATAGAACCAATCTTATTGCAAATTAAATTTACTATAAATATTGTTATATAAATTTATTCTCTTAAATATTAACCGAGCTATTTGCATTTTATTGAGCGTAACGGACATGATGAGATCGGCTTACATTGGTTGTAGTCTCCCTGTTTCCGGCTAGCTAAATAGGCCGTTTCAGTAACTGTTCGGCTTTCGTGAAATGTCTCTATTCTAAAACTTCACTTGAGAAATCTGATTAGTTTACGCAGCCCCTGCGTGACGGACTTTTTTATTAAGAGCCTTATCATCTACAATGTCACAACTATCATATTCCAAATGAATGAATGAATGAAAAATAGCATTTATTATGCCTCAGCTGCCATAAACAAAATAGTTCATTAATAACATCATTTAAAATTCAAGCTAAATAATTTTAAACTTACAAAATTGTTATATAGCTACTACTAATAAAATAAAGAAAACTGTGATGCAATACGTAAATAATTAAATCCTCCCTTAAATAGTTAACATTATTATATTAATTAAGCCCGGTAAGACAACTATGATTTAGGCCTTCCCTTTAGACAGTAGTAGTCTGTACACCATCCAGAGGTGACCAGTCTTCTAGGAAGCCCAAGTCGTCGCCATCTCTTGGTTCTTCTTCATCCAAGCATGCCTATCTCGTGCCACTCTCCACCACATTGCTCCTGCCATTTCTTTCATTCAGTTTGCCCATATTATTTGCCCGTCTTCCCCGTTTGCTATTAAGATTGTATCGAGTCCAAAGAGTTATTTGCTTAGGCCATCTTTCATCTGGAGTCCTGAGGAGGTGGCCTACCCATTTCCATTTCAATGATTCCATGTAGTCCTCGATATGTGACAGTTTCGTTTTTTCCCAAACGATGGAACTTCTGATATAGTCTTTCGTCTTGATGTTTACCAAGATCCTTTTCACTGATTTCTTTGCCATAATTCCAGTTCCCTTGATTGGCTTTTTGTGATAGACCATGTCTTCCACTGTCGGAAGAACGCAAGAATCGAAAACTCTTTTCTTCATTTCGTTTGGGAAATTTCCTTTCACTATAGATTTTAATGACCAACATTTACTCCAACCCTGAGCTACTCTTCTCTCCACATCTTTCATTGACTTATTTTAGAAGGAGATCAATTGACTTTTATATATATATATATATATATATATATATATATATATATATATATATATATATATATATATATATATATATATATATACATAATCAAGTTTAGTCCTTCCTACTGAAATAGGAGCTTTCCACATTTTTCATTATCTTTGTTTTACTGAAATTCGGTATCAAACCTACTTTCTTATATAAAATAATCAGTAGAGCAATCATAGATATAAGCTTCTCTGAGGTTTTCGCAATTAAAACTACATCGTCTGCAGAGCGGAAACGATTAAGACATTTTCCATTTCATGTTCCAAATAAATATGCTTTAATAAAGTTTGAGATATATATCTTAATGTAATTTATAATTTTGTTATAGAAAGTTTATATAAATCGACTAACGCCCTTCAACTAGAATTGAAAGTCAAATAGTTTCACTAATGAATCCGAAACTGCATTATATTTTTATAATTTTTTAACATGACACCTTTTTTAAAAATAGTTCATATTGATAGGCCGCTTTTTATAGTGACTGTAAAGTAAACTCATAGCATAGCGGAAAGAAACTGTTGTGGAGAGAGAATGTAATGGTTTCTGACAACTTAAAAGTAACAAGATGGACGTAGACTAGAACCACTCTCGCGAACTAGGTCATTAAAGGAGGAAATGAACTAGACTTGAAGAGCTGAGAGCCAATAGTTACAGGCCAAAGAGTTTGCAGAAAGGCTTTCAAGAGGAAGAGTGGTTTCGGCAGACCTCCGCGTGAGAGCAGCACTGTAGGTACCAAAGTAGCCCTTCGATCTCGAGAAGCGACCGTTGCAAAAGCTCGACTTAACCGTCAGTAGCTGACAGAGAACATCGAGGTGAAATTCAAAAAGTCCGTCACGCAGGGGCTGCGTTAACTAAGCAGAATCCCCACGTGCGCCACGTATTTGCATTTATCTCAAAGCTTAAAAGTTCAATGAGAACAATACTTGGTATTTAAACTTCAAATAAAGTGTTTCATAATATAATAGAATATTGAAAATATGAGATGAGTAGGAGTGGGGCTTTACTGAAGACCAAAAACTAAAAAATGCAAATATCTCAGTAAATAATCAAGATAGTGAAAAACTGTACATAACAATATTTATAGAACATTACATTTGCAATAAGATTGGTTATATATAATTTTTCGATCCGACGCATAATAACGGAGATATTAGGAATTTTCGAAATTCTCCCCTTCTAAACCCCCCTCCCCCTTGTCCGATTTCGTCCATTAACAAACTTGATCTTTGTTTTTGTATAAAACGATTATATATCAAGTTTGGTAACGATAAGACAAAAATTGCGACCGCTAGAGCGGTAACAGACAAATATATATATATATATATATATATATATATATATATATATATATATATATATATATGTATATATATATATAGATAGATACCGATAGATATATATAGATATATATATAGATAGATACCGTTTTGAACGGTCCTTATTTTCGTCACAACCTCAATAACTAATTTCCCTCAGGGGGAATCTGCAAAAACCTAAATCGAGGTGATTTCGCAAGAAAAGTATAATTTATTTCATTATTATATCATATTTGAGTGGGATATAGTAATTAAAAACAAGCCCAAATGGGTGTTAATAAATATTATAAAGGAGTCCGTCACGTAGGGTCTGCGTTAACTAAGCAGATTTCCAACTTGCATCCCGTATTTGCATTTATCTTATGACGTAAAAGTTCAATGAGAACAATATTTGTTATTTAGGCATCAAATAAAGTGCTTCATAATATAACAGCTTATTGTTGATATGACATGAGTAGGAGTGGAGGTTTACTCAAGGCCGAAAAAAAAAAAAAACAATATCTCGGTTAATAATAAAGATAATGAAAACATTTGCATAATAACATTTATAGGGCTTTAAGTTTTCAATAAGATTGGTTCTATACAATTTTTCAATCCGACGTACAATAACGGAGATATTTTGAATTTTTGAATATCCTCCCCTCTAAACCCCCCTCCCCACCCACTTGTCTGATTTCAGCCATTAACAAACTTGATCTTTATTTTTACACAAAATGTTTAAATATGGAGTTTGGTAACGATCAATTAAAAATTACGACCGCTGGAGCGTTAACAGACAAATATGTATAATTTTGAACGGACCTCATTTTCGTCATCTCCTGGGTAGGATCGATGGACATTTGAAGAAAATTTACGAAAATCGCATCATGAGTACGACCTCTCTGCTAAAATATTATAATAAATCCCTCTTACTCCTGAGAGAAACGTCACACAAATACAAGAGAAGGGAAAAGGGACAAGATTTTAATGGAATGTTCATACCAATCGCCGATCTGGACAAACTGGAGGTGTAAGCGAGGATGATTCGGGCAACTAGTAGCATCGCTAAAATTCGTATTATTTCGTTAAGGGGAACGGATTCTCTCAGAAAAGGAGAGGAGGTCCCGACTATAAAACCGAAAAGAAAAATTCGAGACAGATGGGTTCTGAAACAACAGTGAACTCTCACCCAACATCTCATTGTGGAATGAGCAGCTAGATGAGTCCTACAGGTAGAGAGGGGGGCGCAAAACCATTGCCAAATTCAAATGATATATGCAGAACAATGAATCCATTTGATACAAATAATTTTTCTCTTTCATATGATGATCCTACGCATTAATAATAATTACAAATATTTTAATTAGAAAAAATAACTATACCGTGTATATCTCATACAAGTTGTACTCAATGTACCTTTATCGCCTAACATAAAATACAGCAAGTAGACGTCAGGAAATATATAAAGAACGAAACATATTTGATGATGCAGGGCTATGAACCCATTTGATGATGGGGGTGGCTTGGTGAAAATAGCCCAAACTAAAACATTGTTAACAAGAGAAACCTTGGAAATTATCGCACGGCGTAGAAAAGATAAGGGCCAGGAGATAGTACTGAAGGTACTTGCTTGTATGTACTTAAGGTAATTGATGGAAGAAACCTACAAGAAAAATGCTCTGTCCTTCAATTCTCATCTACCAGATTTTATCTTTAAAGTTTCATTATTTTCCCGGTGATCTGCTCCAGCCGTCTGGGCTTCACCGTGCATTGTCCAATGTTTCAACGACTCTCTGACCATCATCTCAGGCGAACTGGTCGATTTTCAGATCGATAAATTTATATTGGTTGGGGAACCGAGGCATATCGAAAAGAGCTTAATATCGAAAAGTGAGTTTGTAGAAAACGACCTAAGAGAAACAGAAAATTCACGAAGAATGGTGGAACCCTGACCACATGAGCGGATATCTGAAAAAATAATGAAACTTAGAAGATAAATACCTGCAGGAACACTGGTATCACTTCCCAACTTGCATGAAGAAAGCAGCCTATAGTAGCCGAAAACCACTTTCATCTTTAATGATGAGGCATGATTGACGATCTTCACCCCCAGTGGTGATTTTCCGCGCGAGTGTATATATATTGCGATGGGGTAATTCATTTAGTAATGAATATTACCTTCTCACTGGGGGATTATGCAAATGCTGGTTTTTATGAGAGTGGGCTGGTTATATTTGATAGAACATATAAGTTTATTGAAAATGTCGCTTGATAATACATATAAAATACAAGGAATATATAGATTAAAAGTTACAATATTGAATGTAGATGATGCTGTAGATATGTTGGGTTATTGTGCCTGGCTTCTTTTATTTCTACATTTGATTCATTCCCCTTTTTCTCCTTATTCCTTCCATTTCTCTCTCCATCCACATCCTCTCCTCTGCCACCTGCCTTTTCTTGAATGCAAATTGATTAGTCATGTTTTTGAAACATATTAACAATAAAATAAATACTTCTTTTATGAACGAGTGTGCTCTCTCAAGAAAAGTAGACTGACTTCTGATCTCTTTTTTTATTCTACTGCATTTTGTTCTCTGCTACCAGCTGGGGCTTGGTAGTTCACAGGACTGAGACACAGATGGCAACACCATGCGGGGGGTTTTTCAAAGGTAGAGAACGTATGGTTTCTTTCGTCTGCTTCATTGAAGATGGAATAATATATATATATATATATACTCACGCACAGACGCATATAATTTGAAAATAAAATTATAATGTATGTTAATCTTTGACTCACAACAGCCCTCAAATACCAGCCCCGGCCTCACTGGTAGGATTGTATTCAATGAAGTGATCAGATTGATTCACTACCCATAGCCACTATTTCATACCCTTGTAACACAATGGGAGCCAATGGGTTTGACCCTTTACATCCATTGCTGTAGTATACAGTGAATATATACTTGTGCAATCGATTCAACATTTAAGACACAACATTATTGTTGTCCCTCAATGTTTTAGTTGGGTGCATGCTAGGCTGCTCCGAAATTTTAACCTAAGAGCTTGAAAGCTCCATGCGCTAAATAAATTTTATGATGGGTCAGAGCGATTGGTTATTACATCTGACTAAAGGTATTATGTAATAATTTATTAAAACATTGTGGTTCTTCAGGCACTTCAAATTGAACCAGTGGAACTCATTTGTATCGCCTATTAAATATGAACGGTGAACATTTCAAGTGTACTTTGAAAAGTGGTCTCAAGAGTATTACATCCAAAGCCGTTCCAGTTTAGGTTAATGTAATAATGCTATTCAAAAGAACTCGAGCATATTTAATGGAGATTTTAACTGCCCGCTGGGCTATACAGTGCAGCTTCGAACCCAGATGTTGCACATCCGATAAGCAAACTTGGATAATATAATATTTCTTGGTTATTGTGAAATGCCAGAGGTAGATTAGAGTCTAGTAACTGTAGGTTGGTTATTGTTAGAGGTGTGTATTTTGATGTACATCCCCAGAGAGCTAGCCATTTGCATTAGATTACTCTGAGCACTCACTCGAATTACTCAACCAGTCCGGCACATGGCTACTCCCCGAATCTAAATCGGAATGACTAATGAATAGTGATTACCTCCGCGGTGACAGTACGTTACTGCCAACTCAAGTTGGTGAATAACATAATCATTTATTTTCATTATGTGACACACATATTCGCTAGAGTCATATTACCTATTATTTATTCACTAGTCACCTTCATCAAAGGATGAACAAAATCTAGTCCACACCCTTTCCTATTCACAAAAACGTTCTCTAAATAATTTTGGGTATGACCAATTTATTTTTTAGAAAATGCTCCACTAAATGAAATAGCTTAACTTTTTAGCAAATTCCAAATAATGGAAATCAGCTATTGATGTACTCATGACGAGGTTGTAAAAAAATTGTCTGTTAATGCTCTAGCTTTCACAATTCCAAATTCAACATTTAATCGTTTTATTTAAAACTAAAGATCAACTTTGTTAAGGGCTGAGAATTCACCAGTGGGAGGGGTTAAAAGATGGAATTTCGAAAGTTCAAAATATTTCCGTTATTATGAGACGAATCGAACAATGTTATAGAACAAAAATTTGTAAACTATTCACATTCCTCAATTGGTGTTTTATACATTGTTTCGTAGCTTAAATATCTGAGCTACGAAAAAATGTATAAAACAACAGTTATAGAAAATGAATAATGAGTTATTCAGCCTTTGAGATTGTTTTCATCCTTCAGAAAACCCTTACTTCTGCTCATCATATTTGTACTCAGAAATATAAAAAGTCCGTCACGCAGGGGCTGCGTAAACTAAGCAGATTTCCCACGTGAAGTTTTACAATAGAGAAATCTGCCTAATAACAACTGTAGTAGTAAGAAACCTCTAAACCTAAAAAACATTATTTAGGGCGTAATAACCCAGTAGTTTCTAGCCCAAAAAACAGTTAACCTAACCTCTAAACCTATTCACGAGGGACGATAGTTATGGAAACGGCCGCCAGAGCTCTCGTCGGAAACTCCGAACAGCCTATTGGTGACCACCCGCAGAATACAAATGCAAATATCTCGGTTAATATTCAAGATAGAGAATTAATGTATAGAACAATATTTATAGTAAATTTAATTTGCAATAAGATTGGTTCTATACAATCTTTTGATCCGACGTATAGTAACGGAGATATTTCGAATTTTCGAAAATCCTCCCCTCTAAACCTCCCCTCCCACTGGTCCGATTTCAGCCGTTAACGAACTTGATCTTTCTTTTTACATAAAACGCTTAAATATGAAGTTTGGTAAGGATCAAAGAAAAATTGCGACCGCTAGAGCGGTAACAGACAAATATATAGATATATATATATATATATATATATATATATATATATATATATATATATATAGATATATATATATACAGTTTTGAACGGACCTCATTTTCGTCATCTACTAGGTAGGATCGATGGACATTTGAAGAAAAATGTCGAAAATTCCGTCATGAGTACAACCTCAATAGCTGATTTCCCTTAAGGGAAATCTGCTAAAAAGTCCGTCACGCAGGGGCTGCGTAAGCAGATTTCCCACGTGAAGTTTTACAATAGAGAAATCAGCCTAATAACAACAGTAGTAGTAAGGAATCTCTAAACCTATTCACGAGGGACAATCAGTGACGAAAACGGCCGCCCTAGCTTTCGGCGGAATGTCCCGAACATAGCCAACTTCTGCCGACCACACACACAATACAAATGCAAATATCCCGCTTAATATTCAAGATACAGAATAAATGTATAGAACAATATTTATAGTAAATTAAATTTGCAATAAGATTGATTTTATACACATTTTCGGTTTGACGTATAGTAACGGAGATATTTCGAATTTTCGAAAATCCTCCCCTCTAACCCCCCCCCCTCCCACTGGTCCAATTTCAGCCGTTAACGAACTTAATCTTTCTTTTTACATAAAACGACTAAATATCGAGTTTGGTAACGATCAAACAAAAATTGCGACCGCTAGAGCGGTAACAGACAAATATATATATATATATATATATATATATATATATATATATATATATATATATATATACAGTGTTGAGCGGAGTGCATTTGAGTCATCTACTAGGTAGGAACGAAGAGGATTTGAGGAAAAATTTAGAAAATTCCGTCATAAGTATAACCTCAGTAGCTGATTTCCCTTAAGGGAAATCTGCTAACATATGCTCCGAAGCTCCTGGCTCAACACTGTAAGTAGGAAATCTGCTTAGGTTTTACAACCCCTGCGTGACGGATTTGATTCAAGTCCGTGAAACTCAAACAGGTCTGGACCAACGTGTTTCTTATTTTATCAAGTACACTATAGATCATTTCATATATTACGTTATGCATTAAAACTTGTTAAAGATGTTCCCCCAAGAATATTCGCAAGATTTTCATTATTGTAATTCATTTTTAGTATGTTTTTAGTAAGTTAGTATGTGTTAGTATTCATTATGTGTATGTTTTAATATGTATTTTCGTCCATGTTAAGTAAAATCGTCCTTAGGGACTGTCGCACCTGATCCGTTGTTGTACTTCTAAAGATAATAATCCTTTGATCAAATTTTATTGAATTTTAGATAACCTCGTTTAATGTATTAGCGATAAAGTAAGTGGATGACTTCAAACGAACAATTAACACAGAGGTACTAAATGGTATGAGAAATTGGCCAGTCATTTTTAGCGTCAGTTATAAAACAGCAATGATAATTCCCTCTCTCCAGCTTTCATGAATGTTCTCAGTTGGATTAATTTGTTTGCTATACAAAGCAATTTCATTGTACACATAATTGACCAAGTTAGCTTTATTTTAATCAAGTACAACTGTATGTTACGCAGGCTAGACACGAGAAGTAGTCTGCAGGTTACTAATTTTTTCTAGCCACTGAACCTAAAGATTTGATTTAGGTAGTTAGCTATTCACGAAATAAATTGTTCTTACCCTCCCTAAAAAAAGCAACTTGGTATATTAGAAGATTTAGATCTATGATATGAATTACATAATTGCATAGTAACTCGCTTAACTGAAGGTTCAATACCACTATGGAGATTTTACCAAAACCCGTGGTAACTTTTTATTTATTTTTTTCTGGTAGAGTGGATAAAAAAATGATTTCCACAGAAATGCAATGTGTTGGGTTGTAGGAATGCGATTTGGAAACTCAAGGAAGTTAAAGATATCACTGAAATGTTTTTCAAGAACGTTAGAAATTCACGAATAGTCAATAATAGTCGTGCGTCGAATTTATAAAACAGACATTGGAGTTATATTTTCTTACGTCGTTCGATGGAGCATTTCTGTTCACCTTTGATCCAGATCCTGTCTGTGATGTCGGTATATCCCTTTATTATTCAAAAGAAGATAAGGTACATTAGTTTATCGTTTTAGTTTTCTATATTGGTAGATTGAAATTTGACAGTTAATGTCATTAATTTTCTGAATGTCTTTTATTCCTGTAGAAATTATACAAATGTATTCCTCGAATACTATTGTAGTTGTATATGATGAGAAATTGACCATTTTCAGGGAGATATTCAAGACATTATTAAGTTTTACATAATTGGCTATTAGGTTTATTAAATATTATACACTGATTTCATCATTCTTTTTCATTATTTCAATTTCAAATGTATTGCAAGGTTCTTAATTTATTTTAGCGGCGTGTGGATTATTCCTCTTACTTGGATGAACTATGAATACTAAACATAATACATGGATTGCAGTCATTTGCTTCGTAGTTTTAAAGCTGTAGAAAAAAATGAAATAATTTAAAGGGATGAATTATGAAGTTAAACACAATGATTTAAAAAAAAAAAAAAAAGAAGAAAGCTTATGATTGGCTTAAATAAAATTAAACTTGGAAATTAAAAGTATATGAAAGGTGGAAGGTACAGGGTGAGATAAATGAGAGTGCTAAAATCCCCCTTAAGGGTGAAATCCTTCTAGTGCAGGTTATATCAAGGTTAATCTTCTTTCCGTGATTCGCTTACAATCTTTTGGTAAGGGCTATTTAAGAATTTAAGGGCGAGACAGATTTGCTGTTGCCTCATGAAAGGATTTTCCACACGCTTAGGGTCAATTTAATGGATCAGAGATTACTCTAAATCTCAGAGGCTGAGAAAGCGATGGACACTTAGGTATAAGTTGATTAAATGAATGTGTTTATATGCTAACAAAAAAAAATCGTATGGAGGAAAATTCGGAATAAAGCCGCAATTGTGATTCAGAACGAAATATTCACATACACAATATTGTTGCAATTCGTTTTTTATTTTTATGTTTTTCGTTTAGTTACTCAAATATTAACTGATATATTTGTATTATTTAGTTTTCAGTCTTCTGTAAACCCCTTCTTCTACTCAGTTCATATTAGGCCTTTTTGTGCCAAACGTCGATATATAGTTGTTATCCACAATTACGATAAGTTCCACAGACCATATATCGTTGTGCAAGAGTTTGATCCCAATTATACGCATCACAAGAGTTCCCTATTTCAAAATAACTATATAACGTTAAAAATGGTTGAAATGCATCGTATTACTAATACAAGAATTATTTATTAGAACTCATTTTAGCAGATTTCCCTTAAGGGAAATCAGCTATTGAGGTTGTACTCATGACGGAATTTTTTCTTCAAATGCCCATCGATCCTACCTAGGAGATGACGAAAATAAGGTCCGTTCAAAACTGAATATATATAAATATATATATATATATATTTGTCTGTTACCGCTCTAGCGGTCGCAATTTTTGTTTGATCGTTACCAAACGCGATATTTAGTCGTTTTATGTAAAAAGAAAGATCAAGTGCGTTAACGGCTAAAATCGGACCACTGGGAGGGGGGGTTTAGAGGGGAGGATTTTCGAAAAATCGAAATATCTCCGTTACTGTACGTCGAATCGAAAAATTGTACAGATTAAATCTTATTGTAAATTAAATTTACTATAAATATTGTTCAATACATTTATTCTCTACCTTGAATATTAACTGAGATATTTTTGCATTTTTATTAAATCTGGGTGGCTAACGGACGTGAGTGACTTTCCCGCCAAAAACTAGTTTGGCCGTTTCCTTGATTGCTCGGCTCTCGTGAAATTTCTTTATTCTCTAAAACTTCACGTGGGAAATCTGCTTAGTTTACGCAGCCCCTGCGTGACGGACTTTTTATGTATTCTGCTGATTGGTGCCAAAGTGCTCTATACGCTACAGCGACAGAAACATGGCACGGGATAGTTTCTTGGGACCGTAATTCCATTCTTTTTATGACATATGTCAGAGCACACAAGTCACATCAGGACGAGACAACAATTTTTCATTCAGTCTTAGCCACTTCAAAGAGCATTTAGGTTTTCATAGCAGTCAGTGTATGAAAACTGAAACTTTTTATTCCCTCGTTCTCTCAAAATACGCCGCACATTTAATTTTGATATTTTTAGTTTGATTTTAATGAGCATTACTCCAAGTCCATTCTTCCTCCGATTATACTCGCACTTATCCGGAACTAAAAGCACTTATTAAAACCTCAGTATATTACAAAAAGTCTTATTTATTTTAAAGTATAAAATATAGAATTTCATAATTCCAAAGTAAAAATTATTAAGGAGTACGTGGAAGTTTAAGAAATGACAATACGGATGCGGAAAAGGGCCCCATGAGAGTAAGGCCCCCGGATGACTGGAGAACCATAGGCTGAGCTAGAATTGTGGCATCGAGCTGTAGCATGCTAGACATTCCCAACATAGCACACCAATATAGATAGGGACTCTACATAATGCTGGCATTTGATTAGCTCCGAATTCTCCAAGTGCTCTCAACAACTAATTGGCAATGCCTACGGACCTGCCTCACAACAACCTATGCGTTCAATCGAAACAAATCCCTTGTCTTCCTATTGCCGAGGAGTACGTCTCATTCCAGTGCAAATCGGGAATCCGAAAATCGTCCTTGAGAACATTACTATCGTCTACGCTACTTAAGCTGTGTCAGTCACACGCCACCTTTCAGTAGATTCAGTCGTATATGAACTATTTCATTAATCACAATCTACCGATCTAACGGGAAATCCGCTATTGAGGTCGTACTGATGAAGAGATTTCCGAAAAATGTCTTCAAATATACATCCATCCTACCCAGGAGATGAGGTCCGCTCACAATTACACACACACACACACACACACACACACACACACACACACACACACACACACATATATATATATATATATATATATATATATATATATATACTAGCTCAGATCCCCGGCTTCGCTCGGGAATTCATTTGAGGTGATGGTATATTTTGGGCAAGGCTTTACTTTGCACAATATTTTGACATTTACCCATCCCAGTGTTTAGGGTTAACACCCGACGTTTCTGTGGATTTGTTAATAATAAAACTAATTTTTCATGTAAGACTTCACTGTCCTGCATATTGTCATATTTCCCGTTTCCTGTGCATTATGCATAGATTTGAGTTCTTAAGGAGAAAATATTGACATACATTTGAATTAATGTTTTCAGGTGAGGTACCTGGTAATTCATATTGAAAAGAAGTGTTGAACAAATTTCTCTAAATAACAAAATAAACAACTTTTGTTATGTGCATATTTGCCGAAACCCCAATAGGAAATCACTATTTTTAATTTCAGACCTCCCTTATAACCCCCACACCTGCCCGTCCCTAGAAATAGTATGGCTTATTATAAGAAGGCGTTAGTGCTAATACACATACTGAGTGTTTTATTTAGTTCGGTTGAGTCTTTTGTGCCAAATAAAATTGTTGACTCCCGCTTTAATTTTTAGCGTATAACGCCTTTATACTTCGGTATACGACGATAGTGTATATAAAAAAAAGTTTCTCAAAATAACAAAATAAACAACTTTTGTTACGTGCATATTTGCCGAAAATGCAATTGGAAACCTAATATCACTATTATTAATTTCAGGCCTTCCCTATAACCCCCACTCCTGCCCGTCCCTAGAAATGTTAATATGGCTTATTATAAGGAAGGCGTTAGTGCTGATTCACATACCGAGTTTGGTTTAGTTCGGTTGAGCCTTTTGTGCCAAATAAAATTGTTGACTCCCGCTATAGTTTTTAGCGTATAACTCATTTATACTTCCGTATACGGCAAAAGTGCATATAACAAAAGTTACTCTAAACTACAAAGTAAACAACTTTTGTTATGTGCATAATTGCCGAAAATGCATTAGGAAACGAAATATTGCCATTTTTAATTTCAGGCCTCCCTTATAACCCCCACTCGTCTCAGAAAATATTAACACAGCCTAAAGTCTAAGTTGGGTTAGTAGTAATATACATACCAAGATTCATAAACTTCGGTTCAGCCGTTTATGCGTAAGAAGGTAACAAACCAACAAATAAACAAACAAACAAACAGACACCAATGAAACAAAATGCAGTTATGGTGTCTATGACATGTGAAACGAAAAGTTATCGTGAAATTTCGCGAAAAAAATCAATGTACAGACAGAGGTTACAATTTTTATATATATATATATATATATATATATATATATATATATATATATATATACTAGCTAAGATACCCGGCTTCACCTTGGGAATTCATTTGAGGCTGAATGGTGATGGTATTTTTTTGGCAAGGCTTTATTTTGCACACTATTTATACATTTACCCGTCTCAGTGTTTAGGAGCTATACCCGTGGTTGCTGTGGATTAGTTAATAATAAAATTCATTTTTTATGTAAGACTTCACTGTCCTCCATATTGTCATATTTCCTGTCTCCTGTGCAATATGCATAGCTTTGAATTATTAAGGACAAAATATAAACATAGCTTTGAATTTATTATTCCAGGTGAGGTACCTGGTAGTTCATATTGGAAAGAATTGTTAAGCATATCAATATTTCTACTCGAATTACTTGCTTTGTACATTGTTCCCGAAAAAAATGTATAAAACAAAGGTAACTCTAAATAACAAAGTAAAACACGTTTATTGAAAAACAAATAGACAATGAAATATCGCCAGTTTTTATTTCAGGCCTCCCTCATAACCCCCACTCCCGTTTGGACCTACTAATTTTAATATAGCTAATAATCATGGAAGAAATAATGCTAATTCACATACCAAGTTTTGTTAATTTCGGTTCAATCGTTAGTGCCCAACAAAATTGTTGGGTTCCGCTTTAGTATTTAGTGTATATCTCGTTTATACTTTGTTATGCGACAAAAGTAAATATAAAAAAACTTACTTTAAATAACAAAGTAAACAACTTTTGTCATGTGCATGCATATATGCAGAAATCCCAATAGAAAACGAAATACCGCTATTTTTAATTTCAGGCCTTCCTTACAACCCCCACTCCTGCCCGTCCCTAGAAATTTTAGCATAGCGTTAGTGCTAATACGCATACCGAGTTTTATTGAGTTCGGTTGATTCTTTTGTGCTGAATAAAATTGTTGACTCCCGCTATAATTTTTAGCGTATAACTCATTTATACTTACGAATACGACGAAAGTGTATATAACAAAAGTTACTCTAAATAATAAAATAAATAACTTTTGTTATGTGCATATTTGCCGAAAAACCAATAGGAAACGAATTACCGCTATTTTTAAATTCAGGCCTACCTTACAACCCCCACTCCTGCCCGTCCCTAGAAATCTTGGTATGGGTTATTATGATGAAGGCGTTAGTGCTAATATACATAGAGTGGTTTATTTAGTTCAGTTGAGTCCCTTGTGCCAAATAAAATTATTGACTTCCGCTATATTGTTTAGCGTATAACTCGTAAAAAGTATATACAACAAAGGTTACTCTAAATAAAAAAAATAAACAACTTTTGTAATGTTCATACTTGCCGAAAAAGCAATAGGAAACAAAATATCGCTATTTTTAATTTCAGGCCTTTTTTTTGTTTTTTGGCAAGTATGCACAGGGTAAAAGTTGTTTATTTTGTTATTTAGAGTAACTTTTGTAACATTAACTTTTCTCGTATAACAAAGTATTGTATAAACGGGATATACACTAAAAAATTAAAGTGTGTGTCAACAATTTTTATTGGGCACTAACAATTGAACCAAACTTAACAAAACTCTATATGTAAATTAGCATTAACTCTTCAATGATTATTAGCTATATTACATTTTTAAGGTTCGAACGGGAGTGGTGGTTATAAGGTAAGCCTGAATAAAAATATCGAGATAATTCATTTTCTATTTGTTTTTAGGCAAACGTGCACATAACAAAAGTTTTTTTTGTGTTATTAAAAGAAGCTTTTGTTTTAAACATAATATTATTAAATTTAATATCCTAATCAGTTGAAATATTATACAGAACAACGTCTGTCGGGTCCGCTAGTATATTATAATTTCTTAATCATAATATTTATTTTTTACACCCTTATTATTTTTATACTAATCATTGACTCAATCTTGACGGGCAACCCGTGGAAGTTTAAATGGACCCCGCAATATTGTGTTGGCATTCCTGATCAATAATAGTATCATTTTTTATTCAAATAGCCCCCATTTGCATCAGGATGCTGAGTGGTCACCGTATTTCTTATTCTTCGCAGTCACCCGAATTACTCCTAATGAGGCTATGGTACTACGGAAAGCAGTTCACAATTTAATAATCCAACCCTTAGCCGAAGGGCGAACGAAACTTCTAAACAAAAATGTCTCTGAATTGTTGGTTTAAACGGTCGTTATACAGGCGAAGCTAGAGAGTTCATTAGCGGTGTTCAGCTCGGATAGGCATGTCTAAGTGCAGTTTCGGCAATAAGGGTGCCACGTAGGAACAAGTCAAGGCCCAGAGAGAGACAGCCTGTAAACTGAAGCTAAATAAACATAAAACTAGTTGGGGCTTGTGACTAAAGGGGCTCAGGATTGGCCAAGTTTGCGGCTCAAAGCTACAAACTTAGTAATGAGTCTTGGCTTAATGAGGACAATATTTTACCATCAACCATCCCTCATACTAACTTTCAACGCTTCGTCCACAACATCTCGAGGGGCAACGCGGCACTCCTGCTCCTCAACGGGAGTTTTAAATAAACCACCCCCCCCCCACACTAACGAAATTGCCGAACCAGTTAACACATTTTTTAAACTCCCCCAGTTTCGCTACAGGAAATTTTGGTCTCTTCTTTAATTCCTGAAATATTAAGAAGGATTTTGTTTGGAACTCTCTCAGAGAGACCTACATCATAATTAATATTCCAACATAGATAATACTTCCTGACACTTTATTTCAAAAAGACATCTTGATATAGAATGACACTTTGTCATCATTTATCGTATAATTCTTACTATAAATGGTCTTTTACAACACCTGTTTAGTTGCTTCTTTAAACAGATGAAATTATTGAAATACTTTAAATTCTTAGCTGTCTTTCTTTACTCTTCCTTATTTTTAAACAGTATTTTCATTGTGGGAATCGGCTATCTGCTCTAGCGGCATGAATGTTTGTTGGTTGTTGTAAATGGTCGATGGAAATGCGTCCATCTTCGTCAGGCAATGTTTAATTTGAATAGAAGGGGCTCAGGTTAGCCATGCGAGTTAAAGCGTTGACTTTTATCTCACATGGCAAACCTAGAGTGGCGAGTTCCATTCTCGTCTGGGCAAAAGAAATTATTTAGTGACGAAATTCATTAAATAACATCCTAAAATCCCACCCTGGCTAGAAAAGGGTGGTAACCTGTAGATAACCCGTCCCAATTAGCCTGAGTTGCAAAAAGTGGGCGTTAATAAATAATTATAATTTGAATAGACTAACTTTATTTAATCATATGTTTTGGAATTTTATTTTAATATGGCTTTCTATGTTTCAGAGAGTATGACACAGTCCACGCCGATTATAGTAGTATTTGTTCGTTTATTTATTTCTAGAGCTTCTAGAACTAATATTTTTTCCGAGGTACAGAGAAGAGCTGTGCAGAACTTTTGCCTCGTCAAATTTAATTTGGTGGTAACAAATACCTGTGTCTAGCTATGTCTTTGTTCTGTTACGTTTTAGATCAGCCATGTATTGGTAGACTCTTGTAGCAGTCTTACCTGTTCCACATAAATCGCAATCATTTATTATTTTTAAACAATTTTTAACGATTTCTATGAAATATAAATAAGACTGTCTTGTTTTACAAACCGTTTTAGTGCACTCCAAGCTCATTTAAGTAACTAGTTTGCCACTCTTCAATTCCATTTAAACATGATATACAATAGGTCCGTTCCAGTTCATCAAATCAAAAAAACATCTCAAACGATAATTTACATATTGTTTTTTTTTTCTTTTTTTAAGAAAAACAAAAAAAGGTATATACAAATTCTTTCTATTCCTATTAAGTACGGAGAAATTTGTAAATTTTTTAGTTATGGTCCCTCTATAGTCCCCCACCCCTTAAGTCCAGTTTAATCAAAACATGTGGTAGACAACTGAATTTTCCAAAAGTGCTGAATACGAGATGTCTACATGCTAAGGCTAGCTGTCATTGAATTATACCTGGATAAGTAATTCCAAACCTAGTCAAAAAAAGTTCAAAGAGAGTCAAAACGTATAATTCTGTTGAAATCTAAAAACCAAAAATTTTTCGCGACTTCTTTGCACAAGGAAAAGAAATACTCAATATACACATGAAGAGACTTTTATCAAGTTTTTAACTAAATACAGGCCACCTGTCAAAAATAATTATTTTTACTCTATTATAGTTCCTAATTGATAATCATTGAAAAAATTGATAACCATTGAAAAAAAGAACTTTTATGTTGCAACAGAGGTCTATTAACAGATTCTTGTTTTTTGTGGTTTAGGGCATAATGTACATATTTTATATATGTTTTAATTTTATGGCAAGGGTCTCCAATAAAATATAAAAATAATAAGAGAAATAGGGAAGATGTAGTCGACCAGATAATAAATCCTCCAAACAAGAAGCTTCAAAAAACCTCTATAACAGATTTTTTAGCTTTAAATCACAATCAGAGATCTAAAAATACTAAACTAAATACTCACATTTTATTGCAAAATAGTAAAAAAAACAATTAAAAGAAAGCTTAGATAAAATAAAATTACATCCGTTCTATTCTTTCAACTATCACCCACAAATATATAGAAAACTGAAACTAATTTGTGATGGGGTATGTACTATAGCCTGGAAATATAACGATAAAATACAATAATATTTTAGTAGAATTAAAGAGAAAGTAACTGAATCAAAATCTAAATATGATATATATGAAATTAGCTGTAACACCTGCAATGAAACTTATATTGGTGAATCCTCGCAGCTGCTGTTTAAGAGGTTAACGCAACCCGTTAAAGGTATAGACAATAATGAAAATAAAACTGTTTTGACGGATCTTGCTATCTCCAGGAAAAACACCTTCAATTCTGAAAAAGTTCAAATAATTGATAAGGAAATAAATAATACTACACGAAAAATAAAAGAGAACATTCTCATAATAAAAAATAGAAAAAAGGGAACAGAAATCAAATACCTCAATCATATATTCTATAACATGTTATCTTAAATTAATCGACTTTAAATTATGACGCGAAATAATCGAGCTCAAGATTGACTTGTTAATAATCGATTTTTAATCAGCTGACTTAACCAACCCTGGGAACCTCTCAGTACCATCTACCTCCTCTTTGAGGACAGTCGCAACGTAATGTATAAGGTAAACGAGCACTTTTGAAACGTAAGTAGCAATTTATAATCTCTCTATATATATATATATATAAAAAATTGTAACCTCTGTCTGTACATTGATTTTTTTTCGCGAAATTTCACGATAACTTTTCGTTTCACATGTCATAGACACCATAACTGCATTTTGTTTCTTCTGTTTTGTTTGTTTGTTTCTTCGTTTATTTGTTTGTTTGTTACCTTTTCACGCATAAACGGCTGAACCGAATTTTATGAAACTTGGTATGTATATTGCTACTATCCCAACTTAGACTTTAGGCTATATTAATATTCTCTAAGATAAACAGGAGTGGGGTTATAAAGAAGGCCTGAAATTAAAAATAGCGATATTTCGTTTCCTATTGGTTTTTCGTCAAATATGCACAGAACCAAAGTTATTTATTTTGTTATTTAGAGTAACTCTTGTTATATACACTTTCGTCGTATACCGAAGTATAAATGAGTTATACGCTAAACATTATAGCGGGAGTCAACAATTTTATTTGACACAAAACACTCAACCGAACTAAGAAAAACTCGGTATGTGTATTAGTACTATCACCTTCATTATAAAAAGCCATACTAACATTTCAGGGGACGGGCAGGAGTGGGGGTTGTAATGGAGGCCTGAAATTAAAAATAGGGGTATTTTGTTTTCTATTGGTTTTTCTGCAAATATGCACATGACACAAGTTGTATATTTGGTTATTTAAAGTAACTTTTGTTATATACACTATCGACGTATACCGAAGTATAAATGCGGCATACGCTAAAAATTATAGTGGAAGTTAACAATTTTATTTGGCACAAAAGACTCAACCGAACTAAATGAAACTCGGTACGTGTATTAGCACTAACGTCTTCATTATAACAAGTCATACCAACATTTATAGGGACTGGCAAGAGTGGGGGTTATAAGGGAGGCCTGAAATTAAAAATAGTGATATTTCATTTCCTATTGCGGTTTTGGCAAATATGCTTATGACAATAGTTGTTTTTTTTTTTGTTATTTAGAGAAATTTTTAATAATACTTAACAATACTTTTCAATATGAACTACCAGGTACCTCACCGGGAAAAATTAATACAAATGTATGTTAATATTTTGTCCCTAATAATTCAAATATATGCATAATGCACAGGAAACGGGAATATGACAATATGGAGGACAGTGAAGTCTACATAAAAAAATAATTTTATTATTAACAAATCCACAGAAACGACGGGTATTAACCCTAAACACTGGGACGGGTAAATGCCAAAATATTGTGGAAAGTAAAGCCTTGCAAAAAAAAAAAAAAAAAACCATCACCATACAGCCCCAAATGAATTCCCGAGCGAAGCCGGGTATCTGAGCTAGTTATATTTAATAAAGATATCATAGATGTAGGCACCTACTAATACAATATATGGCAAAAGAATTATTAAGGGATTTGTTAAATTAATGTTTTTAATAATTTTGTATATATTTTTCTTTTAAAAGTGATAGTCCCTGAAGAGGTGGCAAATAAGCCATGAAACAGGTAGTTTAAATAAAGTTTGCAACGAAAAAATGTTTTTTTATTTTAGACCCTTGCGATAAAATTTGAAGAATATATAAATAATATTGGGTCCAGAATAAGAAATATGTATATATATATATATATATATCTATATATATATATATATATATATATATATATAGAGAGAGAGAGAGAGAGAGAGAGAGAGAGAGAGAGAGAGAGAGAGAGGAGTGAAGGAAAATTGGAGCTGTAGAGCAGACATGATGGCCAAGAGAAGCAAGCTTGATCTGGTAATGAGCCTCCAGTAACGGGCACTTGGCCAGTGCGATAACAGTTGGCAAGCCTGCCCTCCTTCAATAATTCTGTTTATTGCCCCAGCTACTGCTTCATTCCCACAACTACGGCCAGTCTGGAAGGCCAACAAAATAGTATAAGTTTCGCCATAAAATGACAGCTAAGCCATCATAATTAGTGTTTCCCTTCCAACAAGTTTATTTGTCCACTCTTGGCCCTCAAGAGCACTCAAGATAATTCAAACGGATCGTATTTCTCACATATATGGCGAGTAAATGCTACTGACGTTTTAAGATTCTCGAGTTAATCTTTTAATTGTCTGAATTGTTTATTTGTTATTCAATAAGTTATTTATGTTCTTTTAATGTTGAGAATTATACTCAGGTTAATGTGGTGATCGATTAAATGATACAAACCCAAACTTTAAAAGCGAAATATATAGTTATATTGAAATATGAGATTTATATAAATAATTTCATAACAAAGAATATTACTAACTATTCAAATATTTTAAAACAATAAAGTTCTGGTAGTACCTTTAAACATGTAAGTAAACAGGTGAATTAAAATGACAGAGGAATAAAACACGTGAGAAAAGGGATGTTATTATTATTTTTTCAAAGACGAGGTATGTATGACACTTATCCAAAACAATGCACACTAAATTTTTCGTATTTAACTCAAGTTTTCCATTTGACAGATTACTACAGGTAGAAACGATGAGGTAGACATATTTGAGGCTTCTAGTGTGATGCGGACAGTATAGAATTAGCAGAAGACTTTTGAGCGCTTAAGAAATTGTTAATGCAGTTACGAACTAAGCATATAAATTCCGTTACCGTAATGAAAAAGAAAGTAGCCCCCCTTGGATATCAATGAAAAAATTGTTAATTGGAGATGGTATCCTATTCTTTTTTAAAGATTTAGGCATTACTTCGTAGAACAAAAAATCACTTGAAAAACGCCAGTCATGAATAATATTCCAAAAAAGATAAAAATTAAATTGGCCAAGGTATATGAGTCACAATAAGCGTTAATGGACAGAAAAAGCAATAGATAAATAAATAAGAAATTGGGCTGATATATTTCATCAAGAAATATATTTTTTTACAAATATCATTATTAAATAGCTAATATAAAGATCAAATAAATCGTCGTTTACTGAAAGGAAACCCAAAAGCAAACTTAGAAAGCCGATAAAGCTGTGAAGTGTTCCTTTGAAAAATCGGAGACCATCCTTGCTGAAAAAAAGGTGATAAAATGGATTAAGTCTTAAGACTTTCCTTAGATATTCTTTACGTTTTGGAAGTAAACAGGTTTTGGGTGTACACATAGAAATGTTTGGAACATTCTGATCAATGTTAGCAAGCCACTGAAATCAAGAAATAGCAGTGTAAAAGAGAATACCTATTCTTCACAAGTTTTTATTAGAAATGCTACCACGTTTCAATTGATCATGCCACCATCTTCAAGCCAGCTAGCTATACGGACAGCTTGGTAGCTGGATTTCGGCCCCTATGAAGCTTTCTGCATAGCTCGGCTCTGAAAATTGTTGAATGAACCACTGAAAGCAGCTTCGTTTTTGTAGTAAATGTAACGAAGGAATGACGGAGTTCTTTTTCCTCCCTCTATTGAGTGTACTCTCCCTGCCATGGCAATCCGTTGAGAAATAGTCTGACAGCTTTTAAATTAAAATGGAATGATTCATTTAAACTTTATGAAAGAAATTGCCTCATTACTTCTTCGCTGAAAGGTTCTCTTCGTAAAAATGTAGAGAAATATAACGGTTTCATCCATTGCAGAATCAGCAATGAAGTATAAGCCCTTCCGGAGGTTTCATCCATTGCAGAATCAGCAATGACGTATAAGCCCCTCCGTAGGTTTCATCCATTGCAGAATCAGCAATGAAGTATAAGCCCTTCCGGAGGTTTCATCCATTGCAGAATCAGCAATGAAGTATAAGCCCCTCCGTAGGTTTTATCCATTGCAGAATCAGCAATGAAGTATAAGCCCCTCCGTAGGATTCATCCATTGCAGAATCAGCAATGAAGTATTAGCCCTTCCGGAGGTTTCATCCATTGCAGAATCAGCAATGAAGTATAAGCCCCTCCGTAGGTTTCATCCATTGCAGAATCAGCAATGAAGTATAAGCCCTTAAGGAGGTTTCATCCATTGCAGAATCAGCAATGAAGTATAAGCCCTTAAGGAGGTTTCATCCATTGCAGAATCAGCAATGAAGTATAAGCCCTTCCGGAGGTTTCATCCATTGCAGAATCAGCAATGAAGTATAAGCCCCTCCGTAGGTTTCATCCATTGCAGAATCAGCAATGACGTATAAGCCCCTCCGTAGGTTTCATCCATTGCAGAATCAGCAATGAAGTATAAGCCCCTCCGTAGGTTTCATCCATTGCAGAATCAGCAATGAAGTATAAGCCCTTCCGGAGGTTTCATCCATTGCAGAATCAGCAATGAAGTATAAGCCCTTCCGGAGGTTTCATCCATTGCAGAATCAGCAATGAAGTATAAGCCCCTCCGTAGGTTTCATCCATTGCAGAAGCAGCAATGAAGTATAAGCCCCTCCGTAGGTTTCATCCATTGCAGAAGCAGCAATGAAGTATAAGCCATTTCGGAGGTTTCATCCATTGCAGAATCAGCAATGAAGTATTAGTCCTTCCGGAGGTTTCATCCATTGCAGAATCAGCAATGCAGTATAATCCCTTCCGGAGGTTTCATCCATTGCAGAATCAGCAATGAAGTATAAGCCCCTCCGTAGGTTTCATCCATTGCAGAATCAGCAATGACGTATAAGCCCCTCCGTAGGTTTCATCCATTGCAGAATCAGCAATGAAGTATAAGCCCTTCCGGAGGTTTCATCCATTGCAGAATCAGCAATGAAGTATAAGCCCTTCCGGAGGTTTCATCCATTGCAGAATCAGCAATGAAGTATAAGCCCTTTCGGAGGTTTCATCCATTGCAGAATCAGCAATGAAGTATAAGCCCTTCCGGAGGTTTCATACATTTCAGAATCAGCAATGAAGTATAAGCCCTTCCGGAGGTTTCATACATTTCAGAATCAGCAATGAAGTATAAGCCCTTCCGGAGGTTTCATCCATTGCAGAATCAGCAATGAAGTATAAGCCCTTCCGGAGGTTTCATCCATTGCAGAATCAGCAATGAAGTATAAGCCCTTCCGGAGGTTTCATCCATTGCAGAATTTGAATCTCCTCTCGTATTATAGTTACGATCACACTGAATAAAATATTCTTTAATCTATAAGGCGCTGAGCAACAGATCACTTGGAAAAATACCAATCTCACGCCGAAGATGGAAAAGTAAGAGACTAGAACTATCCATAAACTGCTATTCTTTGACAGTACGATGAAGAACCGTGGTAACAAAGAACTACTATTTGGGTCAAAATTCAAAGTCACAACTTCTTCGAAAGCATCTGTCTACACTTACAGGGTCCTGACATTAAACAGACGAAATAACCCTTTATCTACACTGGACTAAGGGGCTCAGGTTAGCCATGTGAGTTAAAGCGTTGACCTTAATATTACTTGGCATACCTAGAGTGGCGAGTTCGATTCTTGCCTGGGCAAAGGAAATTATTTAGTGACGAAATTCATTAAATAACGTCCTAAGTCCCACCCTGGCTAGAAAAGGGCGGTAGCCTATAGATAACCCATCCAAATTTGCCTGAGTTACAAAAAGTGGACGTTAATGGATAATAATAATAATAATAATAATAATACACTGGATTAATGGAAGCTCCTTTAGTAATTTAAAAATATCGTATGTATATAAAGTAAAAATGTTCCTAAATCAACTGAATACGAAGACCCCGAGAATAAGGGGATCAATTATAACAATTTTCTGAAGCTGTCTTGCTGGAAAGATAAGGTGACCCTCAGTGGGTTTTATAAATGCATATTTCCACACACGTACATGCAAATGTGACAGTTAAACTTTTGAAAAAAATGTCAATACTGAGCTTTTTAACCATCTAATTCTGTTGAGGAAAGAGTGTTGGTAAGAACGGAATCCTGAATTTGAAAATTCCTGTACACTGTTAGTGGTTGAAAAAAAAGTTAAAAAATAAGTATTTTTAAATAATAGATCTCAAAACTAATTCCAAATAGAATTTTTGAATTTAATCCTAAAAATGGAATAATTGAAATTTTGTTTTTGGCATCCTAACGACGTCTACTTTTGAAGGTTCTCTATAAGAGCGTCTCCTCGTTCAGGCTGTTTAAATGGTGAGTATAGTTTATATAAAAATGAATTAGACATGCAACATTGCTACCATCCAATTTCTAATAGCTAATTATCTTCATCTTGTGTACTTATCTACGTCTTCAGAAAGTACTTTTAAATATTTTCACTTTTTTTGTATCCAATAGTTGTTTTTCTTAAAAGTCAAAGTCTTTATAAAACTCATTCATTTAGTTCTTGGACGATTCCCAACTTATAGAAATGAAACTTACAAAACTTGGCACTATATTCAGCACATTCAGCGCCCAATAATTCTAAGTCAATAAACTGGAGTGTCTTAGAGAATACTTTTCAAAAACCTTTAAACTTTTTCAATCGTTTTTTATGTTGACCGGTAATTTATTTTCAATATTGATTCAGTTTTTCTAATCCTAGCTCTGGGTTGAGTCGAAAATGAATTATTATTATTATTAGCGGACAAATTTATCTAAAACCTGCGATACCCATTTATCCATCCAGAAAGGAATGTTATATCCTGCCATTTTTATACGTTTCTTTCAATTATTTTATTGGAAAATGTATCACTAATTATTTATACTAAACTTATAGGGATATAACATATTTAAAATTGGCTAATGAATGGCATGTACCTCCACATTAGGCTTATGTACGTCCACATATTTAGTTCTATTAATTGTATAAGTCGAAGGACGGAATTGAAGGGTTTGCTGCAAAAAGGAGGTAGCTCCAATTTTTCCAGTTTTCGGGAAACCAAAAAAAAAAACGTATAAAAAATTCAAATTTTAAGTTATGTAAAAATATTGTTGTTGCTTACTTTCAATTATGGTGTTTACATATTAGAACAGTATTTTCATTCAAAAAATATCATCCTAATGTCGGTGGTACGTGGATGATCCTTGGAGCTACCTCTTTTTTGCCCAAAAGAATGGAATATGAGGAATGGAGGAATATGTTATCTCTTGGAAAAAGGTGTAAAAATAAATAGAATGTACTATTATTATGTATTTTTTATTCAAAGAAAACTGAAAATAAAGTACAGCAAAATTATTGGTTTTACAAACAGAAAATAACATCATTATAACGAATAACATAAAATACGAAATTAACATCATTATAACGAAAATAACATCATAACGATTGAAGCTGCATCCTTTTTGTGCCAAATAAAAGAGGTTTTTTAGCAGATTTTCCTTAAGGGAAATCAGCTATTGAGGTCGTACTCATGACGCGAGTTTCAAAAAATTTCTTCAAATGTCCATCGATCCTACCCAGGATATGACGAAAATGAGGTCCGTTAAAAATTATATATATATAATTTATATAATATATATAAATTAATAAAAAATTAATTAATTAATTATAAATATATAATATTTATTATATAATATATATATATATATATATATATATATATATATATATATATATATATATTTATTTATTTGTCTGTTAACGCTCTAGCGGTCGTAATTACCGACGGATCGTTACCAAACTCGGAATTTAATCGTTTTATGTAAAAAGGAAGATCAAGTTCGTTAATGGCTGAAATCGGACCAGTGGGAGGGGGGGGGTTTAGAGGGGGGATTATTGAAAATTCAAAATATCTCCGTTATTATGCGTTGGATCGAAAAATTGTATAGAATCAATCTTATAGTAAATTAAATTTAATATAAATAATGTCATATACATTTATTCTGTATCTTGAATATTAACCGAGATATTTGCATTTGTATAGTGTGTGTGATCGTGTTGACTCCATGTACCGGACTTCCCGCCGAGAGCTCTGGTGGCCGTTTCCGGAACTATTCCTCCCTCGTGAATAGGTTTAGAGATCCCTTCCTACTACAGCTGTTATTGGGCAGATTTCTCTACTGTAAAACTTCACGTGGGAAATCTGCTTAGTTTTCACAGCCCCTGCGTGACGGACTTTGTGTTTTTGGCACAAGAAAGTGTTTATAACTCCCAACAGCTATGGGATGGAGCTACCTCCTTTTTGCAGCAAACCCTTCAATTCTATTTACAATAATAAACAACCAATCAATTAATTCAACTAAGGCTCTCAGTGATGTTACCAGAAGTCGAAATTCGGCTTTTAACCTAATTCGGCTCCGTTTAATTCTGCTTTCTGGAGTTTTAAACATCAAGGATGTTGTTAAAACTCCAGATTTCAAGTTATCAATGGGCTGCATTATTAAAAGGTCTCTCCGTTTTTTGGTCAATTAATTTCTTTTAAATAATTAATTCTACAAAAAAAAAACTGTTTCTGAATCCATTATTCTTTAGAAAAAAAGAAATAACTAACATCCTGATACAAGAATCATGACTCTTCTAACGGCATTAAAAACTGAAGAAACTCTATGATCTATTTGCATTTATTTCAGTGAATGCATATACTTTTGACTGCCCAAGTCAATATCTACATACTTGACGCAATACGACAGGTGTTGAGGAAGAAAACAGTCCATATTTCATCTTCATTCCAACTAAGTGTTAACTCTTTACTTTTATTGCGAATAGTTACATTCAATGACTTTGTTCTCTGTATATTCAACTAATATAAATAATATTTACTCAATCTCATATCTACAACTAATGTATCAAGAAATAACTACAACAGAAACTGCACAATATCAACAACTAATGTAACTTCTCAAATTTACTTCAACTAAATTACAACATAAAAGAAATTCCCATAAAAGAGATATATTCAGTCTCAATTTTACGGGAATTCTGAATTTGATATTTTGGATTTATGGAGAGATAAGTGATATTTTATTCATGAGTGAGTAAATAAATGATGTTTTACTCGGCATGTTGTGTGCGTGTTTATGTATATATATTAATTTATCATTTTTTAAGGCAACAGTCAGTAATATATTTTTTCTTTGTACTTACGAATTTCTCTTTCTCAAAAAGCATTAGTGATTTCCGTACCTGGAAAAATAAACAAACATGTTAATTTATTCCAAAAATTCATATCCATAAAAGTGATTTCTACTAAAAAATTTTAATAAAAAAGGAGTGATTATATTATTATCATATTTCATCAGAATATCAGAGGTCAACTCAATTATAAATATCTTACTGGTCATATTAAAAACTTGACCCATGATACAGAATCTATATCATCATCATTAGAATATTATTAATTAGTTCCAATTTACTGTTACATGAAATAATTTACTACACTTCTCATACGACATTGGCTAGGAAGACCACCTCTTTCAACTACACAGTGCGGCAAGGCACCAGAATCTTTCAATAAAATGCTACAAATAATGTTAATTTATTACCAGAGTCTCAGATTAATTTGTATTGAGCACTTTTTTAATAGCCTTCCTAAGCATTTAGATTGGAATATACTCTCTCGGAATTTAGTATTCCGAAAAACTAATAACGCCTTCGTTCATGTCTAAGATAGGTCTAGAGACAGTTGGAACCTAAGCCGAAAAAAAGCTTGAAATATAAAATTGTAAATATCAGCGTCATTGTGTATTTGATCAAACATTGTAATAAAACTACTTTTCCCTGATGGGAAGACAGCTATTGAAAACTTTTATCAAATGTTGATCAATCCTACCCAGGAGATGACGTAATGAGGTCCATTCAAAATTATACACACATATATATATATATATATATATATAATCCTGTTAACGCTCTAGCGCTCGCAATTTGTATTAGATGTTACCAAACTCCATATTTAATCGTTTTATGTAAAAATAAAGATCACTTTCGTAATTGGCTGAAATCGACTAGGGGGAGGGGGGGTTTAGAGTGGGTGTAGTTTGAAAACTCGATTATCAAGGATCTTACTATGGGTTACTATACGTTCGATTGAATAATTGTATTGAACCAATCCTATTTCAAATAAAATTTACTATAAATATTGTTCTATACATATTTTCTCTATCATGAATATTAACAGAGATATTTGGATTTTATAGTTTTCGGCTACAGTAAACCCCCACTACTAGTCTCACTCTCGTCATATTAATAATGAGCTCTTATATCATGAACCACTTCATTCCAAATATTGTTTACATTGTACATTTACTTTCTGAGAGATATGCCAAAACGTTCTGTAGATCTCCCCCCCCCCCTTCATTTGTTTTTGGATAACTAAAATTTTAGTGATTGAGATGAAAAATATTCTGATTCATTATAAATTACAGCAATAGCTATAGTAAATAGCTTTGAAGAAAATTTATGTTATATTCAGATATTTCAGTACTTGTTATATTTTCTGGTCTAGATCATTTCCATCTATCTATTCTGCTCCAAGAGATTGGCTTTTTTTACAATTCAGGCGCTTTCCGTTGTAGAGGTTATTAACATGTAAATCGACTGATGGATTTCTCATTACAGTTTTTATGAATTCACTTAATATTCACGGTGGTGTTACCAGTATGTAGATTTTTCTGTTGTTTAGTTTACGCAGCCCCTGCGTGACGGACTTTTTTTTTATTCTCAGCATTCTTCCATAGACCTACTTTTATTTTGGACAATATAGGGCCTGAAATATCCGTATATATGAAACATTGTTTCGCGTTCAGTTAAATCAGAGGGGAAAGTGATCATGGAAATAAGAGACGGGCCAGAAATGGGCCATTAAAAATGGGTGGACAATGCCATGGTCCATGGCCCTTTTACGGCCTTTTATTCGGAGGCCCATTGATTCCTCTCTCCATGCATCCATAATACCACTGATGACACTACAGCTCCAATTATCAACATACAACCAACCAGTCCGTCAGACACTAAATATTCCAATTATTCTCTGTTCGGGGATTGATTTTTCTAAATTATCATGAGTTTAATTTCTCCTATCCCTTTAAGTATTAGAAGGTGTCAATCAGTAAATTAAATTACTGCAGCTATTTATTAAAAAATGCAGATCGAGACCTGGGTTAACTAAGCAGATTTCCCACCTGCTAGAAAGTCTCACACACGACATTATTTCACATCCTATTCTCTACTTCTCTCATAGTAAGAACCCCAAGTAAACAAGGATTTAAATTTAAGTTACAAGTGAATTATAAACATTATAAAGTCTAAATAAATAAACATAGAACACCAATTGAACGACATTACGTTATTAGTAACAGAGATATTCCGAATTTTCAAAATTCCTCCTTTCTAAACCCACCTCTCCCTGGTCCGACTTCAGCTGTTAATGAACTTGATCTTTCTTTTTACATAAAACGACTAAGTATCGAGTTTGGTAACGGTTAAACAATAGTTGCGACCGCTAGAGGGGTAACAGACAAATACATACATACACACACACACACACACACACACACACACACACACACACACACACACACACACACACACATATATATATATATATATATATATATATATATATATATATATGTATATACACACACACACACACAATTTTGAACGGACCTCATTTTCGTCATCTCATGCAGGTAGGTCGATGGACATTTGGCGAAAAACTTCGAAAATCGCGTCATAAGTACGACCTCAATTGCTGATTTCCCTGAAGGGAAATCTGCTAAAAACATATTTCCCTTTCGGGAATAAGCTATTGATTACAGCCATTAACGAACTCGATCTTTCTTTTTACATGAAACGATTAAATATCGAGTTTGGTAACGATCAAACAAAAACTGCGACCACTTGAGCGTTAACATACAAATATATCCAGTGATATATATTTATATAATTTTAAACGGACCTAATTCTTGTCATCTCCTGGGTGGGATAGATGAACATTTGAAGAAATGTTACGAAAATCGCGTCATGAATACGACCTCAATAGATGATTCAAGGTAAATCTGCTAAAATCACAATTCCCTTTTTGGAATAAGCTATTGAAGTAGCTCAGTCGGGAAGCGTCATATTTCTTGTCTACATTCTAACAACAAATGAAGCAAGCAATGGGTTGTGCATAAGAGTTTCAGTCTGCATACTGATACTGGCTAATGGCAATCATTAGTCTGCTTATGCAGGCTACAGTCTACCGAGGGGTGGTTCTCGAACCACGCTAAAATGAATATTTCTCCACTAATCCCAGCAGTGGAGATTTCCCCATGATTCCTTTATTGTTGGATGATCTGATGCCTTCGACAACGGAAAAACATCGCATGACTTTGGGGTCCTCTTCATTCCGTCCTCCTCCAAGAAAGATAGAGTTTTGAAACAACAAATGTTCGGGAGTGAGTGTACTGTGCTCATTAACTTAGATAATATTTAAACGAAATATCTATTAAACATGAAACTCGAAGTATATATGTTTTTGAATTCTTTTTAAATTTGTAGATTTATGTTCGTAAGCTAATAATCCCCCTTCCGAGGAGTTGAAGAGAGACGAAAAAAAAGTGCCACATGTCTCGCAATATATTAAAGACACAACAAAGTTATAGAACCTTTTTTTATTTGTCATAAAAATATCAATTTCGTTTTGCGACATTTTTTTTTTCTTGCGCTCATGGAATAGAGATATTTACGGATCCCACGCAACTGTAGAAGACAATATCACGGCAACATACTTCCTACAGGATACGATATTCTTTAAACATAAAATCCCTCCCACATTCTAAATGCCACAGCCAATTCGCGGGCTAAACAGGTTAGTTAAGACGGCTACGTTGCACCTGAACAAAAGATCGAGTTCATTAATAACTTATTTAAAACAAAGAGGGGGAAGCAAAAAAGCACAAAACATTAAAAGTTATTATGAATCATGGAGCTTGAAAATGTTTATGCAATCACACTTGTTACAAACTTTTTACATAATCTCAGTTATGACTGAGGGTTGTTAAGATCCCTTAGAAGTAGAAGGCCAGTATCAGGAGAACTCCATAACAATTTAAAAGATTCTTTGTATTTGTATACATCTTAAGAATGAGGGGAAGAAATAAAAAAACAAATATATATACATATATATATATATATATATATATATATATATATATCTGACGGTCTCCACCGACAGGTATGACAACAATATATACTCGTAAATTGACCATTTTGAGATCAAGAACCCCATAAAGATTATAGTAATGTAATTAATTTATTAATTTACAGTATTCAAGACATTTGTAGATATTTAAAATATTTAAGAAGATTTATTTAAGAAGACAAACTTTTGTTATATACATTATCGTCGTATACCGAAGTATAAAGGCGTTATACTCTAAAAATTATAGCGGGAGTCAACAATTTTATTTGCCACAAAAGACTCAACCGAACTAAATAAAACTCTCGGAATGTGTATTAGCACTAGCGCCATCCTTATAATATGTCATACTAACATTTCTAGGGGCGGGCATGAGTGGGGGTTATAAGGGAGGCCAGAATTTACAAATTTCATTATTAACAAATCCACAGAAACGACGGGTATTAACCCTAAACACTGGGACGGGTAAATGTCAAAATATTGTGCAAAGTAAAGACTTGCCAAAAAAATAGCATTACCATCCAACCCCAAATGAATTCCCGAGCGAAGCCTCTACTAGCTAGCTAGTTATATTTAATAAAGATATCATAGATGTGGGCACCTACTAATACAATATATACCAAAAGAATTATTAAGGGATTTGTTAAATTAATGTTATTAATAATTTTGTATATATTTTTCTTTTAAAGGGGATAGCCCCTGAAGAGGTGGTAAATAAGCAATGAAACAGGTAGTTTCAATAAAGTTTGCAACGAAAAAATATTTTTTTTATTTTAGACCCTTGCGATAAAATTTGAAGAATATATAAATAATATTATAAGGGAGGCCTGAATTTACAAATTTTATTATAAACAAATCCACAGAAACGACGGGTATTAACCCTAAACACTGGGACGGGTAAATGTCAAAATATTGTGCAAAGTAAAGACTTGCCAAAAAAATAGCATTACCATCCAGCCCCAAATGAATACCCGAGCGAACCTTGGTATCTGAGCTAGTATATATATACATATATATATATATATATATATATATATATATATATATATATATATATATATATCTATATATATATAAAATTGTAACCTCTGTCTGTACATTGCTTTTTTTCGCGAAATTTCACGATAACTTTTCGTTTCACATGTCATAGACACCATATCTGCATTTTGTTTCTTTCGTGTATGTTTGTTTGTTTGTTTGTTTGTTTGTTTGTTTGTTTGTTTGTTTGTTTGTTTGTTTGTTTGTTTGTTACCTTTTCACGCATAAACGGCTGAATCGAATTTTATGAAACTTGGTATGTATATTACTACTAACCCAACTTAGACTTTAGGCTATATTAAAATTCTCTGAGATAAACAGGAGTGGGGGTTATAAGGGAGGCCTGAAATTAAAAATAGCGATATTTCGTTTCCTATTGGTTTTTCGGCAAATATGAATATAACAAAAGTTGTTTATTTTGTTATTTAGAGTAACTTTTGTTATATACACTTTTTTCGTATACCGAATTATAAACGAGATATACGCTAAAACCTAAAGCGGAAGTGAACAATTTTATTTAGGACAAAAGACCCAACCTCACTTAGTAAAACTCGGTATTTGTATTAGCACTAACGCTTTCATTAAAACAAGCCATACCAACATTTCTAGGGACGGGCAGGAGTGGGGGTTATAAGGGAAGCCATAAATTAAAAATAGCGATATTTCGTTCCCTATTGGTTTTTCGGCAAATACAAACATAACAAAAGTTGTTTATTTTGTTATTTAGAGTAACTTTTAATATATAAACTTTTTTCGTATACCGAAGTATAAAGGCGTTATACACTAAACATTATAACGGGAGTCGAACAATTTTATTTGGCACAAAAGACTCAACCGAAATAAGTAAAACTCGGTATTTGTATTAGCAATAACGCTTTCATTGAAACAAGCCATACCAACATTTCTAGGGACGGGCAGGAGTGGGGGTTATGAGGGAAGCCAGAATTTAAATATAGCGATATTTCGTTTCCTATTGGGTTTTCGGCAAATATGAACATAACCAAAGTTGTTTATTTGGTTATTTAGAGTAACTTTTGTTATATACACTTTTCTCTTATACCGAATTATAAACGAGATATACGCTAAAACCTATAGCGGAAGTGAACAATTTTATTTGGGACAAAAGACCCAATTGACATAAATAAAACTCGGTATATGTATTAGCAACAACGCTTTCATTATAACAAGCCATACCAACATTTCTATGGACGGGCAGGAGTGGGGGTTATAAGGGAAGTCATAAATTAAAAATAGCGATATTTCGTTTCCTATTGGTTTTTCGGCAAATACAAACATGACAAAAGTTGTTTATTTTGATATTTAGAGTAACTTTTGTTATATAAACTTTTTTCGTATACCGAAGTATAAAGGCGTTATACACTAAAAATTATAGCGGGAGTCGAACAATTTTATTTGGCACAAAAGACTCAACCGAACTAACTCAGTATGTGTTTAGCACTAACGCCTTCCTTATAATAAGCCATACTATTTCTAGGGACGGGCAGGAGTGGTGGTTATAAGGGAGGCCTGAAATTAAAAATAATGATTTCTTATTGGGGTTTCGGCAAATATGCACATAACAAAAGTTGTTTATTTTGTAATTTAGAGAAATTGCCTCAACACTTCTTTTCAATATGAACTACCAGGTACCTCGCCTGAAAAAATTAATTCAAATGTATGTTAATATTTTCTCCTTAATAATTCAAATCTATGCATAATGCACAGGAAACGGGAAATATGACAATATGCAGGACAGTGAAGTCTTACATAAAAAATTAATTTTATTATTAACAAATCCACAGAAACGACGAGTGTTAACCCTAAACACTGGGACGGGTAAATGTCAAAATATTGTGCCTTGCCAAAAATATACCATCACCATTCAGCCTCAAATGAATTCCCGAGCGAAGCCGGGTATCTGAGCTAGTATATATATATATATATATAGTTTATTGCTATCATGTTATACTGTTACGAGCAGATAAAGCAATGACCTAGAAGTTGCATAAATAGTTTTAGCAGATTTCCCTTATGGGAATTCAGCTATTGAGGCCGTACTCAGGGCGCGATTTTCTAAAAATGTCTTCAATTATCCATCGATCCTATCTAGGAGATGACGCAAATGAGGTCCGTTAAAAACTATATCTATATATATATATATATATATATATATATATATATATATATATATATATATATATAAAATTGTAACCTCTGTCTGTACATTGATTTTTTTCGCGAAATTTCACGATAACTTTTCGTTTCACATGTCATAGACACCATAACTGCATTTTGTTTCTTTGGTGTCTGTTTGTTTGTTTGTTTGTTTATTTGGTTGTTTGTTTGTTACCTTTTCACGCAAAAACGGCTGAACTGAATTTTATGAAACTTGGTATGTATATTACTACTAACCCAACTTAGACTTTAGGCTATATTAATATCCTCTGAGACGAACAGAAGTGGGGGTTATAAGGGAAGCCAGAAATTGAAAATAGCGATAGTTCGTTTCCTATTGGTTTTTCGGCAAATATGAATATAACAAAAGTTGTTTATTTTGTTATTTAAAGTAACTTTAGTTATATACATTTTTTTCGTATACTGAATTATAAACGAGATATGCGCTAAAACCTATAGCGGAAGTGAACAATTTTATTTGGGACAAAAGACCCAACCGAAATAAATAAAACTCGGTATATGTATTAGCACTAACGCTTTCATTACAACAAGGCATTCTAACATTTCTAGGGACGGGTAGGAGTGGGGGTTGTAAGGGAGGCCTGAATTTAAAATAGCGGTATTTCGTTTTCTATTCGTTTTTCGGCATATATAAACATAACAAAAGTTGTTTATTTTGTTATTTAGAGTAACTTTTGATATATTCATTTTTGTCTTTTAACAAAGTATAAATGAGATATACACTATAAACTAAAGCGGGAGTCCACTATTTTATTAGGCGCTAACGATTGAACCGAACTTAACAAAACTCGGTATGTCGATTAGCATTAATTCTTCCATGATTATAAGCTATATTAAAATGTTTAGGTTAGAACGGGAGTGAGGGTTATAAGGGTGCCTGAAATAAGAATTCGCGATATTGTGATTCTTATTGGGTTTTCAGCGATATTTTATAAAAATACCATCATTAGTCAGTCAACTATGATTTCCCGGGCATCGTCGGGTATATTAGCTATATTGCATACAGGAAATACGTACATTATAGATGATATTTAATAATAATAAATGATTCCATGATTATGATTTGAATTATTCACTGTGTGTCAAACAGTGGAGAGGGAATGATTAGAGACTTATTTTCATTCATTCTTCAAATCTAAAATTTTATTTTCCATAAATCGCCCAACGGACCCTTACGGGAAGAAATGAGCCCAGACGGGAAGAGCAGTTGTACACGTTGAAGCATTTGCCAAAAACAAAATAGAATATTTCCGTCTCAAATGATTTCCCGAGCGAAGCCGGGTACCTTGGCTAGTATATATATATATATATATATATATATATATATATATATATATAAATATATATATATATTTGTCTGTTAAAAATTAATACAATGTTTTTTTGCTTATAATATCATTTTAATGTTTAAATAGTGATTATTAATTTGTTATATTTTAATTGTAATTGTGTTTTTGAATATAGGTGTTATTATTGTAAAAAAAAAGTTTATAATGACTGTTAGTTATATGACCAACTATGTAAAACATTTTTAAGAACTGATTTTTTGCGACTCCTTAATTATGGTGTTACATTGTTTTGTAGCTCCGAGGATGGGGATTTAGTCCCCGAAAGCGCTCAGCGCTTATAAGAAATAAAATTGTGAGGAGCCATAAAAAAGTTTTGTGATTAACCAAAAATTAATACGTTATTTTCAGATATAATTCAGTAATTGTTATGTTCTCCGGTGAGAAGTTGGCAGAACTGTTTGTTCACATTTTAGACGCTTCCCGTCGAGAGGTTTCTTATTATCGTTTGTATTTATTCACTTAATATTCACGGTGGTGTTGTGTTACCAGTCTGTATATTTATCTATTGTTAAACTTCACGCGGTGAATCTGTTTAGTTTTCGCAGCCCCTGCGTGACGAACTTTCTTTATTTGGAAAGTTAATTGTTAACATGTTATACTGTTACGAGATGATGAGATGATAGTGCAATGACCTAGTAGGTGCAGGAATAGTTTTTATTAATCTGGACGTGTTTATTGAATCGGAAAATAGCTTACCATGAATTTTTATATTGATCGATTTAGTCTGATTTATTTCGGTGTGGATTACTTACACGTCTAAGATAGAATGGCCAGTATGGTTCACTAATCATTGATCCAAAAAATATTAAATACATTTCCACATTTTTAGCTTCAAAGTTATTCACGTTTTATAAACTCTAACCTCTGAAGTTCAATGTCCTTCGTAGTTAGCTTGCCGTAAAAAAACTTCATGACCCGAAAAGTATTCCCATATATCCCGCCGTGTCATTCTCACAACACAGAAATTTAATAAAGCGAAACTTCGTGAATGACTCACTCAGAATATTTTTCTTTCTTCTTTTTTACTCATTCAGAATGAGCTTGGGATGCGAGAACGTTTTTCAAAGACGGCTTTCCTGGGAAATGTGGCCTCACACAATTTATCACGTCAAAATTTGTCTCCCCCATTTCTCTGGCGGTTGGATTTCTTCCCTAATTTACCAGACCTGAATTATTTTGGAGCTTGACATCCTTTGAGCTATTGAAAATACCATTTTTGTTCGAAGTTTTGAATGAAAAATCAATACATAAATAAATATGTATTGACTTAAAAAGAGATTTGCATCTGTAAAATACTGTTGTATATAATTGCGCTGTCGTATTACAACGTGTTGTTGGTTATACATGCTTGTTTGCTGAATTCTGGGCAAGAAACATCACGGTCATCAATGCCCAATACTGAGCAGGCTGTATATATGTTTCCTGACCAAGGGAAATCGCAGATACACACACGTTAGGCAGATTTATATATATATATATATGTATATATATATATATATATATATATATATATATATATGTGTGTGTGTGTGTGTGTGTGTGTGTGTGTGTTTGTGTGTGTGTTTGTGTGTGTGTGGCTTTCAGGTTGAGGTAGGACTGAAAATCGTAATACTTTTCAGGAAAGCTCTAGTTGAGTATTCTCCCAACAAAAGTAAGAGATCTACTGTTTATTTGTGTGGAAGAAATACCTTACATTTATGAAGTTTTATTTATATCCTGTATACGCTATTCCACTATAAAGCATATTATGTTATAGATTCAATTTAAATTAGTATTCAAATTCCGTTTGATAAATTTTAAAACAATATTAAATAATTAAATTATTTTTATGAACTTAAAATTTATAGTTGATAGGGACTTGCCTCCTGTTCTGTACCAGAACGACTTCTCCAGGGACAAGGGTAGGAGCTGAAGCAAAGCTCATCGGACATTCTTACAGGTCTAATACTTGATTCTGCAGGGCAGTTAGTTGGCAAACAGGCCTAAATACTCAGGAGGTACTGTTTTAGCAGATTTTTTATAAGGGAAATCAGCTATTGAGGTCGTACTCATGAAGTGATTTTTGAAAAATTTCCTCAAATGTCCATCGATCCTATCCAGGAGATAACGAAAATGAGGTCCCTTCAAAATTATATATATATATATATATATATATATATATATATATATATTTGTCTGTTAACGCTCAAGAGGTCGCAATTTTTGTTTGATCGCTACCAAACTCTATATTTAATCGTTTTATGAAAAAAGAAAGATCAAGTTCGTTAATGGCTGAAATCAGACCAGCCGGAGAGGGGGGGGGTTAGAGGAGGGGATTTTGAAAATTCGAAATATCTTCGTTACTATAAGTTTGAATTGAAAAACTGTATAGAACCCACCTTATTGCAAATTCAATGATCTATAATTATTGTTCTATACATATTTTCTGTATCTTGAGATATTTGGATTTTATAGTTTTCAGCCTTCAGCAAACCTCCACTTCTACTCATGTTAAACTAACAATACTCGGTTATATAATAAACCGCATTATTTGAACCTTAAATACCTAATATTGTTTTCAAGAGACATTTATTATACGACATACATGCAAATAGGTGACTCCCTCGCACCGTCTTAGGTTTTTGTCTACTTAAATTTGATTGGTTGAGATAAAAATTATTCTGATTCATTATAAATTACAGTACTAGAAATAGTTAATAGTTTTCAATCAAATTAATATGATATATTCTTATATATTTCAGTAATTGTTTTTCTGTCCTGTGAGAGTCGGGTTGGCAGACCTTTTTATTTACACTTCAGACGCTTCCCCCAGGAGGGGAAAGATTTTTTATTACAGTTTGTATTTATCCACTTAATATTCAAGGTGGTGTTGTGTTACAAGTTTGTAGATTTATCTATTATTAAACTTCACGAGGGAAATCTGCTTAGTTTACGCAGCCCCTGTATGACAGACTTTTTAATACTAGGGAATGCATATACAGTAGAGCGTCGATTATCCGAACTAATGTTGTCAGAGGTGGTTCCGATAATCAAAAGTTTTATTTATTTTGTGTTTATTTATTTTCTTATAAATAATAAGAAAAAGGGAGATCTAAAATAACTTCGTAAAAAAAAAGTTTGTTTATTTATTTAAACATAGTATGTATGAGCATAGTGAAGAAACGAGTGTTATGAAATACATACATACATATGTATAAGTTGTCTAATTGAGCTACATGTACAATACAAATACAATGTACACCTCACAAAGAACGGTTTGAAACTGACAGTAAGCTATCCAGAACCAGTTATAGAACGGAAAGGGTTTCACAGAATCTAATGCAATGAACAAATTAGGTAGTGTATACAGTTCTAAGTAAACCAATGCGTATACAACGTCTAATTTCATTGAACACACATTGAACCAGATACAAATATGTAACGAATCAGTTTCTGAGAAATAATTAATGATGGCTTCCGTTATAGACGTTCTGAGAAAAATAATTTTATTTTTGTTTAATTTTATTCAAAGTAACAATAATTTTAACATACCAATAAGTAAATTTAATTATCAGTTTAATTAAAATTCCCAAAAAAAAAAAAAAAAAAAAAAAAAATGGTTCCGATAATCGAACGTTCGGATAATTGACGTTCAGATAATCGACGCCCCACTGTATCTTTTCCCATATATAAAGAAGAATAATTGGATTTTTATAATTATATATTTATATACATCCTCTAAATCAATATTATTTATTGTAATAAGTCGCAAAACTTTTTTAAAAAATACATAAAAAAACTGCTGAAGAAGTCTTAGTATATTAGTAAATAAAGGCATTATCTGTCTCTGTTGGAGCAAATGGAAATGAAAATTGTATGAGCTCGTTATTTATAGCCTAATCTTATCAACAATCTGCTTTCCTTCTTCAGTATTACATAGATAGCGTTCCTCTCAGATTATGTGTATGCTTATTGTATTTATCTTTTTTTTTTCTTTTGGTTTTTCTTTGTGCTTGCTTATTGAAATACAGCTTGGCTCAACAGGTTTCCTTGAGGGGCTGGCATCGAGTGGTGGTAGGCTGTGTTGATATAATAAGACCCACTTAACTACAATGAATATTTCATTGGCCCTGTTTAACAATCGTCTCGGGTCCTTTAATACTGTATAATATTTGCTCTGTGGTCTATCTATTTCTAAGGAGACTTTTATTCAATTTTAAACAGATTCCCTTGGCGGAAAATAACTATTTGCTACGCTTTTGGAGTTTGACGTTTCGTTGTTACTTTCTTTCCGAAATTGCATCTTCTATTAGGACGGTTTTAGCAGATTTGCCTTAACCTGGGAGAGGTGCCTTGAATTTTTTTTACTTAAAAGGTGTCCCCGTGAGCATTTCCCTCATATGCTGACACATCTTTATTTTTTATTTTATTTTTAAAACCTTTTAAAAAACACAGTATTAAATTATTTTAATTATAATTAAATTATTTTGCATAGAAGGAGGGAATACTTGAGGGATAATTAAATGTATTTACATATTTAAAGGAACTGAATAATGTAGAAAAATAAAGTAAATGTAATACTGATTTGATTTGTTATTTGACTCCTAATTATTTTTACAATTCGAACATAAAAAAGAGGCATGTTCATTGCAAACAGGTTTATTACAATTAAAACATTTGTTTTTTAGTTTTTCGATTTTTCCTTCTGGAGCAAAGATGGCATAAACCCTCTGCCCTTCTTCCTGAAATCCTCGAAATTATAACCCTCAAATCTGTTGGCAAAGATGGTATCAGTTCTCGTTTTATAAGATGTGGTTTTATAAGATGCAAAGCCAAGTTCTTCAAGTAATTTCGTCTTAAAATTTTGTCCTGGGTGTTTGATTCATAAATTATTATCTTCTTCCCACTACTCATTCTTCAGGAAAGGAAGAAATCCAAGCACAAATATTGTCTGCTTTGAAAAAAAAACTACTAAAATAAAAAAGGGACGTAAAAAGTGTTGCCGTGAGGGAAATGCCGCACAATGGAAAAAACTGTAAAATACAGAGTGTCACCGTGAGGGAATCCCCGCTTTCGTTATTCCCGTACTTATCGGGAAGCTAACTATGACTGAGAGGTTTTGTTACTATAGCTCATACATCGAAGTTGTCCTGTCTGAGCATGTCAGTTAACTTCCCCCTCATCAGGTCCAGCTAGACCAAATCTCAAGAAAATTGAAATGCTTGATCGATTTTTATACTTAAATTTCAGTCTGCGTGAGGGGAATGCTCACGGGGACACCTCTCTCGGGTTAAGGGTAATCAGCTATTCAGGCTGTACTCATGACGAAATTTTTTGGAAAAACGTCTTCTAATATCAATCAATCCTACCTAGTAGATGGCAAAAATGAGATCCATTCAAAAGTTTATATATATATATATATATATATATATATATATATATATATATATTCATTTGTTACCGATCTAGCGGTCGCAATTCTGGTTTAATTGTCACCAAACTCGATACTTCATCGTTTTATGTATCGTTGAAAGATCAATTTCGTTAATGTCTGAAATCCGACCAGTAGAAGGGGAGGAGGGTTAGACGAGAGGAATTTCAAAAATTCTTAATATCTCCGTTATTATGCGTCCGATCGAAAAATTGTACAGAACCAATCTTATTGAAGATATGATTTTCTGTAAATGATGTAAAATGCATTTTTTCACTATCTTGATTATTAACCGAGATGCTTGCATTTTATAGTTTTCGGCCCCTTCTATTCATGTCATATTAGCAATAAGCTGCTATATTATGAAGCTGTTTACCAAATATTGTTCTCGTTGAACTTTTACGTTTTGACATAAATGCAAATACGTAACACACGTGGGAAATCTGTTCTTTTATCGCAGCCCCTGTGTGACTAATTTTTTGTGTATAAGGCAAAATGAAAAGTAAAAATCCTTTAAGATCGTGCTGTGTTTACTGAAGAGATGTTCGAAATACTTTAATGACATACTGATGACGTTCTTTCACAAACCATTCACTGCTTTTATTTTGGCAACAATTCCTTGAAGTGCACATCTAGGAGTTCAGGTTTACTCAGGGATGAATACTACATAATCCAAACAACTTCTTGGATTTTCGAGTCACTCAAAAATGTTCATATCAAAAATTGTAATAACATCAGAACCAAAATGTCTCCTCGGTAATGTAATTTTCAAAAATTGGTAGTCCATACATTTTTAATGTTATACATCACAGGCAACACAAGGTTAATTGCCTTTTTAAAGCAAACGCCGTATCTATCATCTGCGCTGACAAAAAGCGTGGTCTCTCTTCGGCCGAGATATTTTGAAACTGGAACCCGCCAGTCTGCACAAAACGTTCCAATATGTTACAGAACAAGGAAATTGAAAAATAGAACGTGTCTTAATTAACTGGTTGAGGTTGGGCATTCTTAATTAAAGGTACCTTGCTGAGATCTCCAAGAAACTGTTGAACAAAAATAATTCGGGACAGTGGCCCAGGTCCTTTGAGCAATGTTTACTTAATAAGTAAGGGATTATGTAAGCATTAGGTCTTTACTCTTGCCGATGGGTTTTTATTTCTCGTAGTTCTTGGAAAGGAACTTTGTGCTGATGCTCTTGTAATAAGCATAATGAAATACCTTCTCCTACTCGTTAAATCTCTTCACTGGAGAGCTCTTTAAAATTATTGAAATTAATAAACTCGGCAGTTTTGTTTTTTTATTCTTTTACGCCCACGGTCCTTTTTTTCATCCATTGTTGTGCAATCGAAGCTTTTACTTTATATACTACTTTCCTTGTATCTTGATGTTTTAGCCATTTCATCTGGTTGGGCCGCACAGAACATCTTAGCTGTAGAATATTACCTTTAGTGCTCTTGCGTCAGTCGCTGAGCAGCACCACTGTCAAGCGTTCAATTAGCAAAATGGCTGCTTAACGTTCATGTAGGCACTCTGAATATATTGTTTGGGTTGACATTAATTATGATTCGGAGGACATTTCTCAGGACTGCCATCAGAAGTAATATTGGCACGTTAAGTGATTCAATGTGACATAAGCAGATGGTTGAATGTTATTGCATGCTCTAGGTAAAACAATTAAAAGTACTTGTTTATAAAAATCACATACGTTTTATATTATTTCAAAAATGTACACAAATCAGCTCCAAGATATTATTGATTAACTTAATATTAACGAAACACGCAATGCAACCAAAGGATACATTACAGACCTATAAAGAGCCCTACTAGCGTCAACATTTCTGAGATATTTAACAGTAGTTGTAGCCCCTGACACTCTGAATTAAAGTATTTCTGTTTTTAGAGTGTGATTTTGTACATTTACTTTGATCTTTAGACTGAACGTCAACAGCTTTGAAAATATAGTATTTTGGACGTGTTTATTCTATCAGCTGTATATGCTTCACGCGTCTCTTATTAGAGTAGTTGTAATAGTTGACAAGAGGCTGTGGACTTGACAAGATTTGAATGCAAGGAGGTTAAGTTTTGAGAGGCTTATCGCAGAAAATAACCTAGCCGAATGCGATAAACAAAGTTAATCCAATAGTGGTGTATAGTGGACACCAAGATGAGATGGGTTTACAGAGCAAAGAAGAATGCTGAAGGGCGGTAGTAGTGGAGTGGAAAGCCATAGTCCAGTACAGATTTAGGCGGAGAAGGTTGGTAATGCCAACATAAGTGGGCAACCACCTGCCCGCGGTAAGGTTTGGTCCGGCCAGCGAGACATTTTGAAAAACCAAACTAAACTAAAATATTACACTACTTACTCCAAATGAGGATGATGAGGAGAGATTTGTGCGTTTGGCAGTACTCATAAATGCGAACAGTTCTTTTCAATGATGAAAGTTAATCAATCCAAACATCGATGGATTAGTTTCCCCTATTCGAGCTCAAGTGTCTCATTTATTTCGGTATCGCTATTTTACTTTCGTTGTTTGTAATAAATCCAAATTTTACGATTTAATTATAATGTTATACCTATTTTTTCCATTTCATTTTAATAAATTGTATTGTAATTACATTATCGTATAATGTCATGTCTGATACCTATCGTTAAAATTTATGATCAAGTTACAGGAGCACACGAAGAGAGGAAGTTGTGCTGACCAGACTACGCATTGGCCATTCTTTGCTGACCCACGGACACTTAATGACAAACAAGGACACACCGACTTGTAGACTGTAGATCACATATTGACTAACTGTCGACGAAGAGACAATTTAGACATTCCATATGACTTACTTTTTGACCGATGTTAGTAACTATATAGACACAATGATTAAACATCTAAAAGGCATTAATATAAATAACACACTATAATCTACAATTTCTACACACTACTCTTCACTTATTTCCTACATTAGCAGGGTGTTTACACTTTAATTTTATTTATTTATTTTAATTTTATTTTTTTAATTTTGTTTTTGGTTTCCCTTTTTTTCTTGGCTAACGTTTTCTTTATTTCTTTTACTTATTTGATCCCCCCCTTCTATAATTACATTTCATTTATATTATTTTCATCACCCAGATGTTTCCATATACAATATCGTTTGCTTCATAGAAGACTGGCACGCCAATAACCCGTTTCAAAAATCACCTTAAGCCATAGTTCACACTTTTTCCGTTTCTTGTTCTTTTTTTGCATTTCGCTTTTTTAATGACACTTGAATAGTGAGTAAATCACCGGCGCTACGGAACTCCTTTAAATAAATAAAAATTATGAACACTTCTTAAAAATGCACTACTTTTAAAACATGCCCGCGAACGTATTTGCACACTTGAGTTTGGCCCGCAACATATCAAAGGTTGCCTATACCTGAATCAAGCAGTCCTATTGTGCTTGTTATTTTGGACCTTTATCTTGTGCTTTAAATCCAATACTTCCCTACGAAGCTGGTTCAATCAATTATACACTACAAAACCTGCATTATCATATAACCTAATACAGCTTTCCTAACTTGGAGATCCGGTATATCATTTTACTTTAGTTTAACAATGCTATTTTCTGGAGAAAAGTTATACTTGTACTTAAATATCGAGAATACTTACTTTCCACGTTTTGTTTTTGTAAGTATGTGTTAGCACACTGATTCTAAATCTCACTAGAAACAAGGTTTCTAAGATTGTTTAGGTGCCTATTTTTTTTCTTGCTCAGAACATATTTTTTATAATATGACAAGTTCAATTCCATCATTCTGTTTTACAAAAATAGTACAACACACAATCATAAAACAAGATAGCAAGTAAATGCTTCAAACCCCAACCATAAGTTTGAATATTTTGAGAAAAGTTTACAATTTTCATAAGTAAAACTCTTTAACGCACTGTCCGAACCAAATTAAATTTTAAAAAAATATTCCGTGTTTGCTTTGCCAGAGGGACCTTTTAACAAATATGAATTCAATTATGAAAAATGTTCAACTATTACATAAAAGTAATACAAAATTGTCAAAAAAAAAATAGATCACAAAATGATTTATGATCAGGATCATTGTCTCTTTAAGGTGAAAAAAAGTTCATTTTATAAATCATGTTAGCCTTTAATAAATCTAGAATACATATTATATATATTGCGTTTTATTATGACTATTAATAATATTGTTAACAAAATTAAATTAATATATATAACTAGCTAAGGTACCCAGCTTCGCCCTGGAAATCATTTGAATCAATGATGATGACATTTTTCTTGGGCTTTATTTTGTACAATATTTTACATTTTTTACTTTTTCCCGTCTCAATGCTTAGGATTTACACCCGAGTCCCGGTGTGCCGGGAAATGTTAATAATAAAAATATTTGTTATGTACTTAATTCTACAAAATATACAATATTTTTATATTACCCGTATCCAGTGCATGTATCTTTATATGTATATCATAATCACAAATTATCGTATTGAGCATATTATTCATAATCATAGAAAGAATTCTTCAAATTTCTTATGACTAAAGTTTTTAGCGTATAACTCATTTATACTTCGGTATAAAACAAAAGTGTATATGACAACAGTTACCCTAAATAACTAAATAAACAACTTTTGTTATGTGCATGTTTGCCGAAAAACAAATAGGAGACGAAATATCGGTATTTTTAATTTCAGGCCTCCCTTATAACCCCTACTCCTGTTCGTCTCAGGGAGTATAATATAGCGTAAAACCTAAGTTGGGTTAGTAGTAATATACATACCAAGTTTCATTAAATTTGGTTCAGCCGTTTACGATTCTATAAAGGACATACAGACAAACATTCATTTTTATATATAAAGATGAATGATATATTTTATAAAATGTACTAATGGAATATGAGCTAATTTAATAACGAATGTATTATATAAGTATAAATACTACTAAATACATAAATAAATCAATTGGCATATTATCAGTAATTTTTTTTATCCTATTACGTAATGTTAACATTTACTAAATACATATCATTTCAGTATAGCACCAACCTACACTACAAGGGCTTCAGAAATATCTTGTTTGTAATATATTCTGTTAACTTGCGTCTCTGATACAACATGACCTTTGAACACTGAACAAAGGTTAATTACATCATGTATTCTTTATGGGTCATCTGGGGATTACCTCTTTTTATAAAAATGGGTTCGCCTACGCTATATAAAATACGCCATGATCTAACTAACTAATCTCACAGATTATATCAGCTTTGCTGCCATAATATATCTATATTTTTTTTAGATTTTAGTCATGTCCGAATTTTAATCAAGGCCCATTCCATCCAGGTGTGGAAAAATTGCTCTGTTCTTTGATGTACGGTTTCCGATGCTGTAATATAACGTAAACGATTTTGAGAAGCCGACAGGCATAAGAAATAAAAGGATTCGTGATAAGACCTAAGAAATATGAGATTTATTGAACCCGTTGAATGGAATATCGCAGAGGGTCAATAAATCTGAGGACTTAGAAGGTGGTTAAATATTCATTAGCCTAAGAGGGGCATTATCGTATCGAGTCAGCACCACCCCCCCCCCCCTCACTCCTCCTGGTCAATTTACCTTCTCAAATTTCGGGCCTACCTGTTGCGTGTTTTTATCTCTTATTGTATAAATATACATTAAGGAAACGATTATCCTCGCCGTATGTTCAAGATGTGAATTCTGATGGATAAGACATTTTTAATTGTCGAATTTCTCATATAGATCTCTATTTTGAGATATTTTTAAAGTCTTTCGTTTAAGCAAAACAAATGTGGAGGATGTGCACATGATCCAACAGTTAGTAAACTTTCTTCAAATGTTTACTTATCCTAAGATGTTAATATGATGACTATTCAAGCAAAAATATATATCAAGATGAATACACCCTTAAGCCCACTTAAGGGAAATCAGCTATTGAGGTCATACTCATGGCATGATTTTCGGAACAGTTACTCAAATTTCCATCGATCCCATCCAGGAGAGAACGAAAATGAGGTTCGTTCATTATATATATATATATATATATATATATATATATATATATATATATATATATATATATAAACCCCATTTTATATATAGAACCCATTTTTATAAAAATAGGTAATCCCCAGATGACCCATAAAGAATACATGATGTAATTAACCTTTGTTCAGTTTTCAAAGGTCATGTTGTATCAGAGACGCAAGTTAAAGAGATAATATTGCAAACAAGATATTTCTGAAGCCCCTGTAGTTGGTTGGTCCTTTACTGAAATTAAATGTATTTATTTCCAGCGAATGTTAACATTACGTAATAGGATAAGTCAAATATTTTTGTTTTCTAACAAAAAAAATTACTAATAATATGCCAATTAATTTATTTATGTATTTAATAGCATTTATATTTCTATAATACATTCGTTATTAAATTAGCTCAAATTCCATTTGTACATTTTATAAAATATATCAATTTAATTATTATATATATTAATTTAATTTTGGTAACAATATAATTAATAGTCATAAAAAACAAGTAAATAAGTATATATATATATATATATATATACGCGCGTGTGTGTGTGTGTGTGTATGTGTGTCTGTGTGTGTGTGTGTGTGTGTGTGTGTGTGTGTGTGTGTGTGTGTGTGTATGTGTGTGTGTGTGTGTGTGTGTGTGTATAATGTATTCTAGATTTATTAAAGGCTGACATGATTTATAAAATGATAAGAAACTTATTTTCACCTTAAAGAAATAATGAACCGGATCAAAAACCATTTTTTGACCTATTTTTTGAGAAATATTTTGTACCTTTTTTTGAACATTTTTGATAATTGAATTCATATTTGTTAAACAGGTCCCTCGGGGAAAACAAACAAGGAATATTTTTTTTTTAAATTTAATTTGGTTCGGACAGTGCGTTAAAGTTTTACTTATGAAAATTGTAAACCTTTCTCGAAATATTCAAACTTATGGTTGGGGTTTGAAGCATTTTCTTGCTATTTTGTTTTATGATTATGAGTTGTACTATTTTTGTAAAACAGAATGATGGAATTGGACTTATTATATTATAAAAAACATGTACTGAGCCAGACAAAAATTAGGTAGCACAGAAATATCTTTTCCTGTCATGACTCTTAGACACCTTGTTTCTGTTGAGATTTAGAATCAGTGGGCCTAACACATACTCACAAAAAAAAAAAAAAAAAACCCGGAATGTAAGTATACCCGATATTTAAGTACAAGTATAACTTATCTCCAGAAAATAGCATTGTTAAACTTAAGTAAAATGAAATAGCTGATCTCCAAGTTACGATAGCTGGATTGGATTATATGACAATGCTGGTTTGTAGTGTATAATTGATTGAACCAGCTTCCTAGGGAAGTATTGGATTTCAAGCACAAGATAAAGGTCCAAAATAACATGCACAAAAGAAGGAATGCTAAATACATGTATGCGCAACCTTTGACATGTTGCGGGCCAAACTCAAGTGTGCAAATACGATCGCGGGCAGCTATTAAAAGTAGCATTTTTAAGAAGTGTTCATAATTTTTATTTATTTATTTAAATGAGTTCCGTAACGCTGGCGATTAACTCATTATTCAAGTGTCATTTAAAAAGCGAAATGCAAAGAAAGAACAATAGACGGAAAAAGAGTGAACTATGGCATAAGGTGATTTTTGAAACTGGTTATTGGCATGCCAATCTTATATGGAGCAAACGTTATTGTAAATGGAAACATCAGGGTGATGACAATAATATAAATGAAAATGTAATTATAGAAGGGGGGAGAAATAAATAAGGAGGTCCTTTCCAGGAGAGGGCAAAAAGGTTTCCGTTCAAAATTATATATATATATATATATATATATATATATATATATATATATATATATATATATATACTCGTGTGTCGCCGCTTTAGTAGTCGAAATTTTGTCATATCGGTACTAAATCGTAACTCTAAAGTTCTTAGTCGTTAATAGTTAAATCGGGTTAGGAATAAGGGGGTTTAGAGGGGGAGGGGATTCAAAAACTCAAATTATCCGTTATGATGAATGAGATCGTAAAATGCTGGAGAACCCATCTTTGATGGTCTACAATGTTTGTTCTGTGCACTTTTTCAGAACTCATTTATTAAACGAGTTATTCCAATATTTATGTTTTTGGGCTTTAGTGCAACCCTCCCCTCCTTCTACTCATCGGCTTTTCACTTAGAAATAGGGAGTATGTGATAGAAGAGTTGGATAGTGTGTTATACCAGCACTTGGGAAATCTGCTTAGTTCACGCAGCCACTGCCTGACTTACTTTTATTTATTAATGAAGGACGGAGTATTTCTGGTTTTGCAAGGAACAACGGTTATTGCTATATCACAAATGACTCGGTTATAAGATAGAGTTATGCCCACTGTTAGCAGATTGAGGTTGTACTCATGACGGAATTACCGAAATTTTTCTTCAAATGTCCATCGATCCTACCAAGTAGATGACGAAAATGGAGTCCGTTCAAAACTGTATATATATATATATATATATATATATATATATATATATATATATATATATATATATATATATATTTGTCTGTTACCGCTCTAGCGGTCGCAATTTTTGTTTGATCGTTACCAAACACGATATTTAGTCGTATTATGTAAAAAGAAAGATCAAAGATTCGTTAACGGATGAAATCGGAACAGGGGGAGGGGGGGGGTTAGAGGGATGGATATTCGAAAATTCGAAATATCTCCGTTAAAATACGTCGGATCGAAAAGTTGTACAGAGTCAATCTTATTGCAAATTAAATTTACTATAAATATTATTATATACATTTATTCTCTATCTTGAATATTAACGGAGATATTTGCATTTTTATGAAGTCTGTGGGACATGTGATCGGGTTAAGTTCGGCCGTTTTCGTAACTACTCGGCTCAGGTGGAAGCTTCTTCTAACCTTACCTGTAGTTTCTAACCTTACCTTACCTTCGTTACTTTGTGAGATTTATTAGTTCTTGTACTACTAAAATTTGAGTTATTAAAATATAAATTATTCTTACAATTCAGAAGCCGTTTCAGTTGGGAATTTATTTTAATTAACTGAAAGATTTCTCATTACCGTTTGTATTTAATCAAGGTGGTGTTGTGTTACCAGTATGCAGATTTCTCTATCGTAAAACTTCACATGGGAAATCTGCTTAGTTTACGCAGCCCCTGCGTGACGGACTTTTTGTTTTTTTTCGTGTATGTATGTTTGTTTATTTTAATTATGTGATGAATTCAGTATTGACATTTGAATTCACGTCTACTCCCCTTCTTTGTTTATGATATTTTGATTTCGTAGGAAAGACAAAAGAAACCCATTAATAACAAGAGTTAGGATTAAAAAACATTTCCAAGCTAAGGCCCTACCTGTAGTTTAAACTTTTAAGGGAGGAGAATTAATCGAAAAGGAAAAAAAAAAAAGAGCCGCATAAAAGAATGAGAGAACATTCATTTTGGCTGTGTCATTGTCAACAAGGACAACTTTATTAAGGTTAAACTGAGCACGGAGGGAAAACTCTTTCCTTCTATTTATACTTTCTCTTTTTTCTGCCTTCTTTTTCCTTTTTTCCCCACCACTTTCTCTTTCTAGGTGGAAGTTCTCGAAATGCTCGCAGCTAAGATGCCGCCCATTTTTTAGGTAGGAATCCGCGTCTACGAATATAGCCAAAACCTCCTCAATTTATAAGGTTTTTTCAGGATACCGATGTCTTCCAGTTGATCCTTCCGTCGTTCTGTTCTAAGGAAGCGACAAGACAGAATTATAAGAAACCATTTGTCGTAACAACTGGCTGACATAACAGTATGTAGTTCGGCTCTTCTAAAAGTCAGAAGGGAGGAAATCCTGGTTGTGATAGATTCTCCGCTTGATATGTGCCATTAGGATTTAAGTCAACGTTTATCACGCAGGTGCTTCCTAAACTAAACAGATTTTCCGCCCGCTGGAATATAATATGCCGATGATGTCATACCACCATATATTCTTTATTTTTCCCACTTAAACAGGGTTTTAAATGTAAGTTGGACTTGAGATGCTTAGTGGCTGAGGTACTTAAAGTGTAAATGGGATGACTCGAAGTCGGGTTTCAGACAAATTCTGGAACGTGTATAAAACAATAGTTTTAAAGAATTGAAATATTTATTTTTTTATATCTTCTCATTATTAAACGATTGTCGTTTTATGCTATTGAGCCTAATTGGGACTGGTTATCTACCAAATCTAGACGGGTGGTATATATATTTTATTTAATGTGTTTGTATGGTAATTTTAAATCGTCAATAAATAAATTCCTATTCCCCTAGTGAGTATCAAACTCACGATTTTTCGTTTACCTTCTTAAAAGTTTCTTTTATTAAAGAAATTCAAGTTGAAGAGCAAATAAAATACAAAAACAGTGCATCATGCGCATTCTCAGTGTATTAATAAATTTCTATACTTGAGTTTATGAACTTCTGCAAATCCTGCCTTTATTACACAATAATCAACTCACCACAAAATAGCTTGTCATAATATTAAAAAGTATATATTTTGCAAAGGAGAACAATTTTGTCTAACAATATTATAGAAAAATGTAAATCACAAAAGAAAAAAAAAATACAATATTTCAAAAAAGAAAAACGTAAAAGTTTTGGGCACAACGCTAAACCCATCATTGTCAGAACATGAGCTACAGTGTAAATATGACAGAGATAAGAGACTTATTGTTAGACAAAAGGTTTGTAGATGATTTCTGACGTTGAAAATAAACCTAAGGCTTCCTACCTTAATTCAGCGGTAGGCTGTCTTTGAGGTTCTCTTCCTCGCACAAAATTGAATTTATCTCCTTCCCTTACTTGTCCTCTTATATTTTGGTGATGGCCTTTTGGGTTCTTTTACTTTAAAGTGCTTCAGTTCAGTCGGCAAAGGAACAAGTGTTACACGGAATTGATTGTTTTTCTTACATTAAATTTTTGAAACAGGTTCTTACTGTAATCTCATCTGCTGTATACCTTCCAGTGATTACATGGTTGGTGTACTTTAAGGTATTTAACACTCTTACCGAAACATGAATTCCGTGACGTAAACCGAATCATCCGGTCTCACGGACCTGGAAGGGTTAATAGTAATTCCCATCAACAAATTCGTTATTTTTATTTATTGATTGAATAACTTGTATCACATTTAATCTATTATTGTCATTTTTAACCCTTTCATTGAAATTACTGTCATCGTTACGATATATAGATCGTAACGATGAGCGTTTTATTGGTCCATGGCTCGTGGAAGGCTCCATAGCAAATCATATACTATGTAAAACACACACGAAAAGAATACGAACGAACAGTGTTACAAGCTATAATGAAAGGTACAAAACATCACGACATATGTAAACCGAATTACCCCGTATCTTAGACCTAAAATACTAGGCTGTTAACCGAAACTAGAGGTACACGAGACCGGAGCAAAACGAGCTATAGCTAGTCATGGTCGAATGCCGTTGATAAACTAATCCAAAACACTTTCTGTGTGTAGAAGAAGGAACTACACACAGCTAATGAGGTGGAGAGCCCACCAATATTAGCAGGTCTACAAATAAATGAAATATAAAAATCTCTACCGGCCTCTCAGACCGGTGTTTCGGTAAAAGTGTTAAAGATATAGGTCAAAAGAAATCAGCTATTTAAGTTGTTCTCATGTCACGATTAAAAAGAAAAGATCTGCCCAAACTGCACATCAATCCTAGCGAGGTGATAACGAAAATTGAACAAAATCGAAATATAAAAGTTTTAAATAAAAATGACAATTAAGTTGTTCATGGCTGAAATTGGGCCAGACAGTATGGAATTTAAAAAGTTGGCAAAATTAAATATTCCAAATACCTTCATCCGTAAGCCTCACGTTTTAAATATTTACAAATAATAAATTTGAGATATTGAATTCCATAGTATTTTAGTAAACCAAACAACAAATAAGTGACACCTCTGTGACCGGAAGCTGAAAGATAACATTTTACATATTTAGAAATTGTAGATTCAATTTAGCAAAAGTTTAAAGAAAAATATACGCCAAATATAATTTGGCTGCTACATATTTCGGTAAAATAATTTTGACTAATTTATATCGTATTGACAGAGATATTGAAGAATATAATTTTTGAATCTGAAAGAAAGTTTATTCTTATACATTCCAGTTATTATAAAATAGCTCAATTTCTTAATAATTATATTCATTTCATTTTTTAATACTCAAAAAGTTATTCAATTCTCTTTACACATTCAATTCTATTCACACAGGTTTTCCAAAGAAGTTATATTTCTTCGTTAATTTGTAAAAATTATCTAAAAAACTGCACACTGTAAAAAATTCGTTCTAAAAATTATCTTCTATATTTTTTTCAGAAAACGGGAAGGAATATATCGACTTCCGAGGAAATATCGATGAAATTTTCTTTTTAGAAAATTATATTTTCGCATAGTCCCTTTTTACTTCCTTTATTTTTTTTTTACTGAATTAAGCGTTTCGAACACCCTCTCCTTCTTGAACCCATTTAAACTTGTTTCGGCGTGACGTGTGTACATATTTCACATAACTCGAAAACAGCTTAGAATGTTCAAATTTCATTTTGTAACTTTTATAACGCTTACTTGTGCACTTCCTATTTTCATAGAAATTATCTAATGGATATTTGGGGGGACGGGAGGTCGTCCTAGCCAAAATTTTAAAAAAAGAAGAAATTTCTCAGTACGTTTTATTGATACAAACAATTTGTAAATGACCATTTTTTTTACCTTAAAGAGATCTGTTAAATATGTACTATGCCATTTTTTGGTGCGATTCATTGGAACGGAGACATCGAATATAACTTTCAAGTGAAATAATATTAATTGGAAAACACCATACATTTGGTTTATTAAATTTTATATGTGTACAAGGATGTCATTTGCTTTTCACGTCAAATTTTCTACCTTGGTTGACTCCCGAAATAAAACTTCATTACAATCCTGTCTCTGTTTTTGTGTGACTGAAAAACGACTGGTTTTACACACATGAATTCAATTATGATGCCCTTTAACTAAGGATGACACGACATTTTGAAAAATAAAAAAAAGAGAAATCTGGGTTTGAAAGTCCAATTAATATATTTTAAACCATAGAGGAAAGCAATTTAGTTTTGGACGTTTTGCCGAAAGAAGAAATTATAAAAAAAGCTAGGCCAATATGTATCCATCTTTGTGATATATCTTTATAGTATTAAACCATTTCTTTATAATATTATATTTAATAAAAGATTTTTTAATATTAAACCCCTTTATATTATAATATTGAGCCCTTATGTCGGCTATAACCCCTAACTGAAAAAAAAGTTGCATTCAAATGGAAAGAAAGGATGCAAAGTTAACTAAGCTAAGAAGGAAATATAGAAATTACTTCACGCAGGGGCTGCGTTAACTAAGTAGATTTCCCAAGTGCGTCACGTTTTTGCATTTATCACAAAAATTAAAAGTTCAATGAGAATAATATTTCGTATTTAAGCTTTAAATTAAATGATTCATAACATAATAGAATATTATTAATATGAAATGAGTAGGAGTGGGGGTTTGAAGACCGAAAACTAAGAAATGCAAATATCTCAGTTGATAATCAAGAGAGTGAAAAAATGTACATAACAACATTTATAGAACATTAAAGTTGCAATTAGAATAGTTCTTTATGATTTTTCGATTCGACGAATAATAACGGAGATATTAAGAATTTTCGAAAGTCTTCCCCTCTAACCCCCCCCCTCCCCCTGGTCCGATTTCAGCCGTTAACAAACTTCATCTGTCGTTTTGTATAAAACGATTATATATCAAGTTTGCTAAAGACAAAACAAAAATTACGACCGCTAGTGCTACGCTAGAGGTAACAGACAAGAGAGCGTCATGAGTACGACCTCAATAGATGATTTCCCTGAAGGGAAATCTGCTAAAAACCACATTGAGTTAACTGAATAAAGAAGGTTTACAAGGGTATGGATGGCACAGACCAAGCTAAAGACCAGGATGTGTTTGATATTTGGTTAAAGCCATTTTGAAAATAAATATATAAGTTCCTCCCCCTGATTAAGGTTAGCCGATCAAGCTGTTCAGAGAAGGAGAATAATTGATGATTTGATTGCAATAGTTAATCCAAAAGATCTGGAAGATGAAATGGAAGTCGGACAGGTGTAACAGTTGCACTTATGTAGAAGCATGAATGTGAAAACTACAGCGGAATCACGATATACATGATTATTATTGAATATTGAAATATTTTCGGGTGATTATTAACCATGGATCAAAAGTGATAGTAGGGGAGAGTAGGGTAAAACCGTGTAGTCGTGAGCAAAACGGGTACCTCCTCTTAGCTGTTGTGTGTACTGCAGTCGGGCTGAAAATGATGGAACTACAATCCACCTTTGGAGAAGAAGCAGCGACCATTACGCCAAATCGTTAGTCCTGCTTGTTTTGTGTCATTGACCATAATTCAGATTTCGCGGAATCTGATGACTTTAGTGGAAAAGGTTTTTCATTGTACTGCGCTCCTACTCCAATTAGAATACAGGCATTTAGTTCTCTTAGTACAAGTTTCAATTACCTTTCCAATAGCACTAAGTAATTGCCTTTAGCATTTGGTATGATCGAATGACGCAATGTTTTAGTTAACCTTTACGTGCGGGGTAAAAGTGGGTATCAACTAAGGGGTAGTACCCACGATTCTCGAAACATGAAAAGCATAATTTCAACTAATTTTGTTTAATTATCTAACAGTAAAAGCATGTATAATGACAAAAAATATGATAACTCTTGAAATTATGAATTTACTTTTTGAAATATGTAATTGTTTTGAAATAGCTGAAAAAATTTCTTTACGTAGTGTATGGATAACATATGTACCTGGTTTAACCCTACTAGTGGGGCAAAAACGTGTAAAATGACTTTTTACAAAAAAAGTTAGGGTACAAATTCTATAAAAACTTAGATTTTGTTTTCGATACTGTAGTTGTGTTCACAGATAATTAGAGCTTTACATAACAAAACTTTACTTATTTGTGATAAAAATTATGGTTTCTGGAAGCCTTCAAACCTTAGCTACCCGGGTTTTACCCCACTCTCCCCTATATGAAGAGCCGCATCATACTCAATGATCAACCAGTAATAGTGGATTTTAAAGACCAACTTAAAATTAATGTAAATATATTGTTGGAACCAAACAACTAAAAGATACGCCAAAGGTTGAATTGTTCGTAAATAAGGGCTTACAATCCAATATAGACTGTAAGAGAGAACGGTGACTTAGGACTCTAGGGAAAGAAGACAACAAATGAGATAACATCCAAGAGGAACCGGGAGACTATACAAAATATAAGATCATAAGATATCTTGAACATGTGTTGTGATGTTCTCTGATGTCTTCTTGAATAAGACATTAAATGCGATCATCAAGGGTTTTGAGAAAGTAAAAGCGGTAGATAGCTCGAAGGAACAATGTTGTCTTACAAAGAATTATGATAAAAGAGTTCACTGATTCTAAATAATCTTTATTTGTTTCTGTAGAAAAACATGCACCATGAAAATTCATTTTTTCTGTAATCGTTGAATAATGGTAACATTACTAAACTGAAATGAGTGAAGAAAGTGAAACATATTGCAATAGAGTGAAGAAAGTGAATTGCCTTCTTAATTAGTAATAAGTATAAATTAAAATATAATTTGAAGTTGGAAATTAAATGCTTTTAAATGTTTCTGAACATTGTTGGAATTTATTTTAACAAAATAAATTGAAATGTGAATGAATTATTGGTGGAAATAATTAATATATTTTAAAATTTAAATATAATAATAATTACCTTCCTTGTTTATAACCTGCACTTGTTTATAACTGCACTACTTCACAATCATCACTAGTTGTTTTATAACTATGCTTATAACCTTTCACAACCATGCTTATAACCTACCAACAACATACCATAGTCTTCATAACATCCTAATTTTATTCATATTCTGGTTAGATCTGATCATGTATTACACGATTACAGAAAAAATTTAATATTACACTCGTGACGAAAGTAGAATTTACAACTCTCGTGAAATTACCACACTCGCTTCGCTCGTGTGGGTAAACGTTTCACTCGAGTTGTAAAATGATCTACTTTCGTCACTTGTATAATAAATAACTATTTTGTTAAAACATCGTTAAATTACACGTAAAAAGATTCAATAGAAACTACTCTCTCTAGGTATCTTGCCTATAAATGAAAAACTGCCTATCTGTAATTATATTCTTCTTTGAAATAATATTATATGTCAATAAATTACAAATAACAGAATTCGTAATAATTTTATTCTATATAGTTAGCGGAGAAGTTCCATTACCACAATCTTCTAGTCGGGATCCTGAAGCACAAACGGATCTTGCGTTGGAATTCATAGTATTAGTTAGTACTTGGTTAAGGAATGTGAAACTCATAAAATTTAGTACAACAACAAAAGAAAGAAAGTCCGTTACGTAGGGGCTTCGTATACTAAGCAGATTTCCCACGTAAAGTTATAATTAACTAAAGTTATAATAGAGACATCTCCATACGAGTGCCGAACAATTACGGAAATGGCCGAACTAGCTTTTGGCAGTAAACTCACTCTCGTCCGTTATCCGCCCACATTTAATAAAAAGCAAATATCTCGGGTAATATTCAATATAGAGAATAAATGTATATAACAATATTTATAGTAAATTTAATTTGCAATAAGATTGATTCTATAAAATTTTACGCTCCGTCGTACAGGAACGGAGATATTTAAAAAATCCCCCCTCTAACCCCCCCCCCTCCAACTGGCCCGATTTCAGCCATTAACGAACTTGATCTATCTTTTTACATAAAACGTTTAAATATCGAGTTTGATTATGATCAAATAAAAATTGGGACCGCTAGAGCGTCAGACAAACAACATATAGACAAATATACATATATATATATATATATATATATATATATATATATATATCTACTATATAAAAATAAGTCGGGTTTCCTTCCTGACGCTATAACTCCATAACGCACGAACCGATTTCCACGGTTTTGCATTCGTTGGAAAGGTCTCGGGCTCCGTGAGGTTTATAGCAAAGAAAATTCAGGAAAAATTTCAACAGAAAAGCGGGAAAATCATTTTTCATTATACTGTTAAAATAACATGTGTTTTCAGTGCATCGTTTGAGTACGCAAAATACAGAAAAGTAACAGCTGTTATTGGAATATTCCTCATTATACTATCATTCATTGTATATTGCATACTTACTTAACCTGTATTTATTAAATCAAAACGAACAAAAATTTGTCAATAATTAAGCAATCAATACCGCAAAAAGGTATTAATATAAGTAACAATAAAAATTGCACAATAAATATTAATTTTAAATTATAGGTCTATTGCCTATTCTATTTATCTGTTGAATAACCTTTGCAGTTTAATAAACATATGTTTCACATGCAGCGCCATCTCTGATACATAGCATGTACTACAAACCAATATTTTAAGTAGATGGCGCCGGTGCGTGATACATTGTTTGACAGCTGCTCATTGTTCTCTGCTCAGTTAATTTCATGTGACAAACCGGTATTGTGTTCACTGTGAAATTGTGAAAAAAAAGTAAAAAAAATAAGTTATTCGTTTCCTAACATTTCAATTGGAAACCATCAAATCAACCACGTGTATTGTGCAAATTTTTATTCAATTTCAACAGCAGGCATTTGTCTTTAAGGTGCTAAGTTGATCTGTGTAAATTATGTGGATCGTGCATTTGAGGTTAAATTCACCACTCTTTCCATATGCTGCGCAAGTGGAAAAGCCAAACTGGATCCATTACTTACACCACCACAGCCACTGAAACCATTGTTCGATGGAAGTGATCCCGATTCCAGCCATTTTCTTCAACACATCCTTGAATACAATAACTGCTTTCGCATGACTTCCTTTGGAGCTAATATCATTCGAGAAGGCGGCTTCATGCCAACTTGCAAGGTAAAAGATACAACACACATAACCAATCACTCACACCAACACAATGAATTGCAACACATAACAACTACATATATACCACACACTACACCATCACACGATCAGAAGTTACACCGTATTCTTAACAAATGATTGTTTCCAATTACAGATACAAGGACAAATATATCATTTGCATGGCTCAATGGTGCCAACACCAGAAGAACCGCATCAATTTCTGCAAATATATTTCATTTCGTCGATGGTGGATCAGCTGAATGTGCGGTGCAATATACAGGGAACACAACAGTTAAAGAGACGAATTATTGAACAGTTGCAAGCATGTTTTCACGCTAATAATGCTGTGGTTAATATGTTCAAAACAGTATTGGAACGAATGCCATCGGATACGCACAAATTTGTCATAAGAGCAGATTGTACCCCAACAGGTGAACATGTGCGAAGATTCAATGCACCCACCGTTAATGATGTTGCTGCAATTATTGTTGGCGATCTAACTAAATCGTGAGACATTTTCGTTCAGGGAAGAAGCAATATCATGCATCGTGTAAACGAGACACATCGTTTGTACGATGCGTTACAATATCCAATCATTTATTGGCAAGGGCAAGACGGATACGACATCTCGTTGAAGATGGTCGATCCAATTACAGGTACAATATTCACACACTAATTATTGCTATTATTGGTTTCCATTAACAATTCAATTAATTTTGCATTTTCAGGCGTATCAACGAATAAAAATCTAAGCGCAATGAATTACTATGCGTATCGTATGATGATTCGTACACATGAGGAGAATGTCATTCTGAAGTGCCGTTGGCTATTCCAGCAATTCGCTGTCGGCATGTATGTCAAAGTCGAGACCGAATGTTTAGCGTTTATCCGATTCAATCAGGCAAAGCTACAATCTGAGGACTATATACACTTGCTTGATGCTATTCATTCAGATGGTGATTTTCAGAATATTGGACGTCTGACGATTCTTCCATCATCTTATATCGGAAGCCCACGCCACATGCACGAATACGCTCAAGACGCTATGACGTACGTGCGAAATTATGGAACTCCGGATTTATTTATTACGTTCACATGCAATCCGAAGTGGACGGAAATTGAACGTGAGTTGGAACCGGGCCAAAAACCGCAAGATCGCCATGACATAATCGCCAGAGTATTTCAGCAAAAACTCAAGGTTATGATGGATGTGCTTACTAAGTATCGAGTTTTTGGTGACACACGTTGTTATATGTACTCGGTGGAATGGCAGAAGCGTGGACTACCGCATGCTCATATCCTAATTTGGTTGCTGAGCAAATTACATTCAAATGAAGTGGATGACATCATATCAGCTGAAATTCCTGATCCAGTCACTGATCCCCATCTACACGACATTGTGACGACACAGATGGTGCATGGACCGTGCGGTGCATTAAATCCATTATCACCTTGCATGGCTGATGGAAAGTGCACATAACGATATCCGCGACCGTTAGTTGCTGATACAGTCACAGGGAACGATAGATAGCCAGTTTATCGTCGGCGTTCAAAAGAGGATAATGGTCGAACTATCAAAGCTAAAGTTCAAAATCAAGAGATTGAGATCGGAAATGAATTCATTGTACCATATTGCCCGCTGCTATCACGAATTTTTGAAACACATGCAAACGTTGAGAGTTGTCATTCGGCCAAATCAATCAAATATTTGTGCAAGTACGTCACAAAAGACAGCGATATGGCTATGTTTGGTATTGCGTCGGAAAATGCGAATGACGAAATCAGCAACTTCCAAATGGGCAGATACGTCAGTACTAATGAAGCACTGTGGCGATTATTGTCATTTAATTCATGAAAGATATCCCACAGTTGTACATTTAGCAGTGCATTTGGAAAATGGCCAAAGAGTTTACTTCACTGAGGCTAATGCGGCACAACGAGCTGAGAGACCACCATCGACAACATTGACTAGCTTCTTTGCAATGTGTGAAGCAAATCCATTCGTAGCGACGCTGATGTACGTTGAAATGCCCAAGTATTACACTTGGAATCAATCAACATAGAAATTCCAACGTCGCAAACAAGGAACCCCAGTTCTAGATTGGCCACAGGTGTTTTCCACTGATGCACTAGATCGCATGTATACTGTTCATCCTAGAAATGATGAATGTTTTTATTTGCGACTGCTGTTGGTAAATGTACGTGGACCAAAATCATTTGCGCATTCGAAAACTGTGAATGGCCACCAATGCCAAACATATCGAGAAGCATGTCAACTATTGGGTTTGCTGGAGAACGATTCTCATTGGGATTTAACACTTGCGGATTCAGTTGTTTCATCAAACGGGTACCAAATACGAACACTGTTCGCAATTATCATCACCACATGTTTTCCTACTCAACCAATTCAGTTATGGAACAAATACAAAGACGACATATGTGAAGATATCTTGCATCGCTTGCGCATTCAAACGAATAATCCTGACATCCAAATAACCGATGAAATCTACAATGAAGGATTGATTCTGATTGAGGATCAATGCTTGACTATTGCAAACAAGCTACTGATTGAAGTAGGAATGATTGCGCCAAATCGATCGATGCACGATGCATTCAACCAAGAATTAAATCGAGAGCTGCAATACAATGTTGATACATTGCAGGAATTCGTTCGAAATAATGTGCCGTTGCTGAATGAACAGCAAAAACAAGTATACGAAACATTAATGCAAGCGGTGGACAATAATACTGGTGGTCTATTCTTCCTGGACGTACCTGGAGGAACAGGGAAAACATTTGTCATTTCATTGATTTTGGCCACTATTCGATCAAGATGTGACATAGCTTAGGCGTTAGCATCATCTGGAATTACGGCGACTCCTCTAGATGGCGGTCGTACTGCACATTCTGGGCTTAAGTTGCCACTCAATTTAAACACAATTGATACTCCAACATGCAATATTTCCCGATCCAGTGCAATGGGAAAATTGTTGATGCAATGCGAGCTCATTGTTTGGGATGAGTGCACAATGGCACATAAGAAATCACTTGAAGCACTTAACTTCACACTGAAGGATCTTCGGCGAAATAACATCTTTGGCGGCTTGATGATATTGTTGGCAGGCGATTTCAGGCAGACGTTGCTAGTAATTCCCCGTGGAACGCCTGCAGATGAATTGAATGCTTGCCTGAAAGCATAACCTTTATGGAATAACGTAAAAACATTATTGCTAACTACTAATATGAGAGTTCAACTTCAAAATGATCAAAGTGCTGCACAATTTTCCAAACAATTGTTAGCTGTTGGAAATGGAAAAGTCCCAGTTGATGCGACATCTGGATTAATTACTCTTACCAACGACTTTTGCCGATTAGTAGACTCTCAATTAGCTCTTATTGAAAATGTTTCCCAAACATTAGTGAGAATTATCAGAATTATGCTTGGTTAAGTCAACGAGCAATTCTTGCCGCAAAGAATAATGATGTACACGCACTGAATTTCACCATTCAATCAAAAATTGCTGGCGATTTGGTGACATACAAATCCGTTGATTCCATAACAAATCCCGATGATGTAGTAAATTATCCAACGGAGTTTTTGAACTCTCTGGAGTTACCAGGATTTCCACCACATAACTTGCAACTCAAAGTTGGTACAGTTATTTTGATATTGCGTAATTTGAATCCTTTCAATTGACTTTGCAACGGTACTCGACTTTCGGTAAAAAGACTTATGCCGAATTTGATTGAGGCAACCATTATTAACGGAAAGTACGCAGGCGAAAATGTATGTATTCCTCGAATACCAATGATTCCGACTGATCTTCCGTTTGACTTCAAACGATTGCAATTTCCAGTTCGCCTTGCATTCGCAATGACAATTAACAAGTCGCAAGGCCAATCGCTTAGTGTTTGCGAGATAAATTTAGAAAATCATTGTTTTTCACATGGGCAGTAATACGTTGCGTGTTCACGAGTTGGGAAACCATCCGCTTTGTTTGTGTTAACGTCAGACCAAAAAACAAAAAATGTGGTTTACCAAAGAGCACTTCAATGAAACGGATAGTTTGCGGACACTTATAACGCTTCGATTCAGTATTTACTTTGGATTCACTTTCATTTACTTAGAGAAGTTCAAATAAATAACACTTCATTTTTGTAATCGTAATGAATTCATTACTGTTGTGAAATTAAATAAAATTTTTCCTTTTCAAATATAAACCCAAAAAAAAATTTGTCTTCATCTTTTAATCACCAAACAAAATGTTACATAAAACGAAGCCATCTGGTGGCGAAACGGAGTTCGCCGGGTTTGCTAGTATATATATATATATATATATATATATATATATATATATATATATATATATATATATATATATATATCATTTTGAACGGACCTCATTTTCGTCATCTCCTAGGTAGGATCGATGGATATTTGAAGAAATTTTTCGAAAATCGCGTCATGAGTACGACCTTAATAGCTGATTTCCCTTAAGGGAAATCTGCTAATAGTATATTTCTTATTAATTTCGGGGTACGATTAAAAAAGACCACCGTGCATTGCGTAACAAGAAGGGACGGTAATTTTTTCTTGGTATAATTGGAAAAATTAATTTATATTGATTTATTTCCATTTTTAATAAATGGAATTTAAATTTTAAAACATGAGGAGAATTCAAATTTAATACTCCAGCAGTGAAATAGAAAATTATTTAAATTCGTTATATTTTAGCAAATGCTGATTTTAATGAAGAATAAAAACTAATGCGAGAAAATGTAATTAATGACGTTAAGATTAATTTAAAGAGACCCCTATTTCAGTGGAACTAATTGTTTAGAAAGGTACTTATGAAACAAGTAAGCTAGTAAGCCGCTTTGTTGCGAAGTTATGGCAAAACTTGACGTGAGTAGTTCTCAAGTTTTGGGTTGGGTAAACAACAACGTTCATAGAATTATCTTACGAAGGAATTGGATCCATTGAATTAACAACTGTTCATGTCTTCATGAATATATTTATAATAGCTGAGTTATTCACATTCTATTTTAAAGCACAATAATATTGCTAGAAGACTCAGAGATCATCATTAACAAAATGTCATAACCGTTTAAACTTTTACCAGGGGTTTAGAATAAAACAGTCCTAATCCCTTAAGCGATCTGTTTAACTGTCGTATAGATGGTTGGTGCTCCCTTACTAGCGAAAACATTTTAACTCACACATGGCCACGTCTAAAAAAGTTACAAGCTACATCGCACAATTCTCACCCTACGAGTTGTTAAATTTTTTACGTGTGTATGAACTTTGTTAAGAAGTTTTTCATTTTATTTTCATTTTACCACAATTTGAACCAAAACATATACAGACTTGTGAAGTATTTTCTGTTGTGGTAAATATCACAAATAAAACAATATACATTTGATAAAAGAATAGGACAGAAGAATAGATAATGTAAATTATATACTTTTCTGAAATGAAAATAGGATATAAATAAAAATATATAATATCAGGTTGATTCCAGTACACTACTGAAAAAAAAAATAAAAATAGGAGTTACCTTTTCTCGTTGAGATTTACGAAACCATGTAGCTGAAAATACTCTTTAAAAGTCCGTCACGCAGGGGCTGCGTAAACTAAGCAGATTTCCCACGTGAAGTTTTACAATAGTGAAATCCGCCCAATAACAACAGTAGTAGTAAGGTATCTCTAAACCTATTCACGAGGGAAGAATAGTTACCAAAACGGCCCGCACTAGCTCTCGGCGGAGAGTCCGGAACATAGCCGACTCCTGCCGACCACACTCATTCATACAAATGCAAATATCTCGGTTATTATTCAAGATACAGAATAAATTTGTAGCAAATTTAATTTGCAATAAGATTGATTTTATACAATTTTTCGATCCGATGCATAATAACGGAGATATTTTGAATTTTCAAAAATCCCCCCGCTAAACCCTCCCCTCCCACTGGTCCGATTTCAGCCATTAACGAACTTGATCTCTCTTTTTACGTAAAACGTTTAAATATGAAGTTTGGTAAACAGATATATATATATATAATTTTGAACGGACCCCATTTTTGTCATCTCCTGGGTAGGATCGATGGACATTTGAGGATATTTTTCAAAACTCGCGTCATGAGTACGACCTCAATAGCTGATTTCCCTTAGGGGAAATCTGCTAAAACGGGCAACAGCCGAATGTCAAGGGAATGGACTTTAAATACAAGAAGTACATAAAGAACTCTAAGCACAGTGGTAAGAGTTGGTCGAAGTTCGCGAAGATGAAAGGTACTATGAAATCACTCAACATTGTTTAATGTCTTAAGAGATATCAATAGAAAACATATTAATGGCGTAGTAAATACTACAATTTGTTATTAAAGTCAATATTCGAGGGGAGGGCGAGAAAACAACTAAAAATAGCACACAAAAGGACACGTGGAGGACATATGTCGTCCAGCGAATCGAAATTGAAACTCCACCTCGTGCCGGACAAAATAAAGCGATTAAATTGACTGCAATGTCCCTCGACCCATCCCTCGCAGGCTCCTGGAGGTTCAGAAACATAGACACCGACCACTCAAAAAGGACTGGATGCTAAAGGTTTAATTTATTACTCAACGTAATAGAGTTTTTGTCATTTTAGCAGATTTCCTTAAAGGGAAATCAGCTATTGAAGTCTTACTCATGACGCGATTTTCAAAAAATTTCTTCAAATCTTCATCGATCCTACCCAGGAGATGACGAAAATGAGGTCCATTCAATAGTATATATATATATATATATATATATATATATATATATATATATATATATATATATATATATATATATATATATATATATTTGTCTGTTAACGCTCTAGTGGTCGCAATTTTTGATTGATCGTTACTAAACTCGATATTTAACCGTTTTATGTAAAAAGACAGATCAAGTTCGTTAATGGCTGAAATCGGACCAGAGGGAGGGGGTTTAGAAGGGGGATTTTCGAAAATTCAAAATATCTCCGTTATTATGCATCGGATCGAAAAATTGTATAGAACCAATCTTATTGAAAATTACATTTACTATAAATATTGTTATATACATTTATTCTCTATCTTGAATATTAACCGAGATATTTGCATTTTTATGAAGTCTGTGGTCGGGTATAGTTTGGATTAGTTCGGCCATTTCCGTCATCCTCGGCTCAGGTGGAAGCTTCCTCTAACCTTACCTGTCGTTTCTAACCTTACCTTACCTTCCTTACTTTGTGAGATTTATGCAAATACGTTCTGTTCACCCCCCCCCCCTTCTTTAGTTCTTGGACTACTAAAATTTGAGTTATTAAAATATAAATTATTCTTACAATTCAGAAGCCGTTTCAGTTGGGAATTTATTTTAATTAACTGAAAGATTTCTCATTACCGTTTGTATTTAATCAAGGTGGTGTTGTGTTAACAGTATGCAGATTTCTCTATTGTAAAACTTCACATGGGAAATCTGCTTAGTTTACGCAGCCCCTGCGTGACGGACTTTTTTTTCTTCATAAGAGTATTAAACTAATATTTAAGAACTGTCAAGAAATTGTAAGCCTAAAGAACTTACAGCTATATATATGTAGTTCATATTTTAAAAAGCCATCTTCTTGTTGCTCAAGAGGGCTTGCCTATCTAAGTTTTTAGGCTGCGTGAGAACAAAAACGTCCGTCTCGCAGGGGCTGCTTTAACTAAGCAGATTTCCCACGTGCGTCACGTATTTGATTATGTCTCAAAACCTAAAAGTTCAATGAGAACAATATTTGGTGTATAGGCTTTAAAAAAATGTCCTTTATAATGTAACAGCTTATTGTTGACAGAAGGACAAAACTAATAAATCCAAATATCGCGGTTAATAATCAAGATAGTGAAAAAAAAAACAAAAAACGTTCATAACAACATTTAAAGAACGTTACGTTTGCAATAACATTGGGTTTATTCAATTTTTTTTTCGAAAGGAGGCGTAATACAGGAGATATTACGAATTTTCGAAATTCAACCCCCTCTAAACCCCGGCTCCCACTGGTTCGATTTCTGCAATTTACGAACTGGATTTTTAGCTTTATATGAAACGCTTAAATATCGAGTTTGGTTACGATCAAATAAGAATTGCGATCGCTAGAGCTGTGACAGACCAGTGTGTGTGTGTGTGTGTGTGTGTGTGTGTGTGTATTTAATTTTTAACGGACCTCATTTTCGTCATAGGTAGGATACGGCATTTGAGACAATTTTTCAAAAATAACATCATAACGACCTCAACAGCTAAAATCTATGTTTCCAATAGAGTAATCATCGTAGCCCTTACGTCGGAACCAGTAACAGATTATTTGTGGACAGCAATCCTATGAACGGGATCTAGGAGAGTCAAACCCCAAATTAATACCGAAGGAGCAATCATATCCGCTTACTTTCTAGACAATCACTGTTATTGTGCACTTTTGCCGTGATAATAGGACACTTTGGCAGCGAACTAGATAAACTTAATTTTTTTCTTGGTGGGATCAAAAATTCAGGTATATACACTCTGGAATATATTCTATATTTATACTGAAATTGTTCGTATTTAATTTATATCTCTTTTGGTTTTAGACCTGAAGATTCGAACGCTTACCCCTTGCGCGAGCTGTACAATAGTAATTATACTGTGAGGGAATGGCTTTTTATTTCAAAGTCAGCAAAATGTAGGAATACATTGTGGCACCAAATTATGTTTCATTTTTGGCCTAAGAAAGTGGAAATATTTTTTTCGAGAATGAAGACAAGATAACAAGGGAGAAGAAACTGTCTTTTTGCGGTTTGAATAAGGTAAGATATCAACTCCCAACATAGCCTAATAAACGAATTAGTCAAGGGCAGACGTCAACTACATGGCATTATTTGAGGTTCTGTTTAAGAAAGAAAGAAAGAACAGAGTTCTACATATTTGTCTGGAATGCCTTCAGCAAAGATAGACAGATTTGCGATGAAATGTGAAGTGATATGGAAAGGAAAATAAAAGACACGTGAGAGTTCAATAGTAAAATAATTTCGGTAAGAAAATATACAGAAAAATGTAGCATTACAAATTAAAGCCGGTCATGAGAAATATTCAAAGCTAGGGAACTAAAAAATAACAGGGGGATGGTCTAATGAACTAAATCACTAAATCGGAGGTGGCAGATTCTAGACATTTCGGACAGCATTTGCCGCTTAAATATTGGCATCATGTCGCAATGGACTGCTCCTACTGCTGAATAAAGTGACATCAAGTTGCAATGGTAGGCATATACCGGCTGGTTAAAGTGTCAAAATGTCGCCACGGACGGCAGATGCCGCTTGGTTAATTGTCCTCAAGTTGTTTCAAGCAGCATACGCCGCTTGAGTAGTGGCATCATGTCGCAATGGACGGCTCATGCCGCAGAGTAAATTGACATCAAGTTGCTATGGCCGGCATATGCCGATTGGGAAAAGTGTCAAAATGTCGCCACAGACGGCATATGCCGCTGTGTAAATTGTCCTCAAGTCGTTTCGGACAGCATAATCCGCTTGGGTAGTGGCATCATGTCACAATGGACTGCTCATGCTGCAGAGTAAATTGACATCAAGTTGCTATGGTAGGCAAGTACCGGCTGGTTAAAGTGTCAAAATGTCGCAACGGACGGCAGATGCCGCTTGGTTAATTGTCCTCAAGTTGTTTCAAGCAGCATACGCCGCTTGAGTAGTGGCATCATGTCACAATGGACTGCTCATGCTGCAGAGTAAATTGACATCAAGTTGCTATGGCCGGCATATGCTGGTTGGGTATAGTGTCAAAATGTCGCCACGGACGGTACGTGCCGCTGGGTAAAGTGTCCTTGATGTGTTAAGTATCGGTTATGTCGCTAATATAAAGCCCTTGTATTTTGCCGCAACTTTTTTTTTTTAGTTATTTAAATTTTACAGAGTTATCCCCACCAAACTATTTTATTTAAGTGTACTTTTGCAATGTGTACCATTTCTAAAATCTTAAACATTTCCACAGAGAGTATTAATAGACGTAAAAGAAAACCAATTTGGTCCGTTGAGTAAAATATTAAGCACTTGAGGAATGATGTTTTATAGAAAGCGAATAGTTTTTATCACATAAATCTGAAGATAGAAATAGAGAATATATTATGAGATAAAGCCTGCGAGATGGAATTGTCAGAAGTCTTAAGTACTTGACGTATTAAATTCCTTAACTAAAATCTGAGGAGCTGAAATATGGAACAATGTAAATTGAGAGCAAAGTAAAACTAAATATAAAAGAATATTAGTTATTGACGCCCACTTTGTGCTACTAAGGAGAATTGGGATGAGTTATTTATAGGTTACCAATTTTTTTCTAACCAGTATGTTACTAAGGATTTCATTTCAGGAGTTCTTCACTAAATAAAATATCATTGCCCTGGTGTGAATCGAACTAACTACTCTTAGGTTTATCAAGTAAGGTTAAAACTCGCAGGGGTCGCCTAAGTTCCCTAAAATTAATGAAAGCTACTAAAAATGAAGTCTTACTGACAAAGATAAAACGATCAGGGTGAGTATTAAAAAGAGTCTTCTGTTTGGAAAAAAAAAAAAAATGTCCCATATTTCATTCTCCTTGGAGAACTAAAGTCCGTTTATTATTTCTGCTCAATAATTTTATTTTCGTTCATGATATATAACGATATTGGGTTGGGGAGTATGTGGAATATTAGGAGGGTCTGAATGGCTGTTATATGGAGTCGATAGTTAGGGCATTACCTTAAATGCATGCCATAACCCTATGTCATTCTTTACCATCCACCATCAAATAGAAACCATAAAAAGCCGCTTTATTTGATAGCGCTTTTAAGAATTCTTATTGATATCAACCATTATATTTTATACCTTTTTCATCATGACGCTTCATTATTCTTCACATTTACTGTATTTTATTCAGTCGGTTTTAGTAGTTAGTAATATAGGTTACAAAAATATTTTAATTGTATAGTTCATGATATAGAACCAGTACTCTGAATTTTTGGTGCAGAATATCACATTTTATCAATTAACTTACTCTTTCTCGTGAATTCATATCAGCCATTATGGTAATGAATAAATTTAACTTTGTCATACTACGAAGGTCCTGAGGTCACCAGTTTATTCTTGAAAAATTAATTGGTTTGGTGCCCTTATATTAGCGGTTATGAAATAGGTCAGCCCTGAGGAATTATGAACAAATTTTGCCGAATGCATCAAAATCTACACACCTGCACGCAGACATATAAAATCGATGATGAGTTTCTCAATATTATTTAGATGAAAAACGAATAATTTTTATGTATGACAACATTTAAAAAGAGGTGCAAAACATTTAATAATCTAATATTACTCAAAGGCAATAGTTTAGAATGTTTAATATACCATTCTTTCTTTGTTAGTTAAAGAAATAAATTTAAAATTATAAAATAATAATTATAATACCCTGATCGGTAAAATGAAAATAAAGGAAAACAAATGACTGATAAAAAAAACATATTAACCAAGAAAAACAATTACAATAAAAGAAATCCTCTGTAGTAAAAATGATAAGTAAATGAAAAATAATAATAAGTAATGAAAGAATGCATGGAAATTAGGCTCTGGTGAGCTCAGATATCGGTAGAAAGGGAAGTGAGCACCATTGAAGAAAAGAAAGACATAATAAAATCTCCTTTCCTCTGCACAAATTACACCGAGAAAAAGGGCAAAGAAATGAGGGCAAGGAAACGGTTTCAAACAGGAATTTTGAATCTCACCACTCTCCTACAATAGACAATTTCAGCCTGTATTTTCAGAAGGACAAAATCCCATAGGGTAGAAGAAAGGGACTCGACAACAACTGCGAAAGGTATACAGGAAGCCAGATGAATTAACCCTAGAACTACCAAGGGGGGGCTCCTCGAGCCCACAACTTTTAGTTTTTGTTCCCTATCACCCAATTTTAATGGGATATTTTTGATATTTTATGTATTCCTCAGAAAAACATCCTAGAGTGAGGGCATAACAATAAAATTAAATAAAAAAATTTCTATGTTGAGAAAAAAAATTTTTTTTGACGTATGGGCTCGAGGAGCCCCCCCCCCTTGGTAATGCAAGGGGTAGGTATACACATAAGTACCAAGGGGGGGGGGCTCCTCGAGCCCACTGATATTTAATACTACTTTTAACTAGTAATTCAAGTGTTATTAATTATATTGCTCAAATAATAATTACTTTGATCTAATTTTAACATACACAAACCTTCTCAAGTTTTTTTTTTCTCAAAAAAAAAATATATATTCTCCCCATATAATTTTTTTTCATATAATAATATATTACTGAGATGGTTATAATTATTGCTCCTGCTAGGTACTTTTTTAGAAAAGAGAAGATTTTCTAGGTTGTTCCCAACTAGGGAACAGTTAGTCCATGCTGCATCCTGGATAAACACTCGGAAAAAAAAATTATTGTGCAAAAGCACCGATAATTGCATTACGAATCTGATAATTAGATTTTCTTATATTATTATTCTATTATAATGTTATAATAACTTAGATATAGATAACTTTTTATTCTAACAATGTTTAGATATGTTCCTCCAGTAGAATAAAATTACATTTAATTTAAAGTCATCCTTCTTTCCCCATCCGAACTTTTTTTTTTAATTTATTTTTATTTTTGTATTTAATTTTTTTTTAATTTTTTTTTTCACAGGTGTCATAAGAAACGTTCATTAAACATAATCCAATAGAAATAAAAATTTTAAAAAAATTTTAGAACCAAAATAAAAGGTATTTAAGGTTGTGGGCTCGAGGAGCCCCCCCCCCCCTTGGTAATCCATGCGACCTGGGAGAGGTCGGTAATACTAGGGTTAATATAGCTTCAATAGGGTCATATGTGGCAATATAGTTGTGACGTCAAGGAAACGGATTCTCACAGAACGAGAGATGGGCACTCCGAAAGATCCGAAACAAGCATCGGGACGCATGAGCAATCAGGTAGCAACCTTATGCAACCTCATCGACCAATGTCGGTGTGGTTAGAGTAGGTATAATTGGCGGCTGGCCTATAGAGAGCGGAAGATCTACTGGAAAAGCGAAAAAATTCAAATTTTATAGACCCACCAATATCGTTTATGTTCAAATTACTGGACTCACAACAATGAATCCATTTTATTGCCGCTTACATATACAGAGTCAAAAAGAATGAACCGATTTTATTAAGCTATATCTTATTAACAGATAGTAACACAAGATCGCAATAAAAACACATGTATTTAACTGGAGTTGAAGTTTTAAGGTGTCATCATCATCATGTTCCAATTCCAGCAACGCATCACTGAATTCCATCCGTTTCGCTGTCAGCGCGTTTCAGAGCGTGAACCTGTGCTGCAGTCTGTATGGTTTCATGTGTAGACGTCTTTTCAGAAGAACACTCCAGATAGTGGTACCGCTCATCTCAAGCTCAAGGCGAACTGTAGATATGGACTTGCGTGGGCTCCGCTGAAACGCTTCTTGGATTCTTCTTACGTTTCTCCTCTGAAGTCCGCGGTCGACTAGGGCTTTCCATTACAGAAACATCCAGTGTCCCGTAACTGTACGAACCAACGTCGGATGTTCATGGCAGAGGGTCTGCACTGCACGTTTAATCTCCTACGTAAAGCACGTTGCACTGTGACAACAGAATTGGTCTTCGCGAGCTCAAAAGCACAGAATGATTTTTGTACAGGTGTAGTCATTGAGTGGGAACTGCTGTAAGTAGAGATTACGACAGAGCACTAGAGAAATATCGTTAGAGCACACTACCGGCAACCATTCAAAACTTACAACTGCGCTCTTTGTAAAGGCATGCAACATGTTCTGCTGAGATTCTGGTCTAAAGCACCATAAAGCTTTGAAACCAGTTCATTCTTTTTGAATGACCCTGTATACTATCCTGCCTGATTATAATAGGTACTAACATTTTTATTATTAAAAATGACAGTCATCCTTCATTCTCTTAATTATAATTCTCCATTCTTCAAGTTCATTATTTCAATGTCTCTCCAGGAGTACTTTATTCTTACTATTTAAAACGAACTCTGACCATGTCTTAGAAAAGCATCCTGTCTCTATACTAAGATGTCTTCACGTAGAGAAAGTATGTATATTTAGACCATGGGCTCCGCCTTAAGCAGTAAAGATAGTGACTAGAAATTGTAGAGTGATCAGAATGTTAATGTTGGAAGAATGTTTTTTTTTTTTTGTTTTCTTTTTTTTTTCTTTTTTTTTTCTTTTTTCCCCATTCCGATCCATTGCCTATACTTAATATCGGAGAGAGTGTTGTTAGGTCAATAGTGTATCAATATTTAATAAGTTCAAATATAGGGTGTTTTTTTAGAGGTATAGAACTTTAAATTGCAATAAAACAACGATGGATTATTCGATTGACAAGAATTTTTTTTTATTCGAAAGATAATCTTGTGGCATTACATTTTAAATATGATTTGGATTCAAATCTTTCACGAGTTGGGTTTTGTAAGCACACAAACCAAGATCCTTCTGCAAAATCTTCCATAAAGTGGATGGACACAGATCCAATTCCTGTGCTCGATGGCGGATGGACTCATTCGCGTCTTCCTCAATGCTACGCTCTACAGTAGCAATAGCTTCTTCTGTACGCACCGTCTCTGGGGATGCGAGTAATCAATAAGAGTAAACGTGGTGCGAAAACAGTTCCATCATTAATCGAATTAACTGCTCTGATGGACGATTTTGTCGACGATAAAATGGACGTAATTACCATTATTTTAGAAATAAAATTGCACTATTTGCAAGCGTTGTTCAGGCGTGAGTCTATTCATGATGAATTGCCAAACCAAACTGAGAGTAAATCACTTGTCAGCTGTTAAATCGGTCGCCATCTTGAACAGTAAGGCCAACTTAAAGTTCTATACCTCTAAAAAAAAAACACCCTATACTAGAGCCTGGATAAATAATAGTTTTATTTTCTGTACACAGAGTCAAGACTAAAGAAAACATGTCACGAAATAGGCTCAAAATAATAAATTGGTCTTCAAATTTTTAAATAATTAGAGGAGTCGTTAAATTCTTAACAAAAAGAGATATCCAATGTGCCTGTGCATTGGTAAACCTCAAACGTAAATGATGTTCCAATTTTTATAAACACCACCGTCTACTCCTTACTTCAATTTCATAATAAATGGCTAGTTGGGCACAAAGTAATGGAATTTATACACGAGAACGAATCGTTTGGCACAAGGACAATGTTTTGGGTCAAATACTAAATGAAAAACGATAGAAGCAGAGGAATGTGAATGGGAGAACATTGAATAAATCAACTGGCTTTATTTTAATGGAAATTTGTAAATCTATTGTGTTTTAAAAACGTAGTAATGTTCAAGAGAAGAAGATTTCTCTATTTCTTCACTAGACTGGAGGAAAGTAATACCCATTGCATAGAAGCTATATATTAACAGATTTCCCAAATCAGCTATTGAGGTCGTACTCATGACGTGATTTTCGAAAAATTTCTTAAAATGTCCTTCGATCCTACCCAGGAGGTGACGAATATGAGGTTCGTCCAAAATTATATATGTTCATATATATATATATATATATATATATATATATATATATATATATATACACACACTCAACCGCAAAAAAAACCGGACACTTAGATTTAGTCTTATAATTTTGTTAAATACTTAATATATATGTATATTATTCTTTTTAATTAAAATAATTGGTTAATCTATAGGTTATTTAAACAAAATCTGCCAAAAGTGAATAATTTGATAATTGATTATTTACAAAAAAAATACAAAATAAAAAAAAAAAGATAAAGATAAATTAACACATTTAAAAAAAAAAAAAAATTATTCTTCATTTTTATTACAGTGAATGGTAGACTTCGCTACCCCAAGCGTTTCGGCAATGTAACGTAAGCTCCGACCTTCCATCTAAGTTTGAAAGACCCATTATTCTGGACCGATATAAAAATAAAACATTAATTAAAGAAAATGCTTGGTTAATAATTAAAGATGTTTAAATGATCGAAAAACTACTTACAGTTTAGAATAGATCAACTTCACGACAAATAAATCTAATCTGAGTTTTATCTAATTGTTTACTAATCCTGAAGGGATTAGTTCAATGAACTTAGACTCTAAATTCTCTGTAATAACTAGAATACCCACATAAAGAAAATTGCTGAAAATTAGCTTTTAATACGACAAAAATGAAGCGTCCGGTTTTTTTTTTTGCGGTTGAGTGTGTATATATATATATATATAAATATATATATATATATATATATATATATATATATATGTGTGTGTGTGTGTGTGTGTGTGTGTGTGTGTGTGTCTGTTAACGCTCTAGCGGTCACAATTTGCGTTTGGACGTTACCAAACTCGATTTAATCGTTTTATGTAAAAAGAAAGATCAAGTGGCTGAAATCCTACCAGTGGGACTGGGGGGAAAGGTAGAGGGGGGATTTTAGAAAATTCGAAACATCTCCGTTTTATACTACTACTATACGTCGGATCGAAAAAGTGTATAGAACTAACCTTATTGCAAATTAAAGTTACTATAAATATTGTTATATAGATTGATTCTCTATCTTGAATATTAACCGAGATATATGCATTTTTATTAAGAGTGATAACAGATGAGATGAGATCGGCTGAAGTCGGTTCTAAAACCTAGTTCTGCCGTTTCCGTAACAGTTCGGCTCTCGTGAAATTGGTTTAGAGACTCATAAATACTACTGTTATTAGTATGCTGATTTCTCTATTGTAAAACTTCACGTGGTCTGCTTAATTTACGCAACCCCTGCGTGATGGACTTTTTGTTTAAAAAAGTTCAAACAAGATTAGCAGAAGGTCAATTAATAGAAAAACTCATTCATCTACTCATTTATTAGTTGTCTCACCATGTTCAATGTTTTTTAAAAATAGAGCATTCGCCAGGATTTCATCTAACCCAACGTTTTGAACCATTAATAAAATGAGTTCAGGCCCAACATAAATATATTTTATGAATGTAGTTATATTACAGGAAATTTAATAATAATGCTATAGAAACAAAAAAAATAAGTGAAACGTAGGCCATATTACCAGGATAATTAAAACTTCTAAAGGCTAACAGATTTAAACGTACAAAGTATCCCTGTAAAATAAAAGTTTTCTCTCAAAAATAAATAGTTGCTTGTTAGTTAATAGAAGCATAATAAAATTATTTTTAATTGAATGTATCATCGATTAAATGGAAGTTTATTGTGGCGTAAAAACTTTAAAAAGAAAAGAGTTGGTATCTCCTTTTAGCAATATTTACAGTAAAACTTTGCCAAAGCCTATAAGCTCCTTATAGAGAGTGGATAGGGGGGGGGGTTATGGGCTGTTAATGAACAGTTATGGCGTTGTAAGGGACGAGGGTCTTTGCAACCACAATACTCGCGGAATAAAAGTTTTTAACCATAAAACCTGGTTTAAAGTTTACCACATCCCCTAGTAATGTACTTTTTTTTCCGCCCTGTGAAAATGTTCAAAGCACATAATGACTCGAAGAAAGGATGTGAAGTTCACTTTCCGCGGAGCTTGGAGTACAGTGGTGAAAAGTTCGTTGAAAAGCTACCCCCCCCCTCACTCCATTGGCTTCAGAAAAACTTTTGCACAGAATCCTCCAACATTAGTCAAGAGAAAATTAGTCTAATGAGTAGAAATCTGAATTTATCAACAGGAGCATTAGCTCTTCACATCATTACTTTATCTTTGTCATCTCACATTTGCCTCTTTCCATCTAGCTGCTAGACATTTTAGAATACTGTGCATGTCTATAAGACTGGAAACTAAATGAACAATAAATACCATTTTCCTGTTCGTTTGTTTAAAATCCTACATAAAGAAATCCCACTATTTCCCCAATGGCAACAATGTTTTTATTTCCTATTGGATACAGAAAACCCTATTATATAGGGTAAAAGTAGAAAATATTTTATAGTCATATTTCTCTTAAGATTTGTTTATATAATTTTTGTTACAGTAAATATTCTCAATGTAAAACAATTATTTAAGAGACTAAAATTAATTGTAAGAACTATTTATTGCAAAGATATCAGCACTGTTTCTTTCTCACGTACTGAAGTTCGGAATTTTTAATTTTAATAACTGTAAGACTTTATGATTCAGTTTTAACAACTTGCTATATCACATGATAGTATCATAGATTTTCAAATATTAAAACAATTCAAAAAGTGTACATAAAAGTACTATTAATACTACTAAGTCAAAATGGGCATAAGAGAAGTATTAAATCCTACAATGAATTGAAAAGTTTTGTAATACTTTATAAATATATATGGAAGAAAAAAAAATATCATATTATCTATTTAGCTAAAAAGAGAATGCCACATAAATGAAATTGAGATACATAAGCACACTGCAAGACCCTCCAACTTTAGCCCTAGAATAGGTGCCAGAAAGAGCATGAAATAAAAAAAAAGCAAGTTGTTTTAGTTTCATTGAAATTGAATATATTGAAGTCCAACCAAGACAAGTCTCTTCCATCCAGCTATAGGCCGATTGCCTTAACCAGCTGCCAGTCAAACCTATTCGAAAGAATGATTAACAAACGTCTAGTATTGTTTCTTGAATCAAACGAACTCTTTTCTAGTTATCAATGTGGTTTTAGGCCTAATTACTCCACCATTGATCACATAGTAAAATTAGAAAGTGACATATCAAATGCATTTATAAAAAAGAAACTCGTATTAGCCGTTTCATTTGATATTGAAAAAGCTTATGACACACAGTATGGAGGAGATCAATCCTGTCTCAGCTGGCTGAATGGAATATCCAGGGAAGAATACTTATGTTCATAAAGTCCTTCCATAGCAATAGAACGTTCACAGTTAAACAAGGAGCATCTCTCTCAGACCCGTTCATACAGACCAATGGCGTGCCACAGGGTAGTGTTTTAAGTACCACACTTTTTAATGTTGCAATCAATTATGTCACAGAATATATACCACCTGATGTGCATTACTGCCTGTATGTTGATGATCTGATCGTCTACTCAATCTCAGCTCACTTTGATGTGGTAACAGAACGCATAAAATACACCATAAATAATTTAGAAAAGTGGAGTGAGGAAAGCGGTCTAGGGTTTTCCACCACAAAAACCAAAACTATCCTCTTCACTAAAAAACGATTGCAACCACCTCCTTTATATCTGTACCAAAATTATTTTATTTTCCTATTCCTTCAACAGACACAATAAAATTCTTAGGAGTAATCTTCGATAAAGAGATGACCTGGGTACCTCATATTAAAATGCTATCCCAAAAATGCAAAAAATCGCTTAATATACTGCGAGTTATTGGAAACACAAAATGGGGAGCAGATCGAAAAACTATGATGCTAGTATATCGCTCGTATACGAGATCTATTTTAGATTATGGAAGTATAGTTTACTCGGGAGCCAAACCATCTATCTTAAAAATCCTCGAGGTCATCCAAAACACAGGCCTAAGATTAGCAACAGGTGCCTTTCGAACAACTCCAAGCATAAGCTTTGAACTTCCATTGAATCATCGATATTCATATAATATCATGAAATATAGCATAACAACACTTTCCAGACAATCATGCCCTTACATTGAGTACATCACACAAAATCCAAACATGACTGATTATATTGAAAATACCAATTCACATAAACCCTATCACTTCAGACTGTATCAAACACTACTTACGTACAACATTACGTTACCGGACATTTATCCCATACAACACAAAACACCCTGGCTAATACATATACCAAAAACTAACTTCTCCCTTAAAAAAATCAGGAAATCAAACCCACTCTCTTCCTTACACTGTAAACACGAGTACCGGAACATACTTACAGAAAACAGGTCAGGACTTTTCATATATACAGATGGCTTTAAATATGCAGGAAGATGTGGCTTAGCCGCCATAGTGGGGAACCAAGTACTAACGGGTAGATTACCGGACGTATCAAGCAACTTCACTGCAGAACTACAGGGCTTACTTCTTGGACTACAACATCTTAATAACGTACAACAAGACAACATTCATGTTTTTACTGACCCCTACAGTTCTATACAATCAATACTTGACCTTTACACAACTCACCCACTCACGAAACAACTTCAGGAACTACTAACTAACTTACAAATACAGATGGATAAAGTAATAACTATCCATTGGATACCAGGACATTCAGACATCACGGAAAATATTTTGGCTGACAAACATGCAAAATGATTCTTGACATAAACTCAACTTGACATATTACACACTGACCACATTACAGGAGACGATGCCATTAAATTCATTAAAAAAGAGGTCGACTTAAAAGGGGAAGCGGAATGGCATTAGACACGCACAAAATTACGAGAAATAAAAGACACTATCCGTGAATGGCTGTCAAGTAATCGGGACACTAGAAGAGAAGAAGTAGTTCTTCCTCGTTGGAGACATGGCCATTCACGGATAACACAAGGACACCTCATGACTTGGACTGATCCACCATTATGTACACTCTGCAATACACAACTAACTATCAAACACTTACTTACAGACTGCAGACTAATAACCGACAAGGACTTACCCACCAACCTATCAGAACTACTAGACGAGAACAGCCCATACATAACAAAAATTATGAAACAACTCAAAGACACGAACATTTACAACCAGATTTAACATTTCAAACACTAAACTAGAATAATATCCACTGGAGAATAGATAAATAACCGTACTTTTACCTACCTCTATAGATTTTTTAACCTTTTTATTTTTTTTGGTTTTTATAAGGTGGCTTTACATATACTATTTCAATATTATAACAAGAAAATGTGTGAATCGCTTAAATTGCGACACACCTACATAAATAAATAAAAGAGTTTTATACAGTGTGTTTTAGATATTGTTACTTTCTAATTTTGTTGAATGTATATTTACGTCACGTCGAATAAACGGCACATATGTGATTGTAAAAATTTCCTTGGAAATCCTCTCCTTATATTATCTTTTACATATAAATATTTAAGACATTCGTCATATTTGTATGATGTTTTTTGACAAATTTCTTCTAATATAGTATGATGTGTTGTGTACGCGTGTGTGGCTGCTATCGATAAAGCGTCGGAATTTTTTTTTGATCTTTTTTTATCATTGCCAATTAATACGTTTCAATATATAGTTCAAGTTCGTTAACGGCTGAAATCAAACTAAATGTAGATCCCAGGGGATTATGGTATACTGTTAAAATACGTTCATTAATATGAGTTTGATCAAAAAAAGTATAACCGATCATGTTTCAAATTTAGTATTTTATGATTCACGTTTTATACATTTTTTTTTTTTTTGATTTCTGGAAAATTTCGCGAGTTATTTTTAGTATTTTTTTCCAGCCTTGGGCAAACTTCCCACTTCTACTCAATCTAATATGAATAGTTTAACAGAATTCTCTAAATCAAAAATTTGGAGTATTTCTGTTATTATTATTATTGTGAAAAATATGTCAGTACTAATTATGTTACAAATTTAATTTTCTGCAATTGTTGTTCTATGGTGTTTACTTCAACCCGGAGATTAACTTTGTTATGTGCAATTTCTTTTTACTTTTCAATCTTCTGTATACCTCTCCTAGTGTTATGAGAAATGCCTCTAACATTAACCTCGCCGCAAGAAGGGGTCCCATCAGATGTTTTAATTTTGAATTTTATATCTGTTTTATGTACTTCCTGTTTGTAAGTGTATGAGTGGGTGTTGAAATTTAGTGACTCATCTAAGGGTGGTCGGAAATTAGGCTGATTCCTTCTTATCGCCGCTGCTATCTTATCTGTGTTATCAAGGGTTCAGTGCGTGTAGCCAAGCTCACCCGACACCATTATTCGGTTAACTATCTTTTTCCGGTGCCTTCGCTCCTGGTAGTTTTCAGGGAATTTCTCCACTCACCCCTGCAGAGTAAAGAAATTCTGTCAGCTCAGGATTACCGTAGATTATTTTATGGCACCCAAACGACTTCAGATGATTATTATTTTTTTTTTATTCTCCCGACAGGGGGTGTTAGCAAATAAACCTAGACACCCGGCACGTCTTCATTTTCAATCCGTTCATATGCTCTCCCCCATAGTGCTCTTAGCCCTACAAATCACCAAAATAAATTATTTTTCATTCCGTTTCCCCCAAGGGAAACGCTTGCCAAGGCCTAAACTTTCCACGCGGACATCAATGCTTTTTTTGCACCGTCAGATACACATAAAATTATTTCATCCATTATATACTTATTTTTTTAATCCTTCCCTTTATCTTCTATTCTTATTTTACCTATTTACATATAACCTATCATATCTATTTATTACAAGTTCTTTTGGCATTCAGCACTTTTCTTGCGAATTTCACGAACGCCTTCAATACGTCGTTGGTCTGGATCAGCTTTTTAATTGAATTCTGAGGCCAATCGAGCAACGAGTATTCCCCCGATAGCAGAAGTCTTGCATTGGTGTAGAACGGACACTCAAAAATAATTTGCTTCACTGTTTCTACGGCTCCATTTCTACACTTCGGGTCAGGCTTCAATTTGAAATAGTGCAGCTTATAGTTGAAGTCTCCGTGTCCTGTAAAGAGCTGGACTACTTCGTGTTCGAAAGGGAACTCAGACCTACACGTACGTCTGGAACGAATTCATATGTAACTCTTCCTTTTGAAGTATTATGCCATCTCTCTTGACACTGAAGCCTTGCTGAATTAGGTAAAGTATCCTTCAGCTCTTTGTATGTCCATGTGGCAGCCATAACAACTCGACTCCCTATTCTAGCCACCATACCACGCTGCAGATTTTACTTGGCTATTCTTAGCTCCAACTCGAGTTCGTCTGTTAGTTGCCCTGCAATCACTTGAAGAACGACCGTAGATACTGTTTTGTATGCTCTGGTCAACATTGGCAATGCATTCCTCTGGCTCTTTACTAGCATCTTCTCTTGAGCCTTGATTAGGTTATATCCATTATACCAATTACATAATCACTAGAGAGTGCAAACAGCTGGATGGAATGTCTAGTTTACTAGCAAACCTCACGCGATAGTTGAATAGGTGGGATAGGACCTGGCTTCTGATTTTTCTCAAACAAAATCATTTTTAGGCTTCAACTCCTTCTCCTATATTTTTTCAACTAAATCCATTTGCCAGATAAATAAATTTTATATGAATCATTTTTTTCTCGACTCATCAAAGTGATTTTAAAACATCCTCCTCCCGTTTCCTCCCCCTTGGTGTTGCGGAGATTATTGTTCAAACAACAAAGGTTGTCCTATTAGCCAATCCACATCCCAGAAGAGCACAATATAAAGTTATTTTCTTCTCTAAACTCCAAAAGAATCGCCCACTTCCTCATTCCCTTTCCACACATGGTGGAATGCTCTATTACCTTGTCCTCTACTCTCAAACAGAGGGATGCTCTTTACCTTTTTATTTCTTCATTTCCTTATTTTCTTCAAACATGAGTGATGCCTTTTTACCATAACCACTTATTACAATAGGAACAATATCCAATTAAGTCATTCACTTTCCTAAACTGGAGGAATGTCCAATCTCTTTGTCATCATCTCTAAACCGGAAGGATGCCCTTATAAACTACACATTACGTTTTTCCATAATTAGAAGAAAGACTTATCCTATTTAATATAATAATAAGTAACCCCGGGCACTTTCTTTCTATACTGAGTACTTGGTTGAAACATTGCAATGTGAAATTCTAAAACTATTTAAGCAATAAGGTTCTACTGATAGCTTCACAAAGTATTGTCAAATAATTACTTATTTATATCAGAGGTGGAATTATCTCTTAAGTTGAAAGGCCAATTATTTACATAAATAATTTTGGGTAAAATCCCTTAAATATCTATTTATTACTCAAGAGTTTTTCTTGTCCGTACTTAGTATGTTGGAGCAAAAGAAAAGTTACACATTACTTACTATCATTATGCTAACCATAGATTTATTTTAATATAGTTTTATATTGTGACTAGAGGACCCGACAGACGGTGTCCTGCATGATATTTCAAGCGATTAGGTTATTAAACAAGGTATGAAATGAAAAACAAATAATGCAATAATTTCATTATTATTTATTTTGACATAACATCAATATTTATAAAAACAATTCGTTATAATCAATAATGTTTGTTTAATTTTATCTTAATAAGAGCTGGTGAATAATATTTTTAGTCAATTCCTGAGGAGTAGACGTGGCATTTCCTTATGTACATAACTTATATGTGAATATAATACACTTAATATTCACTGAAATGCGACACCTGAAATATCAAAAGACACCGTAGAAAAAAAGTTAAAATGTCAAAATAACGAAACACACTTAATATAGTACACTCAAATTAAAATGTCGAGAAATACACGAAATCATGTGCATGTAACTTATATCTGAATATAATACGCTCAATATTTACGTGCGATACATATAATATCAAAACACAGCATACAAAAAAATTAAATGCGTTGAATGAATACATACACAAAATGAATAAATAAATGAATGAATTCATACACAAAAATTCATTCAAGTTGATCCAGCCGTTTAGTTGCTACTACACTATATCTCGTTTCTACTTTGTTATAAGACAGAAGTGAATAAAACAAAAGTTACTCTAAATGACAAAATAAACAACTTTTATTCTGTGCATATTTGCCGAAAACCAGTAGGAAACGAAATATCCCTATTTTTAATTTTAGGCCTTCCTTACAAACCCCACTTCTGCTCCATCTGCCGGGCTAATTTGTGAATCTAAACCATCCTGGGCGTCACCCAAACGCATACAAAAAAATTCATTCAGATCGGTCCAGCCGTTTCGGAAGGAGTTCGGTGACATACTCACGTACAGTAGAATTATATATATATAAAGATAGATATACATATTTACTTTAAATATGTTAGGAAATGCGTAACAAGTTGGCTACCTCAGTTAATAGTTTAGTCAAGGGGTATGTCAATGTATTTTCGTTGATTGCAATACGCTAATAAGTATTTTATAGAAAGTTATTTGTTGCAGTACAGATTTATTATATTGTTTCTCGCAGCCAGAATGAAGAACAACAGGGTCATTACTTCATTAAATTGAAAATAATAAAAGTTAATTAGTTTGGCTTGTCATCACAATATAGAAAATACTTTTTTCATGCAATACTCACTGATAATGAATTGCTTTCGACAATTTGTAAGATTTTTAAAACTTGTTGTGAAAGAAGATTGGCTTGAGGTATATCCTTAAATATTTTAAATAAAGACTCTTTATAAAAGTAACTCAATATAGTTAAACTCACCAAATGATTAAAAAATCGTATGAACCACCAGTTCTATGATTTTTAACGAACCATCGTTAGAAAGATTTTTCAGAGGAGATAATTTCAGACTGCTACCAGAGGTTAGGAAGTCAGAGAGGGAGGGAAGACGTTTTTTCCAGGCGAGTGGTCATTTGAGTTACGGCCACTACAGGATTCCTTTAGTGGCCACACTCACTATCTCTCTCTCTCTCTCTCTCTCTCTCTCTCTCTCTCTCTCTCTCTCTCTCTCTCTCTCTCTCTCTCTCTCTCTCTCTCTCTCTCTCTCTCTCTCTCTCTCTCTCTCTCTCTCTCTCTCTCTCTCTCTCTCTCCCTCTCACTCGTGCTTTTCCTTCTCTATTTTTTCACCTCTCACCGGAGCACCCTTTGAATAATTCAGAATGGCTAAACAGCAAATTGAATAGAATTTTAAAGGGCCTTGCTAACTTTTTAAACTAATTTTATTGTTATTTAAAGTATTGCTATCTACATGGAACTATTAATGTATTTTGTAATGATCAATTTGAGGGAAATCATAGGATTATAGAATAAATTACAGCTACAGTCAAACGACAGAAAGGCGGTCCCTCAACACGTCCGTCACACAGAGGCTGTGTGAATTAAAAGATTTCCAACGTACTGGAATGACACACAACTGATCACATTTCACCTTCTATTCTCTATTTCCCCCGTGAAGAAAGAAGCCTGTCTTTACTGGATATAAATGTAAGCCGTACATGAAACTTTTAGTGACTCTGTCATTCGATAAAATTGGATTAGGAGATGTGTGGGATTATAGTAGACCAAGAATAAAAAATACAATTAACTCATTTGGGACTTGAATTAAGAAAACAATCTACAACAGAACAGTTGAACAGCCTTAACCTTTCTATGGTAACAGGGGTGATGCGTCAACCCGCGTAGATTTATTTTTTTTTATGTTTTGTTCGTTGGTAGGGCAAATCTCAGTCACTTGCTAATCTCACTACACGTTAGTACTGTTCGATTAAGAGTGTTGGCCTCCGTGTCTGAGCCTGTTTACTTGATTTATCACGTGCTTGGGGTGACTAGTAACCCCTGTTACCTTTCTCGGTTGCCAATTTTTTTTAACATTTATTTGCATAAAGTGGATTCCTGCAATGTTAATGACCCAAATTTTGCCGCATTTGTGAAAGAGTGTCTAGAGGATGAAAGCAATGTAAATTCTGGTGATGATTCAAGTGGTGAAGAAGATATCCTACAGAAAGAAAGTGATGTTGATGACATAATAGAAGGATACTCTTCAGAAGTGGAGGAAGAAACTTCATCGTCTTCGGACACTGTAAAAGGTAAAAATGGTCATGTATGGTCATTGAAACCACCTAAACCAACCAGAACACAATCCCATAATATTGTAAAAATCCCTCGAGTAAAACCCTATTCAAACATCACATCTGAACTTGATGCCCTAAACTTACTGTTCAATTTACTAACCTGGAAATATGTATTCGTCGTGAAAATTACATCTATGCACACGAGCAAATGACAAAAAAGTGAAAACTGACTGCAGGAAATGCGGAAAACCTACGTGCAGCGAGCATCGCAAGTAAGTGTGTAGCAACTGCTTCAAGTAGTGATTTTTCAATATATTTTTCATTTTTCAGTTGTCGATTGTATTAATAATAATTTAATATAAATGTCAAAATGTAAATAAATCATTGTGTTTACATTAATCTCCTTTATTGATTAAATAATCACTTGGGGTGACTTGTCACCCCGTGTTACCTTTCTAAGTTGTCAAAATAGTGTTACCAGTGGAAGGTTAAGTGTTTAACAAGATTGGTACTATACCGGCTTTGCTATCTAACCAATAAGAACTGATATATATATATATATATATATATATATATATATATATATATATATATATATATATATATATATATCGTTGACCGATTTCAACAATTAACGAATAATATTACTTTTTGAGTTATAACCAAATGTCTTATACGTAATATGTCTAATATCTACAATTTCTACACACTACTCTTCACTTATTTCCTACATTAACAGGTTGTATACACTTTAATTTTATTTATTTATATTTATTTTTTTAAATTTTATATTATAATTTTTTTGGCTCCTTTTTTTTGGTTATCCCTTTTCCTTATTCTTCTCCCCCCTTATATAGTTACATTTTTATTTTTATTATTTTCATCTACCTGATGATTCTATATACAATATCGTTTGCTTCATATAAGGCCTGGCACGTCATTAATCCGTTTCAAAAATCACCGTTTGCCATAGTACACTCTTTCTTCGTTTCATGTTTTTTTTTTTTTTTTGCATTTCTCTTTTTTAATGACACTTGAATAATGAGTAAATCGCCGGTGTTGCGGAACTCATTTAAATAAATAATACGCAAAATTATAATTGTCGAAGTAACTCATAACAAGGTTTGTAACATGGTAAAGGTCTGTTGAAAACAATATTTGGCAAGCATGCATTGCATCGTTTCATGATGTATTGGCTTATTGTTAACGTGAACAGAATATAAGTGGGGGTTTATTGAAGGCTGCTAAAATAAAAGTACAGATAAATTGCTTATTAATCGAGATACAAAAAGGTGTAGAAGAATTTATAGACAATTCTATTTGTAAATAAATTATTTATAAATTTATATATGAATATTATTTTTATTATTATTTTATTATTATTATAATAATTTCCTTTGCCAGGTGACAATCGAACTCGCCACTCTAGGTTTACCATGTGAGATTAAGGTCAACGCTTTAACTCACATGGCTAACCTGAGCCCAATATATGAATAAAAATTAAATAAATAAAACACCTGTTTTTTTTAAGCTTAAGCATTCGTTTATTCCCGGGTATCGGCTTTACATGAAACGTAGGTGTACTTTAAATAATTAAATCCTTTGGAAAAACAGAAGCACAAATATTTACTAGCAATGATATGTCAAGCGTGTCTTACAAATATTAATTAATTAATACAGGTTTGCGTAATAACAGGATTCCTGGAATTCCAGCTTTTGACTGGAATGAAATTTTACTGGATAAAGAAAGTAATTTCACCAGAGGTTACATTTTGTCTAGTTAAAATATAAATTTCATATTTTAAATACTATTTTGGTAAATATTAAGATAACTATAAAATTTTATTTTCATGATTAAACGCTTGACATGCGTTACGTAATTGAATAATAAGATGTGAGTCGCGAATAACATTTTTCAAGGAAAATAACGAGAGGAAAAATGAAGTGTATTAATGTTCATTTTTAACAAAATAAATAAGATCCGAAATATAAAAAAAAAAAGTAATAGCTTTAAAATCATATAATCTGTTTAATTCACTGAAGTTCTATTTTTCCTTCTAAATTATGCATATTTAAAAGAAAAAAAAATGATTACTTAACAGTTGTAGCAAATTATAGATCCAGCAAAGATAATAATGAATGGAATAATGAATCATTGTGTCCTGAATAATGACTGGATAGTGTAATAATAATAATCCAGAATCAACAACAATGAATAATTCAGCATCAACAAGAACGCAAATTGATTCAGCAGAACTCTTTTAAACGTAGATTTGGCACAAATGGCTAAGCTAGTATATTAAACAATATCACTGCACCGTAATGTTTTGACTTCAAGCGTAGTATACACGTGATGAACCAAATATGAAAATCTAACACGAAAATGCCAGAGACGTTTTGTGTGTGGAGAACGTTCATATTCAAGAGTTTTAGCAGATTTCCCTTAAAGGAAATCAGTTATTGAGGTTGTACTCATGACGCATATTTCAAAAATGTTCTTAAAATGCCCTTCGATCGTACCTAGGAAATCACGAAAATGAAATCCGTTCAGAATTGTAAATATATATATGTGTGTGTGTGTGTGTGTGTGTGTGTGTGTGGGTGTGTGTCTGTTACCGCTCTAGCGGTTGCAATGTTTGTTTGATCGTTATCAACTTGGTATTTAATCTTTTCATGTAAAAAGATAGATAACGTTCGTTTAAGGCTGAAATAGGACAAGTGGGAGGAGGGTTTAGAGGGGAGGTTCTTTGAAAAAATCGAAATATCTCCGTTACTACACGTCGGATCGAAAATTTGTATAAAACCTATCTTTTTCCACATTGAATGATCTATAAATCTTGTTCTACACATTTATTCCCTATAATGAGTATTAGCCGAGATATTTGGATTTTATAGTTTTCCGCTTTCTGTAAACCCCCACTCCTCCTCCTGTCATAATAATAATAAGCTGTTATATCATGAACCACTTTATTAGAAGGTTATATACAAAATATTGTTTTCAACAAACCTTTATTATACAAGATACATGCAATACGTTCGTTGACCTCCCCTCCCCCTTCTTTTGTTCTTGGATTACTAAAATCTGAGATAAACATTATTCTGATTCATTACAAATTACTGCACTAGCTGTAGTAAATAGTTTTCAATAGATTTACTATACTATATTCAGATATATTCCATTAATTCTTCTTTCCGGTGTAGAATAATTTTGTCTATTCTGCGCTGTGATGTTGGCTGCCCTGTTTTTCTACAATTAAGACGCTTTCAGATTTAGATATTATTAAATTGTAAGTTGCATGAAGTATGTCTTATAACCGTTTTTATTTATTTGCTTAACATTCACAGTGGTGTTACCAATAAATAGATTTATCTTTTGTAAGCCTACCCTTGGGAAATCGGCTAAGTTAACGCAGCCCCAGCGTGACGGACTTTTGTACATTTCTAATAGGTGTACGATAGAATGAATTGGTATAAATGAAAGAAAATACCATAAAAAGTGATCCGAAACATGTGGAAAATGATGAGAATCATTCGGCTACCTTTGAAGTTATGAAAGGTCTATGACAGGTGGACCTGTTGTCTGTTTGTTGTTTAATCTGATATAAAAGTGGGCTTACTACTTTATTAGTTATTATTGTTTATATTCTAGAGTACCTTTTCCATTGTGTATTTTTTTTTTGGTTTTAGCAGATTTCCCTTAATGGAAATTGACTATTGGTTTTGTACTCATGGAGCAAAATGTCTTGAAACCTCCATTGATCCAGCCTTGGAGGTGACATAAATGAATGTTGCCCGCTTAAAATTGTATTTATTCAACATATATATATATATATATATATATATATATATATATATATATATATATATATATATATATATATATATATTGGGGTGATGCAAAATTAATGCAGGTTTTTAATATTCATTGAAAATAGGTCATATCTTTACTTTAACTATATATATTTAATCAAAATAATTTCCATCTGAATCAATGCACTTTTGCCAACGTTCAACAAGTTTTCTTATTCCACCAGAAAAAAAAATCTGAATCCCTGGACTCAATGAAGTCACGAAACGAATTTTCAATTTCATCGTGGTTTTGAAAATGTTTCTCCCTCAAAAAGTTATCCAGATGCCTGAAAAAGTGGAAGTCAGTAGGAGAAAGGTCAGGTGAATAAGGTGGGTGTGGGAGAACTTCGTAGCCCAACTCGTGCAGTCGTCGTAGCGTTGGTTGTGCGACGTGTGGTCTGGCGTTATCATGGAGAAGGATAGGTCCCTTCCGATTCATCAATGCTGGGCAAAGACATTGTAATTTTTGATTCATGTTGTCAATTTCTTGACAGTACTTGTCAGCAGTTATAGTCTCACCTCGATTGAGAAAGCTGTAGTGGATAACACCAGCAGTATACCACCCAAACTGTGACCATAACTTTTTTTGGGTGCAGGTTGGGCTTCGGGAAAGGTTTTGGTGATTCATCTTTGCCCAGCCATTGGCTACAACGCCTTCTGTTGTCGTATAAGATCCATTTTTCTTCGCACGTCACAATGCGATCGAGAAATGGATCATTTTTATTGCGTGTCACAAGCATGGAACAGATTTCAAAGCGGCGATTTTGTTGGTGGTCCTTTAATTGGTGTGGCACCCACTTGGACAACTTTTTTACCTTACCAATTGCTTCCAAGTGGCGTACAACTGTGGATTGGTTCACGCCGACTTCTAGCGCTATTTCTCGGGTGGTTTTGGTTGGGTCTTCTTCCACTATTGACCTCAGCTGGTCGTGGTCAAGAGCAAAATGACGGCCCCGACCTTCCTTGTCTTCGAGGTCGAAATCTCCACTGCGAAACTTCTGGAACCAACGCTGCACTGTGCACTAGTTAATAGCCCCCGGACCCCACACTTCGTTAATATTACGAGCCGTTTGCGCAGCGCTGCGCCCTATTTTAAATTCGTAAAAATAAATTTGAAGAAAATCGCATTTTGACATTTTCGATTTAATACCTTTGAACACACTGAACAAAACGATTTTACTGATCAAATTCAAGGTGAAAGAAAGGGTATTAGATAAGGTTTGTTTAGGTATAATAATGATCAATGTTAGGATTTGCTTTGTTTACACAATTGGAATTAAGATATCGCAATAGAGGAAACCTGCATTAATTTTGCATCAACCCAATAAGTGGTTTATGCAAAAAAGAATAACAAGTTCTTTAATAGCTGTAGTCGGACCGGTGGAAGGAGGGAGTTTAGAAAAGTTATCACAACTCAAAATATCTCTGTTGTTATAAGTTGAAACGATATATTGTAGAAAGGCAAACTAATTGCATATAAAATTGTCTATAAATGTTGTTTAATGGCTATCTGGAATATTAATCCAGGTTATAGAATTTCTTAATGTATAGCCATTAGTAAACCGCAACTTTTATTCAATAAACCGGCTTACTCCAAAATTGTGAGATACATGTAAACTATATATCTCAGTTCTTATGAGTCGGATAAGAAAGAAATTAAGTAACCAATCATGTTATGCATTAATTTCTACAGTTATTATTCAATATATTTTTTTAATCTCGAATATTAAGGGAGTTGTTTGTTTTTTGGGTGTGCGTTTTCAGTCTTTAGAAAACAAACTCATAATCGTTTAATTTTTACTGAAAGTAATTCAGTTACTAAAAATCTCATTTCCAGTGGACATTTCAATTTACGAAACACAGGCTTATGAGGATTTGTATTAACATAGGCTTCTAACAATGAGCAACGTTTAGAAGTATGCTGAGATGAAAAAGGTGGCACTCCAGAAAGCAGATTTTTTTTTTTTTAGCAGATTTCCCTTAACACTCCAGTAGTTGTATCCAGGTGTTCATCTCCTATTTCATATTCTACAGCAGGAGGAATGTGATGTACACCACCACCTTCATCCACGTCTACCTCAAATAATACTCTATGAATTTTCTTCACATCTTCATCATTTGTAACATCATAAAAATGCTTTGGAAAGACATTTTTGTTCTGGATCAAATAAAATTAAAAATTTAAAATCACAAGTACAAATTAATAAATTTTGTATTAATTTAAAACAAAAGTGGTCGCGCTGTATCTCACAGATCTTCTCCCTCCAGTTTAACAAAATAAATTTACTATCATTATTATTGCTATAAAATGTTTTAATTTACTTAGTTAATTTCGTATTTAATTAACTTAGTTAATGTTTTAGATCGATTTCAATGACCGAAAATAATTATAAAATAAACACTAGTACTTACAGGAGAGGTCGCGCTGTATCTAGGAGATCGATCGTAATCTGACGACTCAATGTTAAATGCTTGAAGGTCTTTACTAGTCTGGCTATGCTCGGCACCCCCTTCTAGGAAGATAGGAAGCACGGCACCAGTCCCTTCGCAAAGGGTGTCTGGCAATACAATATGAAATCTATCAGCGATCTCACAGATCAGGCGCGACTACTGGAGTGTTAAGTGTAACGGACGAGCTATGGTCGCTTCTATTCGTTCCCGCCGAAACTTAGTTCGGCCCTTAAGGGAAATCAGCTATTGAGGTTGTACTCATGACGCGATTGTCGAAATTTTTCTTCAAATGTCTATCGATCATACCCAGGAGATGACGAAAATGAGGTCCGTTCAAAACTGTATATCTATATATATATAAAATTGTAACCTCTGTCTGTACATTGATTTTTTTCGCGAAATTTCACGATAACTTTTCGTTTCACATGTCATAGACACTATAACTGCATTTTGTTTTTTTGGTGTCTGTTTGTTTGTTTGTTTGTTTGTTTGTTTGTTTGTTTGTTTATTTGTTTGTTTGTTTGTTACCTTTTCACGCATAAACGGCTGAACCGAATTTTATGAAACTTGGTATGTATATTACTACTAACCCAACTTAGACTTTAGGCTATATTAATTTTCTCTGAGACGAACAGGAGTGGGGGTTATAAGGGAAGCCTGAAATTAAAAATAGCGATATTTCGTTTTCTATTGGTTTTTCGGCAAATATGTACATGACAAAAGTTGTTTATTTTGTTATTTAGAGTAACATTTGTAATATATACTTTTGTCGTATACCGAAGTTTAAATGCGTTATACGCTAAAAATTATAGCGGGAGTCAACAATATATTTTGCCATAAAAGACTCAACCGAACTAAATAAAACTCGGTATGTGTATTAGCAGTGAGGCCTTAATTATAATAAGCCATACCAAAATTTCTATGGACGGACAGGAGTGGGGGTTATAAGGGAAGCCTGAAATTAAAAATAGCGATTTTTCGTATCCTATTGGTTTTTCCGCAAATATAAACATAACAAAAGTTGTTTATTTTGTTATTTGGAGTAACTTTTGTTATATACACTTTTGTCGTATACCTAAGTATAAATGAGTTATACGTTAAAACTTTAGCGGGCACTAAGGCTGAACCGAACTTAACAAAACTTGGTATGTCAATTAGCATTAATTCTTCCATGATTATAAGTTATATTAAAATTTTAACGAGAGTGGGGGGTATAAGGGAGGCCTGAAATAAAAATTCACCATATTTACATGGATAAGAGACGGGAAATATAAAAATATCGAAGACTGTAAAGCCTTATCGAACAAATAATTCTATTATTAGCAAATCCATGGCAAAGACGGGTATCAATCCTAAACACTGGGACGGGTAAATGTCAAAATATTGTGCAATGTAAAGCCTGCTAAAAAATACCATCAACATTCAGCCTCAAATGAATTCCCGGGCGAAGCCGGGTATCTGAGCTAGTATATATATATATATATATATATATATATATATATATATATATATATATATATATATATATATATATATAAAAATTGTAACCTCTGTCTGTACATTGATTTTTTTTCGCAAAATTTCACGATAACTTTTCGTTTCACATGTCATAGACACCATAACTGCATTTTGTTTCTTTCGTGTATGTTTGTTTGTTTGTTTGTTACCTTTTCACCCATAAACGGCTGAACCGAATTTTATGAAACTTGGTATGTATATTACTACTAACCCAACTTAGACTTTAGGCTATGTTAATATTCTCTGAGACGAACAGGAGTGGGGGTTATAAGGGAGGCCTGAAATTAAAAATAGTGATATTTCGTTTCCTATTGCATTTTCGGCAATTATGCACATAACAAAAGTCGTTTAGTTTGTTATTTAGAGTAACTTTTGTTATATATTTTTTTGTCATATACCTAAGTATAAAGGCGTTACACGCTAAAAATGATAGCGGAAGTCAACAATTTTATTTGGCACAAAAGACTCAACCGAACTGAACCAAACTCGGTATGTAAATTAGCACTAACGTCTTCCTTATAATAAGCCATTCTAACATTTCTAGGGACGGGCAGGAGTGGGGGTTATAAGGGAGGCCTGAAATTAAAAATAGTGATATTTCGTTTCCTGTTGGTTTTTCCGCAAATATAAACATATCAAAAGTTGTTTATTTTGTTATTTGGAGTAACTTTTGTTATATACACTTTTGTCGTATACCTAAGTAAAAATGAGTTATACGTTAAAACTTTAGCGGGAGCCAACAATTTTATTGGGCACTAACGGCTGAACCGATCATAACAAAGCTCGGTATGTCAATTAGCATTAATTCTTCCATGATTATAAGTTATATTATAATTTTTAGGTTCGAACGGGAGGTGGGTTATAAGGGAGGCCTGAAATAAAAATTCACCATATTTACATGCATAAGAGACGGGAAATATAAAAATATCGAAGACAGTGAAGCCTTATCGAACAAATATTCTATTATTAGCAAATCCACGGCAACGACGGGTATCAATCCTAAACACTGGGACGGGTAAATGTCAAAATATTGTGCAATGTAAAGTATTGCCAATAAAATACCATCACCATTCAGCCTCAAATGAATTCCCGGGCGAAGCCGGGTATCTGAGCTAGTATATCTATCTATATATATATATATATATATACTAGCAAAGGTACCCGGCTTCGCCCGGGAATTCATTTGAGGCTGAATGAAGATGTAGATATGTGAGATATTTTTGGCAAGGCTTTACTTTCCACAATATATTTTTTATTTCCCTGTCCCAGTGTTTAGAATTTATACCCGTCGTTACTGTGGATTTGTTAATAATAAAATTATTTGTTATTTAAGACTTCATTGTCCTCAATATTTTTATATTTCCCGTCCTCTGTGTATGTAGTTTTTTTTTTATAAAGTGATGGACCATATAATTCATAATCCTAGATGTATTCTATCTTCCAAACCATGTATGAATAAGTTTCTTTCCCTTCATGCGGTACAATGTCCAACGGTGACAGCTGTTTTAGATATGACATAGCCTCTATTAAAACACTCTTTCATAAGTCTCGATTGTAAACTGTGTATTCATATTGGTTTTCAGTAAAGTATATCATAATACATTAACGGAGCAGAGTTAATAAATACCAGAAATACCTGAGTGCTCCTCCCTAGGGTTTATTCTAGTAAATTATTTATTTATGATAATTAAAGAAATTCACATTCCTGAGAATAATAATACATTGCTATAAGCATCAATTAACATGTAAACTTAGACCAATATGAGGTCGGAAGGGAAGCGGCAGAACTGATAGGACAAAGGAAGTAGCTCGGCACTTACATAGCCTCAGTGCTGCCAACCTGCAATGCATTTTGGATAGCTATCCTCTAATATATTCAAATATATTAAAAAATCATATTACATTATCTTCACAATTCTAAAACTGTTTCAAATATTTTTCACGTTTTAATTAAATAATGTATTAAATACACTTAGGGAAGGGTGGGGGCAGTATACCTTATTTGGTGCAAACTGTTACTGGCGTTAAAGAATAACATAGTTTTGAATTATTAAGGATAAAATTCTAACATGGATTTGAATTATATCCAGGTGAGATACCTGGGTAGTTCATATTGGAATGTATTGTCGAGCATATCAATATTTCTAAGCAAATTACTTGCTTCATACCTTATTTTACAAAAAAAAATAATTATAAAACAAAATTTACACTAATTAAAAAAGTAAACAACTTATGTTATGTGCACAATTGCCAAAAACCAAATAGACGATGAAATATCGCGAATTTTTATTTCAGGCCTCCCGCATAACCCCCATTCCCCTTGGAACTTAAAATTTTTAGTATAGCTTATAATCATGGAAGAATTAATGCTAATTTACATACCGAGTGTTGTTAAGTTCGGTTCTACCGCTAGTGCCCAATAAAATAGTTGCCCCCGCTTTAGTTTTTAGCGTATATCTCGTTTATACTTTGTTATAAAAGAAAAGTGTATATAACAAAAGTTACTCTAAATAACAAAATAAACAACTTTTGTTATGTTCATATTTGCCAAGAAACCAATACGAAACGAAATATCGCTATTTTTAATTTCTGGCATCCCTCATAACCCCCACTCTTGACCGTCCCTAGAAATGTTGGTATGGCTTGTTATAATGAAAGCGTTAGTGCTATTACATATGCCGAGTTTTATTTATTTCGGTTGGATCTTTTGTCCCAAATAAAATTGTTCACTTCCGCTATAGGTTTTAGCGAATATCTCGTTTATAATTCGGTATACGAAAAAAGTGTATATAACAAAAGTTACTCTAAATAACAAAATAAACAACTTTTATTCTGTTCATATTTGCCGAAAAACTAATAGGAAACGAAATATCGCTATTTTTAATTTCTGGCTTCCCTTATAACCCCCACTCCTGTTCGTCTCAGAGAATTTTAATATAGCCTAAAGTCTAAGTTGGGTTAGTAGTAATATACATACCAAGTTTCATAAAATTCGGTTCAGCCGTTTATGCGAGAAAAGGTAACAAACAAACAAACAAACAAACAAACAAACAAACAGACACCAAAGAAACAAAATGCAGTTATGGTGTCTATGACATGTGAAACGAAAAGTTATCGTGAAATTTCGCGAAAAAAATCAATGTACAGACAGAGGTTACAATTTTATATATATACTAGCTAAGGTACCCGGCTTCGCTCGGGAAATCATTTGAGGCAGAATGATAATAGTATTTTTTTTTTTTTTTTTTGAGCAAGGCTTCAATGTTTACTTCACTTCCCGTCTGGGCGCATTGTTTTCCCGTGAGGGTCAGGCAGGCGACGTATAGATGAGAAATATTAATTTTGAAGAATAAATAAAAATGTGTTCCTAATCTATCCCTCTCCACTTTTCCAACTCACCTTTTTGAATACTTCAAACCATAATCGTGGATAGCATTTATTACAATTAAATATCCTCTATAATGAAACTTATTCCCTGTCAAAAACCAATCCGAGCACATATAGTTTAAACATAGTTTTGTACATTAGATTATATTCGTAATAGTAGAGCTCAGAGGAAATCATTTCACAGGAAATAAATTAACTCAATTAACTGTTTAGGCTCCGGCCTCCTTCCGCTCCAGCATCTCCATAGTTTTCCTTAAAATATTGATTCAAAGTATTATTTTATTATTCATTTGAGGCTGAATGGTGATGGTATATTTTTGGCAAGGCTTTACTTTGCACAATATTTTGACATTTACCCGTTCCAGTGTTTAGGGTTAATACCCGTTGTTGGCATTTGTTAATAATAAAATAATTTTTTTATGTAAGACTTCACTGTCTTGCATATTATCATATTTCCCGTCTCCTGTGCATTATGCATAGATTTGAATTAATAAGGAGAAAATATTGTCATACATTTGAATTAATTTTTTCAGGAGAGGTACCTGGTAGTTCATATTGAAATGAAGTGTTGAGCAAATTTCTCTAAATAACAAAATAAACAACTTTTGTTATGTGCATATTTGCCGAAACCCCAATAGGAAATCATTATTATTAATTTCAGGCCTCCCTTATAACCCCCACTCCTGCCCGTCCCTAGAAATGTTAGTATGACTTATTATAAGGAAGGCGTTAGTGCTTATACACATACTGAGTGTTTTATTTAGTTCGGTTGTGTCTTTTGTGCCAAATAAAATTGTTGTCTCCCACTATAATTTTCAGCATATAACGCCTTTATGCTTCGGTATACAATGATAGTGTATATAAAAAAGTTTCTCTAAATAACAAAATAAACAACTTTTGTTATGGGCATATTTGCCGAAAATACAATAGGAAACGAAATATCACTATTATTAATTTCAGGCCTTCCTTATAACCCCCACTCCTGCCCGTCCCAAGAAATGTTAGTATAGCTTATTATAATGAAGGCGTTAGTACTAATTCAGATACCCAGTTTGGTTTAATTCGGTTGAGTCTTTTGTGCCAAATAAAATTGTGGACTCCCGCTATAGCTTTTAGCGTATAACGCATTTATACTTCCGTAAACGGCAAAAGTGCATATAACAAAAGTTACTCTAAATAGCAAAATAAACAACTTTGGTTAAGTGATATTTGCCGAAAATGCAATAGGAAACGAAATATCACTATTATCAATTTCAGGCCTCCCTTATAACCCCCACTCCTGCACGTCCCTAGAAATGTTAGTATAGCTTATTAAAAGGAAGACGTTAGTGCTAATTCACATACCGAGCTTGGTTTAGTTCGGTTGAGTCTTTTGTCCCAAATAAAATTGTGGACTCCCGCTATAGCTTTTAGCGTATAACTCATTTATACTTCCGTATACGAAAAAAGTGCATATAACAAAAGTTACTCTAAATTACAAAATAAACAACTTTTGTTATGGGCATATTTGCTTAAAAAGCCATAGGAAACGAAATATCGCTATTTTTAATTTCAGGACTCCCTTATAACCCCCACTCCTGTTTGTCTTAGAGAATATTAATATAGCCTAAAGTCTAAGTTGGGCTAGTAGTAATATACATACCAAGTTTCAGAAAATTCGGTTCAGCCGTTTATGCGTGAAAAGGTAACAAACAAACAAACATACACGAAAGAAACAAAATGCAGTTATGGTGTCTATGACATGTGAAACGAAAAGTTATCGTGAAATTTCGCGAAAAAAATCAATGTACAGACAGAGGTTACAATTTTACATATATATAGATATAGATTTGTCTGTTACCGCTCTAGTGGTCGCAATTATTGTTTAATCGCTATCAAACGGGAAGTTTAGTCGTTTTATGTAAAAAGAAAGACCAAGTTCGTTACCGGCTAAAATTGGGCCTGGGGGAGGGGGGGGGGCGGTTTAGAGGGGAGGATTTTTGAAAATTCGAAATATCTCCGTTACCATAGGTCGGATCGAAACATTGTATAGAACTAATCTTATTGCAAATTAAATGTACTATAAATATTGTTATATACATTTATTCAATATCTTGAATATTAACCGAGATATTTGCATTTTTCAGTTTTCAGCCATCAGCAAACCGCCACTTCTACTCATGTTACATAAACAATACTCTGCTACATAATAAATCACATTATTCGAAGTATAAATACCAAAAATTGTATTGAAGAGACCTTTATTATACGAGATAAATGCAAATATGTTCTGGTCACCCCCCCCCCCCCCCCAGTCTTAAGGTTTTGGACTACTAAAATTTGATTGATTGAGATAAAAATTATTATATTACTATTATAAGTAAATAGTTCTCAATAAAATTAATACGTTATATTCTGATATATTTCAGAAATTGTTTTACTTTCCCTTGAGGCGGGCAGAGCCGTTTGTTTACATTTCTAACCTAACGCTCCCTGTCGGCAGGTTATTGAAATTGGATGAAACATTTCTTATTTCTCTGGATTTGGGCTGGCTGGTGGAGGTCCATCATCAACGGAAGGATGAAAAGGTTAAACACCTCCACTCTTAATTAATTAAGAGTGGAGGTGTTTGACCTTCTTGATCCTTCCGTTGATTTCTTATTTCCGTTTGTATTTATTCACGGTGGTGTTGTGTTACCAGTATGTAGATTTACGAGTATCTATTATTAATCTTCACGAGGGAAATCTGCTTAGTTTACGCAGCCCCTGCGTGACGGACTTTTCTATTATACTAATTGAGTTGAATTTATTACTTAAAGAAATGTTACTATCTTATGAGGTTGTTATTAAATAATGTAAATTAGAAATTAATGTTACAAAACGTTTTCAACATTTTAATAATAACAAAGATAATTCCTTGTCATGAAACCACCTACTTATAATAGTATTTAGTTTTTGTTCTAGTTACAGGTCTTTAGAACATTTTAAGGTATACGAGCTCCTAAATAGCATTCTAAATGCCAAAGGGTGTTGTATACTCGTCAAAAGTTTAGAGAAACCTTAGCTCCTTTTTAAAAGAGAACCTTATCCGAAAATAATGAACCTTTAAAGGTAAACCCCTTCTTGAATCTCATTCCTCCATCTTTGTTTACACAAGATCTCAAGAAGGGCTTTGGAGGGGCAATTTAGAAATAAAGGAATCTCATCTCCCGCCATATTATTATTTTTGTGGCCAAACTGCAAAACCTCTTCCACTATAGCCTTCCATCGTTCGTTAAACGTCTCGCCGGTTAATAGGAGTTACAGTGGACGCAGCACTAAATTCGCTCTGTTTATACTCCATCAAGTTGGTATTTGATCACAAGCTATTTTGTAGGAATTATATGATTATTCATTAAACGTATAGACAACTTAAAAAAAAAAAGTTTGCTCTTGAATACAAAAAGTCAGTCACGCAGAGGCTGGGTAAACTAAGCAGATTTCCCGCGTTAAGTTTAACAATAGATAAATATACATACTGGTAACACAAGACCACCGTAAATATTAAGTGAATAATTACAAACGATAGTAAGAAACCTCCCAACGGGAGACAGTTTTGCCAACTTCCAACAGAAAAGAAAAACAATTACTAAAGTATATCTGGATATAACGTATTATTTTGCTTTAAAGCTATTTAATATAACTTGTGCTGTAATTTATAATGAATCAGAATAATTTTTATCTCAATCAATCAAATTTAAGTAGTCCAAAAACTTAGGAAGGGGTAGGGTCACCAGAACATATTTGCGTGTATCTCGTATAAAAATAGTCTCGTAGAACCAATATTTGGTGTTTAAGCTTCAAATAATATGGTTTATTATATAACAGAATATTGTTTATGTAACACGAGTAGAAGTGGGGGTTTACTTAATGCTAAAAAGTGAAAAATGCAAATATATCGGTTAATATTCAAGATAGATAATAAACGTATATGACAATATTTATAGTAAATTTAATTTGCAATAAGATTCATTCTATATATATTTTTTCTATCCAATTTATAGTAACGGAGATATTTCGAATTTTCAAAATTCTCCCCCTGTAAACCCCCCTCCTCCTGGTCCGATTTCAGCCGTTAACAAACTTGAACTTTCTTTTTGCATAAAACGACTAAATATCGAGGTTGGTAACGATCAAACAATAATTGCAGCCACTAGAGTGGTAACAGACACACACACACACACACACACACACACATATATATATATATATATATATATATATATATATATATATAATTTTGAAAGGACTTCAGTTTCGTCATCTCCTGGGTAGGATCGGTGGACATTTGAAGAATATGTTTGAAAATCGCGTCATGAGTACGACCTCAACAGCAGATTTCCCTTAAGAGAAATCTGCTAAAATGTAAGTTGTAAAAACATTATATACTGCTCTTCGTTCGTTGCCATGGCTACATAATGAATGCTGTCAGCTGTGAACAACAGAATGTTGTGAACATGACTGTTTTCTCAGTCTCATCTTTGGTTATGTGCTGCTAATAACAAATACAGAGTTCTGTGAAATGTATTTTTTTTTTTCACTCGAATTCATGAATTGTTTTTTTTTAAAGAGTAAATATGTATATTTCTTAAATAAAAATCAGTGTTGTGTTTTAAACGTTCGTTATCCATATAGTTAACGAAGAACGTTAAACTATTTTTTTCCAATTATATTTAATTAAATTTACACATTATCATTTTAGCATTATACAGGCTAAATATACGGATATATATATATATATATATATATATATATATATATATATATATATATATATTGAAAATTTTTATAGTTTTCAGTTTTCAGTAAACCCTCTCTCCAACTCATGTCATATTAATAATAAGCTGTTTATTATGAACCACTTCATTCCAAGGTCAAATAGCAAATATTGTTTTCATTGAACTTCTACTTTGTGAAATACATTCTGTTAACCCCCCTCCCCTTTCTTTTCTTCTAGGATTAGTGATTTAGATAAAAACTATTCTAATTCATTATAAAGTACAGCAGTAGCTATAGTAAATGGTTTTCAATAAAATTAATATGTTACATTCATATATATTTCAGTAATTATTTTTTGTTCCGGCCTAGAATACTTCTATGTGTCTATTCAAATCTGAGAGGTTGGCTGACCTTTTTACCATTCAGACGCTTTCCGTTGTACAGGTTATTAACATGTAAATTGGTGGAAAGATTTTTGATTATCGTGTGTATTTATTCACTTAATATTCATAGTGGTGTTACTAGTATGTAGATTTATATATTGGGAAATCTAATTAGTTTAAGCAGCCCCTGCTGTGTACTTGTTATATTTTAAAATAAAATATATTTCACTGAAATATTTGATAAACTATGCAGTTAACTTAACTCTATTTAAAGTGTCCAGGTAAAATGGAATTACCTCTAGCTATGAAGTTCTGAGACTTAAATATTTCAAAATACAGAAAGATTAGTGACCCAACTGGAATTAAAAAGAAGTACAACTTCTTTACCACCCTCCCTACTCAATTCTTTCCAGATTCTAGATTTCAACTATAAATGCTCCTTCAGTTTTTGAGATAGGATTCTCTCTGTACCGTATTGCAATTCAACCATCTTTTCCCAACCACTTAACGTCTACTCGAGTGCTCTCTTTAATGTAAAGCCTTTTTTAAAAAACCATAATACTATTTTTTTTTAAATTATTTTGCTAATAGCCGTGGTAAAAATGTCTCTGACAATTTTAATTCCAAGAAATAAATTTTGTAGGCACTTAAATATCTATTACTATCAGTTTTGAGGGTCGGCTCAGGTTAGCCATGTGAATTAAAGCGTTGATTTTAATGTCTCATGGAAAACCAATCGATTCCCATCTGGGCAATGGAATTCATTTAGTGACGGAATTCATCAAATAAATTCTTCAGTCCCACTCTGGCTAGAAAAAGGTGGTAACCTGTAGATAACCTATCAATGAGAGATCTGCCATCCACTCAGAGCTGAACAGATAGATAGAAACATTTTTCACTAAAAAGAAAAAACAATTACTGAAATATATCTGAATAATATATACAACATCTAGTACTGTAATTTATAACGAATCACAATAACTTTTATCTCAATCACTCAAATTTTAGTAGTCCAAGAACAAAAAAAGTTGGGGTGTGGACGCCCCCTCCCCTTTCAATTTTTTTCGTTCCTTTATTGAGTGAACGTATTTGCTTATATCTCACGAAGTAGAAGCTCAATGAAAACATTATTATTAATTAATGTTAATAATTAGCGCTTATTATTAATTAATTAATGCATCACGGTTAATATTCAATAATCAGAGAAGATAAATATAACAACGTTTATAGAAATTCACATTTGCAATATGATTGGTCATATACAATTTATTGATCCGAAGCATAACAACGGAGATATTTCGAATTTTAAAAACTCTTCCCTTTTAACCCCCCCCCCCTCACCCACTAGTTTTTAGCGATCCCACGATTTTAGCCGTTATATATATATATATATATATATATATATATATATATATATATATATATATATATATATGTATATTTCGCTATTTTTCGGGCCTCATTTTCCTCATTTTCGTCACCTCCTGGGTTGGATCGATGGACATTTGAAAACAATTTTCAAAAATAATCGCGTTGTTAGCACGACCTCAATAGCAGATGCCCCTAAAGGAAAATCTGCTGAAAGAATAATTAGTGGCTTTGGAGGGTTGCGTTTCGAGCCTTGTTTCGTCAGAATTATTTTTAGAGGATAAATAATGGATACATTTTTGTCGGGGGGGGGGGGGTGATATTTGTGATTATACTGGGAAAGCTAAGCGCGTGACTATTGTAGAAATAATATGGTACAACCTATAAAGAGAGTAGCCAAGAAAAAGGAAAATCGGGAAATATAAGGGTGATTCCACTTGAAATGCTTAGGGTCATAAAAGATAGGGGAGGTAAAGGAGTGGGGGTAGAGGGTAGGGGGTGATAAAGTTGGAAGAGACACTCTGATAGGCTACACGGATTCTCCATTAGCTACCCAGTGGCCAATGTGAGACCCCGACTGGCTCACCTTAATCCAATTAGGCCGTCCTCCAAGGAGGCCATTATTATAAATTTGTTAGAAAGGACCTTTCGAGCGTGACCTATGTATTATGGGCCTCTAAATTCTTCTTCCTCCCCAAGACCAATTCTCACTCGCTGCACAATATCGATCTCTGCTTCCTTCCAGCCTCCTTATATACATTTCAGAGGACTTCCATTCTAGCTACTCGGGAGCGAACTCTCAACCCGAGGCTGCACTGCAGGAAGGTTGGTAGGATGGTGGATGGTAGATACCCGCCTGGCGACTATCCAGCTATTTATTAACGTGAGTAACAGAACGACGGTAGCCGCGGTGGGCCAAACTACCATTTAGCCCCCTGAAACCATCCTTGGGAACCGCCATGCGTCTCTCCACTCATATCATCGTGTTTGATATTCCTGGTAGCCTAGCGAAAATGGTAGAAAACGTTATTAGTTCAGTTTTCAAAAGAAGGGAAATTCGGGACCCAGCAGATCCAGGGTGAGATGGCGAATGCCTCAAGTGACATCCTCAAATACGAATAGAATTCGTCCGGGTGTTGTCATAAATTTTTGTATACTCCCACGAATTCCCCCGTCCTTTTCCTGCCTCAAATTGTAAGTATGCACCCACGGTTTTCTGCACCTATAATTCCCAAAGACGATCTCAGCAAAAAGTGTTTCGCAACTTTTGAGAGAGGCCTGATTCCTACTTGGCAGTCAGTTGGATACTGGCTTCATTTCGCTGCGTCCAGGATGCATTTACCCTCCACCATCCACCCTCCATGCAACCATCTAGTATCCTCCTATATGCACCGTCTCTGTCCGGCTACCTCATCTACAAGTTACTAGTCATATTTACAAGGAACTGAAGAAAGTTCCCAAAACGTGGCAGTTTCATTAAGATTTTTATAGAAAGTGTCACCCGATAAAAGCATTTTCTTCCACGCGGGCATTATTGTATAATTCCCTGCTTGTTTCGTGACCTACATCCATCCCTTTTAGTAAGTTCCGGTCTACACGTCTCAAAAAGAAACCTTCCACATTGGGAAGGTCGATAAAACTCAAAGTTTCGTATTGAAGAATGAAAGAGGCCGAGCTTTGTTATGAAACTAATAGAAATGGATCCTGAAAAAGTGGTGTTTATAAGCTACGAAACATTTAGAGTATTCATTTTTGAGGAACTGGAAGTTGAATAAATTATTATCTCAGTTAAGAAAAGGAAGCCATCGTTCCTTCGCAGTTATTTATTGGTTGCGCCAGAGTGCTTTCAGAGCATACCCTCCATCATCAGTGCCGGCTTATGTTGTGCAACGTTGAACTCTAGCCGTAGATTGGAAAGCTTATATATCCATTTTTGAGGAGCTGGGTGGTGAAGGAATTATTATCTAAGATAAGATAAGAAAGACCTCGTTTCTTCACAGTTGTTTATTAGTTGCGACAGAGCGCTTTTAGAGCATACGCTCCATCATCAGTGCCGGCTTATGTCGTGCCTACGTTAAAATACAGACGTAGCTTGGCAAGCTTCTGTTTCCATTTTTCAGGAGCTGGATGGTGAAGGAATTATTATCTGAGGTAAGAAGCTGAACCTATTGCTTTTGTATTTCTCTGTTCCTGTGGTGTAGCACATAATAAAAATAGTTGTAAAAATGTAATGATCTTAGCACCAGCACGCAAGGGTTCCAAGAATTTACTATTTTACTTTTAATTAGCTAAGAAAAGCTTACTAACAAAATTCATTTTAATATTAAAATTCTCCTCAAGGGAAATGAGCTAGTGTGTGTGTTTGTCTGTGTGTGTGTGTGTGTGTGTGTGTGTGTGTGCGTGCGTGCGTGCGTGCGTGTGTGTGTGTGTGTGTGTATTTGTCTGTTACCACTTAAGGATTTTTGTTTTATCGTTACCAAACTCGATATTTAGTTGTTTTATGAAAAAAAAAAAAAAAAAAAAAATAAGATTAAGTTTGTTAATGGCTGAAATCGGACCAGGGGGAAGGGGTAGGCTTAGAGGGTGAGAGATTTTAAAATTCGAAATATCTCCGTTACTATAAGTCGGACCGAAAAAGTGTATAAAATTAATCTTATTGAAAATTTAATGTACTGTGAATATTGTTATACACATTTATTCTCTCTTGAACATTAACCGAGGTATTTGCATTTTCAAGTTTTCAGCCTTGAGTAAACCTCCACTTCAACTTTAGTTACATAAACAATACTCTGTTATATTATACACCACACTATAAGCAAGATTACCAAATATTGTTTTCGAGAGACCTTTATTATACGAGATAGATACAAATATGTTCTTGTAACCCCCCCCCCCCTCCCCCGTCTTAAATTCTTGAACTACTAAAATTTGTTTGATTTAGTATAGATTTATTCTGATCCATTATGAATTACAGTACTAGGTATAGTACATAGTTTTCAATAAAATGAATATGTTATATTCTGATATGTTTCAGTTATAAAACGGCTGAGCCGTTGGTAGACTTGTTTGTTTACATTTAGGCACTTCACACCGGCAGAGGAAAAATTTGTCATTACCTTTTGCATTTATTTACTTAATATTCACGGTGGTATTGTGTTAGTAGTATGTAGATTTATCTATTATTAATCTACTCGAGGGAAATCTGCTTAGTTTACGCAGCCCCTGCTTGAGGGACTTCTCATAGTTAGTGACTTAGACAACAACGTAATTTTAAGTTAATCCTTTAATATAAATACTTTGTGTTGTTTAAATGACAACAACTCGCACAAAATGGAGGTGAGGGGGTTGCTGATTGGAATCTGACGTGTAGGTTCTTCTTTGGAGTTGACATTGGCAATTTCGTTCCCTTCAATTCCAGTATGGCCTTTCACTTTTCCAATTTTCCTGTGAAGATCCACGCTAGTGTTGAACGGAACGAAATTGTCGGCTTCAATTCCGAAGAAGCAACTACAAGTCAGACTCCAATCAGTTGCTCCCTAGCCCAATTATATTCTATTAAAAATCTTCTATAAAACTGAATGTTGGCAATGCGGCGTAGCTAGTGGACTGGCACCGATAAGAGATGACCGCTAAAACCCCAGAAATTAATTTCCGTCTACAAACAAAATATTTAAACCAAACATGAAGCCAAACACCAAACTGGCTGAACACGGTTTACTGACATAATGCTACTTAAACAGAGTTTGACTGATACAAAGTGACTCTTTTCTTTGTGTCAAACTTACAGACACTTCTTTTATGATTGTTCTTTAATGATTAACGCTAGACAAGTTCTTATGATGAATATAAAGATTTTGACGAACGATTATCAGATCTGCATTTTCTATGTCATTAATATTAATTTCACTATAATTATTTCACTTTTTTTAATTTCATTTTTCTTTTTTTTAGTTATCCTATTATTTAATTTATTGGTGTTAGTATATTTCCCTTAAGGTAAATCAGCTATTGAGGTCGTACTCATGACGCCATATTCGAAAAACCTCTTCAAATGTCTATCAATCCAAGTTCGATAATGGCAGAAATCGAACCAGTGGGACGGGGGAGGGTTTAGTGAGGGACGTCAGATCGAAAAAATGTGTATAGCCAATTTTATTGCAAATTAAATTTACTATAAAGATTGATATATACATTTATTCTAAATCTTTAGTATTAACGGAGATATTTGCATTTTTAGCAGATTTCCCTTAAGGGAAATCAGCTATTGAGGTTGTACTCATGAAAAAAGTCTTCAAGTGTCCATCGATCCTACCCAGGAGATGACGAAAATGAGGTCCGTTCAAAATTATATATATATATATATATATATATATATATATATATATATATATATATATTTGTCTGTTAACGCTCTAGCGGTCGACATTTTTGTTTAATCGTTACGAAACTTGGTATTTAACCGTTTTATGCAAAAATACAGATCATGTCCGTTAATGGCTGAAATCGTACCATTGGGAGGGGGGGGGTTAGAGGGGGGATTTTCGAAAATTCGAAATATCTCCGTTATTATGCATCGGATCGAAAAATTGTATAAAACCAATTGTATTGCAAAGTACAATTACTATAAATATTGTTATATACGCTTATTCTCTATCTTGAATATTAACCGAGATATTTGCATTTTTATGAAGTCTGTGGCCGGGTGTTGTTCGGGTTAGTTCGGCCGTCTTCGTAAGTCTCGGCTCTGGCGGAAGCTTCTAACCTAACCTTAGTTTCTAACCTTACCTAACCTTCGTTACTTTGTGAGATTTATGCAAATACATTCTGTTCATCCGCTCCCCCCCTTTTTTATTTCTTGGACTACTAAAATGTTATTGAAATATTAATTATCATAACAATTCAGAGGCCGTTTCAGTTGGGAGTTTATTAAAACCAACTGAAAGATTTCTCATTACCGTTTGTATTTACTTATGGTGGTGTTGTGTTACCAGTATGCTGATTTCTCTATTGCTAAACTTCACATAGGAAATCTACTTTGTTTATGCAGACCCTGCGTGACGGACTTTTTAGTTTTTGGTCTTCTGTTTTTTATAAACAATAAGCTGCTATATTATGAAACACTTTATTTGTAGCCCAAATACCAAACAATGTTCTCATTGAACATTTCCGTTTAGAGATAAATCAAAATACATGACGCACGGGGGAAATCTATTTAGTTAACGCACCCCTTCGTGGCGGTTTTTAACAGATTTCCCTTAAGGGAAATCAGCTATTCCTCAATAGCTCATTCGTACTCATGATGCGATTTTCGAAAAATTTCTTCAAATGTCCATCGATCCTACCCAGGAGATGACGAAAATGAGGTCCGTTCAAAATTATATATATATATATATATATATATATATATATATATATATATATATATATATATATGTCTGTTAACACTCTTGCGGTCGCAATTTTTATTTAATCGTCTCCAAACTCGGTATTTAATCGTTTTAGGTAAAAAGGAAGATCAAGTTCGTTAACGGCTGAAATCGGACCAGTGGGAGGGGGGGTTTAGAGGGGGAATTTTTGAAAATTAGAAATATGTCCGTTACTATTCGTCGGATCGAAAAATTGTATAGAATCAATCTTATTGCAAATTGAATGTACTATAAATATTGTTATATACATGTATTCTCTATCTTGAATATAAACCGAGATATTTGCACTTTTATTAAATCTGGGCGGCTAACAGATGAGAGTGACTTTCTCGCCAAAAGCTAGTTTGGCCATTTCCTGGACTTCTCGGCTCTCGTGAAATTTCTCTATTGTAAAACTTCACGTGGGAAATCTGCTTAGTTTACGCAGCCCCTGTGTGACGGACTTTTTCTACTTTAACTATGTGTTAATAATTTATAAAGAAATACAATAGCAAGGAAATCAATATGTGGAACATGTAAGGAATGCCAAAGTGGGGTACGTAGAGCAAATAAACTGCCCTGACATTGAAGAAGAGTAAAAAAAAATTCTCCCACAATACAATTCTAGCGCTCTGAAACACATAGTATTGGCAGTTATTGAACTGTTTCACTAGCCAGTTATGTGTGCTTCTAGTTGTGTCATACAAAGCGAGCTAACCAATTATAACGATCATGGGAAGTAATAGGTGAAAATCAGGACATTTTTTATCAAGTCACACAGAAACTATTTTCTCAAATTTGTTCGTATCATTCAGCAATAAAGATTATTTTAGTAAATGCCTTAAATCAGACCAGAAATATCTTGGTCATTATGAGCCGGATCGAAAAATGTTATAGAACAAATCTTTTTAAGCTATCGATTCAAAGCAATTTTTGTTCCATGCATTTATTTTTAACTCAAGTATTAAGCGAGTTATTGGTAATTTATGTTTATAGTCTTCAGCAAACCTCTACTTATATACTGATGGGATTTTAACTTAAAAACAGATTACATGGTGAGATGGCGTTACTATTGCACCATACCAGCTGGTTCGTCTTCTTCGCGTAGACAGTCCATGCGGGACGGATTATTGATAATGGACACTGCCGTTCTGCGTTAGTTACTTGACTATTGATACTTAATTAGTGTAAACAATATTTGTTCAAGCCCGAGTTTGAATCCTAATAAACACAAAATGAAAAGTCAATCATGCATTTGCCGCGTAAACTAAGCAGTTTTCCCAATATCTGATATAACACACTTGCGGTCCCACCTCAGCACGTATTCTCTATATGTAGAAACCTATGAGTAGGATGAGGACGGGGTTACTGAAGACAGATAACACGAAAGTACAAATAACTCGCATAAATTTGAGTTATCATAAATGAATTGATTAACAAAGGTAGAAAATCAAATGTCTTTTTTCTTTTTTGGGGGGCTCAGTTTAGCCATGTGAGTTAAAGCATTGACCTTAATATCATATGGTAAACCTAGAGTGGAGAGTGCAATTCCCTCCTGGGCAATAGGAATTTATTTAGTGACGGAACTCATTAAAGAAAATCCTTAGTCCCACCCTGGCTTGAAAAGAGTTGTAACCTGTAGATAATCCGTCCCACTTAGCCTTAGTTGCAAAAAGTGGACGTTAATAAATAATTTAAAATTTAAATCAAATGTTTAACAAGATTGTCTCTTTAACATTTTATGATCCGACTCATAATAACCGAGACATTTTGAATTTTCAAATTTCTCCCTCTCTAAACCACCCCTATTCCATTTCCGATTTCAGCCAATAACAGATATGATCTTTAGTGTTGACTGGTACAGCTAAATATCGAGTTTGGGATTGATCAAATAAACATTTTCGAGTTAACAACGAAAAATACTAATTGATGGCGTCATCACATAACGTTTTTACATGTATATCACAAAGTAATAGTTCAATGAAAACCATAGTTGGTATTTAACCTTGAATTATACAACAGCTTATTGTTAATATGACATGAGCAGGAGTGGGGGTTTACTGATGGCCAAAACTAAAATATAGAAATATCTTGGGTAATATTCAATATAAAGAAAACACGTATATAACAACATCTATAGAAAATTACATTTGCAATAAGATTAATTGTATAACTTTTTAGTTCTGACGCATAACTACGAATTTTCGAAATTCCCCTGCTCTAACCCCCCCTCCCAGTGCTCCGATTTCAGCCTTTAACAAACTTCATCTTACTTTTCACATAAAATCTTTAAATATTGAGTTTGGCAACGTTCGAGCAAAAATTACGACCAATAGAGAATTAACAAATATATATATACATATGGGGACACTTCTTATGAAGAAGTAGTTTGTGTTGCTTTGCCACCCATTGGATGTGCTTAGAATGTATTAATTATTAATGGAAAAAGCCCTATGAATTGGGGGTATCTATGAATGGAGGCTAAATATAGGAGAGAAGTGATAAAATTTAGAGAGGGAGTGAATTGGAGGCTATAATAGTGCGGTCACGCTTCCCGCCTCATTTGTAACAAATTTATTATAATGGCCTCTTCAAGGCAAGACTAATTCTATTATGTTGGGAAAGACTCCTCCAAAGGATGCCTAATGGACCGACAATTATTTTACAGAAGAAAGAACATTGTTTTTTTTTTCTTTTTTTATTTCGGTTGGCATTGCAGACCTTAGACCTAGATCTCCCTCCCCTCCCGAAAAAATTCCAACCAAAATTTTTCGTGAGTCGATTTTTCAAATCATCATCATTATCACATTCCACATTAACCACACGAGACCTGGAATAAGTTGTCTCCAGATGAAAGATCGGAAGTCAGACGGAGTCTCTACTTAGGCTCACATTATGGCTCAACACTAGCACGCTCTGGTTGCCAATAGATGAACTTCATTTCTCTTTTTGCATGGGTCGAATCTGCTCCGTTTTTTGCCCTCAACTTATTGAGGTATCCTGCCGAGAGGATATAGACGCCCCCGAATAATATATTGCTATATTCATAAAATGAAATTCATTTGAGAGAAACCATTCATCGTGATAATTTAAGAGGTTAAACTACAGCTCTAAATGTTTCACCCCGTCAAGTGTGCCTCCTCCGGAGTAAAGAAATAAAATTTATTAAAAAATCACATGTTGGTATTAAAGGCCTACAGTCAGGTAGATTTTGTAATACTTCCTAATATAACCCCAACTGATAGTAATCAGTTTGTTCCTTCAGAGTGAATTTAACTACTTAACTATTCCTTAAGAGGGGTCAACAGGTAAAACATAGCATAAATATAAAAAATATAATATCGTGATGTTCATGAAGCCAGGAGTGGAAGTTATCAAATATGGGGAAGAAGACAGTTTTTTTACAATGTAGGTTTTACTTTATTGCACTGTTGTAAAAGAATGTATAATTTACGTTGAGGGAAAGTTTTATATATATATATATTTTTTCAAATTCTTCAAATGTCCATGGATCCTACCTAGTAGATGACGAAAATGAGTTACGTTCAAAACTGTATGTACACACACACACACACACACACACACACACACACACACACACACACACACACACACACACACACACACACACACACACACACACACACACACAGACACACACATACATATATATGTATATATAGTATTTTTAGTAAATTTAATTTGCAATTAAGATTAATTCTATACACTTTTTGAATAAAACGACTAATTATCGAGTTTGATATCAAAGAAACAAAAATTGCGACTGCTAGAGCGGTAACAGACACACACACACACACACACACACACACACACACACACACACACACACACATAAATACATACATATATATATATATATATATATCTGATTCATTAAAGCTACAGTACTAGGTATAGTACATAGTTTTCAATAAAATGGATATGTTATAATCTGATATGTTTCAGTTATTGTTTTTCTTTCTTGTAAGCCGTTGGCAGACTTGTTTGTTTACATTTGAGTCGCTACCCGCCGGCAGGGGAAAGATTTCTTATTACCGTTTATATTTATTCACTTAATATTCACGATGGTGTTTATTTAGCAGTAGGTAGGTTTATTTAGTATTAATCTTCTCGAGGGAAATCTGCTTAGTTTACGTAGCCCCTGCGTGACGGTCTTTTCTAAGTTCAGCTGTACACTTACATATTAAGTTTTTAATTATAGAAAAATGCAATGCTTAAATCATTTCGAAATGTTGATGGATGCATTAAGCATTTCAGAATGTTGGAATTTTGAGTCATTTTTAAATTACGTTTACACTTCGGCAGCATTTGATATTTGTCGCACAGTGGACACATGATGTGAGTAAGTGGTTCTACAATCCACTGTTGACAGACACTTAATTAAATACAGAATAGCATTGGGTACTGGCCTAACTAATGGAATTTGGCAGGGGCTTTAGTGAGTCCATCATGACTTCGTATATCAATGTATTAAGTGCTTAATTTGTGATCGTTCATCCATTTTCTCATAACCGAACGGGACGGGGACTCGTCGAAAGTAACCGACTGCAATTTAAATGTTCTATGTTGTCCCCATATCCTATCAAAAGTGAAATAAACAGACTTCCGGAATCTAAGTATTATTAAAAGTGTTGAGTATCTCACAACAAATTATCCATCCACTTGATATATATTAAACATTATTCATTTGGAATGCAAACAATTTACCATATGGTCTCATATACGGAAATTACTTTTAGCAGATTTCCCTTAAGGGAAATCAGCTATTGAGGTCGTACTCATGACGCGATTTTCGAAAAATTTCTTCAAATGTCCATCGATCCTACCCAGGAGATGACGAAAATGAGGTCCGTTCAAAACTATATATATATATATATATATATATATATATATATATATATATATATATATATATATTTATATTTCTCTGTTAACACTCTAGCGGTCGCAATTTTTGTTTAATCGTCACCAAACTCGGTATTTAATCGTTTCATGTAAAAAGAAAGATCAAGTTCGTTAACGGCTGAAATTGGACCAGTGGGTGGGAGGGGAGGGTTTAGAGGGGGGATTTTCAAAAATTCGAAATATCTCCGTTATTATGCATCGGATCAAAAAATTGTATAAAACCAATCTTATTACAAATTAAAGTTACCATAAATATTGTTATATACAGTTATTCTCTATCTTGAATATTAACCGAGATATTTGCATTTTTAAGTCTGTTCGTTCTGATTAGATCGGCCATTTTCGTCAGTACTCGGCTCAGGTGGAAGCTTCTTCTAACCTTACCGTTCGTCTATAACCTTACCTTACCTTCATTGCTTTGTGTGGTTTATGCAAATACTGTCTGTTCATACGCCGCCCCCCCCTTCTTTAGTTTTTGTACTACTAAAATTTGAGTTATTAAAAAATAAATTATTTTTACAATTCAGAAGCCGTTTCAGTTGGGAATTTATTAAAATTAACTGAATGTTTTCTTATTACCGTTTGTATTTATTCATGGTGGGCTTGTATTACCAGAATGGAGATTTCTCTATTGTAAAACTTCACATGGGAAATCTGCTTAGTTTACGCAGCCCCTGCGTGACGGACTTTTTTTGTACCGCGTTTTGAAAAATGTATTCCCCATACCATTTAGTCTCAAGAAATTAATATTCATGATACATATAATTTGTTAATGTAAAGAGATGTTGTGTTCAGTAATAATGGATATTTAGTAAGAGCATAATATCTATCATTTGGTAGCATTTTGTAGAAATAGAAACAAAAATAAATTAAACAAAAAGATAATTATTGATATCAACAAAAATAAAAAAAAAAACAACATGTCCTCTGTTTTTAATAACATATATTAAAATGAGTATATATTGGGAAAGATTTATAAAAAGTAACAGCCAAATTAGAAGAAAACGTTTCCCCTAAGGCATCTGAGCAACTGATACATGTTCTAAAAAAAAGTCCGTCACGCAGGGGCTGCGTTAACTAAGCAGATTTCCCACGTGCACCACGTATTTGCATTTATCTCAAAACTTAAAAGTTCAATGAGAACAATATTTGGTATTTAAGCTCTAAATAAAGTGCTTCATAACATAATGGAATATTGAAAATATGAGATGAGTAGGAGTGGGGCTTTACTGAAGACCGAAAACTAAAAAATGCAAATATCTCAGTTAATAATCAAGATAATGAAAAAATGTACATAGCAACATTTATAGAAAATTACATTTGCAATACGATTGCATCTATACACTTTTTCGATCTGACGCTTAATAACGGAGATATTAAGAATTTTAGAAATTCTCCCCCTCTATACCCCCCTCCCCCTTGACCGATTTCAGCCGTTAACGAACTTGATCTTTCTATTTACATAAGACGATTATATATCAAGTTTGGTAACGATAAGACAAACACTGCGACCGCTAGAGCGGTAAAAGACATATATATATATATATATATATATATATATATATATATATATATATATATATATATACAGTTTTGAGCGGACCTCATTTTCGTCATCTCCTGGGTAGGATCGATGGACATTTGAAGGAAAATTTCGAAAATCGCGTCATGAGTACAACCTCAATAGCTGATTTCCCTTAAGGGAAATCTGCTAAAAAGCCAAGAAGACAACTCAGTAGAATTTAAGATAGATTTGGTAGAACAAATCTGGATCAGAAAGGAACAATATACAATAATATTTTTGCAAAATCTGCGTACTTGAAAAATCAGGCAGAGTTAATCAAGAATTTAAGAAGTAAATGAAAGCAACCATGCAGAAGCAATGTAGGAATGTTCTAGGCTACGGCCAGTCTGGACCCTTCTCTTTGAACTTGCCGCAAGTCTATAAAACTGCCCAGCTCAACCCGACTGTTAGTTTGTTCTACTTTTAGCAGATTTCCCTTAAGGGAAATCAGCTATTGAGGTTGTACTCATGACGGAATTTTCGAAATTTTTCTTCAAATGTCCATCGATCTTACCTAGTAGATGACGAAAATGAGGTCCGTTCAAAACTGTATATATATATATATCTATATATATATATATATATATAATTTGTCTGTTACCGCTCTAGCGGTCGCAATTTTTGTTTGATCGTTACCAAACTCGATATTTAGTAGTTTTATGTAAAAAGAAAGATCAAGTTCGTTAACGGCTGAAATCAGACCAGTGGGAGGGGGGGGTTTAGAGGAGAGGATTTTCGAAAATTCGAAATATCTCCGCTACTATACGTCAGATCGAAAAATTGTACAGAATCAATCTAATTGCAAATTAAATTTACTATAAATATTGGTATATGCATTTATTCCCTATCTTGAATATTAACCGAGATATTTGCATTTGTAAGGTGTGTGTGGTCGGCAGGAGTCGGCTATGTTCGGGACTCTCCGCTGAGAGCTAGTGCGGCCGTTTTCGTAACTGTACATCCCTCGTGAATACGTTTAGAGATTCCTTATTACTACTGTTATTATTAGGCAGACTTCTCTATTGTAAAACTTCACGTGGGAAATCTGCTTAGTTTAAGCAGCCCCTGCGGGACGGACTTTATTTTCTTACTAGCGAATAACAGTGTGGTCAGTGCAGCATTTGTGAAAAGTACTTAGAGCTTATGAATAGTGCATTGCTTTAGTGAAGATCAGTGTAATGCCTTGTTTATGTGCAGATCAGTGCGGTACCGTGTTTTTTGTAAAGGTAAGTGGAGTGCCGGGTTTATGTGAAAATCAGTGCAGTGCCATAAACTTTTGTAAACTTTAGTTATTCTCGTGACCGTGTGTTACTGAAATGTTCAATGAGAAGTGAAGTTATCAGTGTATATTGTGAGTAGTAGTGAAGAATAATTTACCAAATGTGTAGTGCATCGTCAAATAAATTGTGCAGTGATAAAAACGCCAATGTTTGTGTGTTTAATTTTGCAATCCAAAAGAACCCTAATAATCAAGGTTTATTATTTTGGTTATAAACGTAACAATATCAATATACGAGTCGGTGGTAGGCACGTTCCATCGACGGCTATTGATGCACAAGTAGTCGGACTTGCCGGAGATCTCGTCTCAATAGGAATCAACTCTAGGACTCAGGATGTCAAGTACATTTCATTTGTAGGCAGTTCTATTAGTGATTTAATATTTATTTATTGATCAAGTCCATATTATTTTAGTTGTTTATATCATTTGCACAACTTTGGCAATCCATTACTTTATGTTTTTTGCTCTTATATATACATAATAAATTTATTTTTTAAACGATGACTGTTATATAAAGCATGTTACTTTTCTCTTGACTTTTTGTGTTATTTATTTATTTATGTGTTTAAAAGAATCCATTAAAATTTTATGTATTTCATATGTCAAAGAGCACTGAAGATGGAGCAGGTTTCCACGAAAGTGTTCAACCTATAATAAAAGGATTTTTAAGAGTGAGCGTGTGTGACTTTGTATATCCTTACGTTGTTGATGGACCTCCACGAGACAACCCAAATGCCAATGGAAAAAAAAAAAAATTAAGCCTTTAATGAACAATAAGTTAGAAGCTAATTGCAAAAAAATAAAGAGAAGTTGCACTTGGTTCCATACGTAGACCGACAATTGCATAATAATAATTAGGTGATATTGTAATTACAACATTTATCTATATCATTCTAAAGAAAATTAAATTTTAAGTTTGTTATTTTTATAAAGAAAAATAAAAACTATATTAAATGACAAAATATTAAAATTATTAGCTCTATAAGTGATCAATGCTGATTTTAGTACATAACTGAAGGGAACAAATTTCTTAAAGTATTTATTTAGCTATTCTTCGATATTCTGTTCCATTCTAAATCATAAAACATTAAAAATACTGAAATATCAATTTGAGTGCTCTGCAACTGATTGTATTTTCGAACCAGAAACGATCAAACATTAATGTAAAATCATTAGAAATATCTGTCTTTCAGTTATAATATAACTGTTAATCCCTAATTTAGATCCATCCGGAGGACTTCCATCTTCTCTGAAATCCGTTGAGCGAAATTAATTCGGTGGAGGAGAAATACAAAGAGATAGACCCGCATTCTCATTTTATAACCAACAGAGCATAACTATTTACACCGCCCAATTTTCATCATAATTTCACTGAAATGTCTACTTGTTTCTCTATTTCTCCTCGTCTTTCAGTCAATCTCCATTTCATAGCCGTAAACTTGTATTCAATTAAAATCAACATTGTGCAAGCGGTAGAATTTCGGTGGAGTTTGTACCTTGATATCAGAGAATATTACATTTGTATATAATAGATAGACAATGGCCTTGTCTACTGTAATTATATAATTACATACTAAATGGCATAGTCTACACTGATACGAGTAATTTTTCATTTATAAAACTGAATGACATGCATGCAGTTCTGAGAGTCATATGTGTTTTTACAACTACAGGAAAATATCACAAAGGTGGCAATATAGAATTCGAAAATTTCTTCCAATCACCATTTGCCATGTCGTTGACTCAATGTTTGTACTAAAACATAAAATGGTTTAGTTAATAATACATATAATTCTTCTTAAATGGCGGTTGTTAACTATGGACATCAATATTCACCACACATCAGTAGACATTTACTCTTTAAAAAATCAACAATTAATCGAAAATTTAGTCTTATAGATCAATTAATATAATTTTTTTTACGTGGTCATACACGGCGATTATAAGGATGTGTTAAGAATGTTTAGCAGATTTCACCTAAGGGAAATCAGCATTTGAGGTCGTACTCATGAAAAATTTCATCAAAAATTGCGATCATCGAAAAATTTCTTCAAATGCCCATCGATCCTACCCAGGAGATGACGAAAATGAGGTTCGTTCAAAACTATATATATATAAATTTCTCTGTTAACACTCTAGCGGTCGCAATTATTGCTTAATCGTTACCAAACTCGATATTTAGTCGTTTTCTTGCAAAAAGAATTATCAAGTTTATTAACAGCTGAAATCGGTCCAGGGGGAGGGAGGGTTTAGAGGTGAGGAATTTCGAAAAATTGAAATGTCTCTGTCCCTATACGTTGGACCGAAAATTCTATTGAAGCAATCTTATTGAAAATTAAATTTACAATGAATATTGTTATATACATGTATTCTCTATCTTGAATATTAACCGAGATATTTGCATTATTCAGTTATCAGCATTCAGTAAACCCCCAATTTTACTCGTGTTACATAAACCATATTCTGTTATATAATAAATCACATTATTTTAAGCTTAAATACCAAATATTGTTTTCAAGAGACCTTTATAACACGAGATACTTGCAAATATGTTCTTGTGACCCCCTCCCCATCTTAAATTCTTGGACTTCTAAAATTTGATTGATTGAGATAAAAATTATTCTGATTCATTATAAATTACAGTACTAGATATAGTAAATAGTTTTCAATAAAATTGATATGTTATATTCTGATATGCTTCAGTTATTGATTTCCTTTACGGTGAGCCGTTGGCTGACTTGTTTGTTTACATTTAAGAAGCTTCCCGCTGGAAAGGGAGAGGAACGATTTCTTATTACCGTTTTTATTTATTTACTTAATATTCACGGTAGTGTTGTGTTAGCTGTATGCAAGGTTATCTATTATTAAACAAGGGAAATCTGCTTAGTTTACGCAGCCAATGCGTGACAGACTTGTTTTTAAGATCAGGTGGCAACTGTAGAGAACACTCTAATTGCAATATTTCGTCAACCGAAATCGTAGCAATAGCTGGCGTCATTTTGGAATATAAAGAACATTGCGGAGAAAGAAGTGGCAGTTGAGAAGTGGTGCAGAAAATAGTAATGGAAATAGAGTAAACCTGAAGAAACCCATTGCACTAATATTGTTAGGAAGGGCTCGGCTAGAGTGTCCCTTACCAATGCAACTTCTCCACTATTTTCCGTATTTCTGCTCGGTTAGTTCCCACTTCACCTTAAGTACGTTTTCATTACTTTAAGTACTATTAAAAGACCGACTGTTGAGTTAGGAAATAATTGTGTTTATGAGGAACTGTCGTACTTATCCATACTTCCTGCTCCCAAGGGGAGCATTCTTCCTAAACACGACAATGCCTGGAGGTACCAGAGACTCAGATAATAAATTCGGAGATCTCCAATAAATCTACCTAAGTTTTGGTGCAAAACGCCACCCGACTAAGAAATATCTTGACGCCGAGGAGTGACCTAAAAATAGCTATTCTTAAGTTTCAGTACGACCTACTATATATTGAGAAATTTAGGATCTCAGAGTAGAGGTACTGAATGATAGAGCATAGGAATAAAATACAAGGTACCTGGGTTAAGCTACGAGCAGGTGAAGCTCACTTTTCTCTAAAAATTAAAATAATTTAAATGAAATAATATTGTTGTTTCCTTTCTAAGCACCTCGAGATCACACCTCACAGATATCACGACCTCAGACTTTTTATTCAGGAGGATGAGTGACAGTTCGAATATACCAGCTAAAGTGAATATATCGAAAATTGCATTAAAAAAATAAGATATATTGCAATCATTCCTACTTCAGAAGTGAACTGTTATTGACAACGAACTGAGTTATTATTTATTATGCTTATCCCTGACCAAAAGCAGGCTATCATTTTCAGATAGTCATATTGAACGCACTAGAATTGAGGTTGACTGGAGACGGGGTGTCGACAATCTATTTAATACCTTTTGCCTGGATGAGCTTATGATTTCAAATATCCGCTAAAGAAAAAAAGTCCGTCACGCAAGGGCTGCGTAAACTAAGCAGATTTCCAAGTAAAGTTATACAATAGGGAAATCTCCATACGAGTGCCGAACAGTTACGGAATCGGGCGAACTAGCTTTCGGCGGGAACGAATAGAAGCGACCATAGCTCGTCCGTTACACTTAATAAAAATACATATATCTAGATTAATAGTCCAGATAGAGAATAAATGTATATAACAATATTTATAGTAAATTTAATTTTCAATAAGATTGGAACTATACAATTTTTCGATCCGACGTATAGTAACGGAGATATTTTGAATTTTCGTAATTCCTCCCACTGGTCCGATTTCAGCCATTAACGACCTTGATCTTTCTTTTTACAAAAAACGATTAAATACCGAGTTTGCTGACGATTAAACAAAAATTGCGACCGGTAGAGTGTTAACAGACAGACACACACACACACACACACACACACACACACACACACACACACACATATATATATATATATATATATATATATATATATATATATATATATATATATATAGTTTTGAACGGACCTCATTTTCGTCATCTCCTGAGTTGGATCGACGGACATTTGAAGACATTTTTCGAAAATCACGTCATGAGTACGACCTCAGTAAGGAATACAACAGTGGAGGTAGAAACGTATCTTATCAGCTGTTTAATTATTAAGCAGACCCATTCTGAAATTTAAGTGGTTTTTATGCCATATCAGGTGAAATGTATGTCAATCTCCGTTATACTGGTTTATTTTGTATAACAATCGCTTTTAGAAACCAAGACTATATTTCCAGAAGCACAGCTTTAAATAAGCCGGCAATGAACTCCATCTCAGCGCTGTTTCACTCATTGAAAGCTGTTCAGTATCTCTGAAGTTGGAAGTTTTAACTTTGTGAAAGAGCTTAGAGGTTGAAATAAACCATTCTGACGAGCAGGGACTTTTAATTAATTGGCTGACGTTATATGAGCCCTTTTTCTCCAAATACCGTGACTGTTTCCAAACGAATTTTAGTTAAAAGAAGAGAAATATACGTGTTGGAGTGACATGGAATCAAAACTGCGACCTTTATGAGTGATCGTATTATCCAATTTGGCATCCTTCCAAGGAATCCATTATTATAAAATTGTTAGAAAGGACATATCAAGCGTGACCTATACACTCTTATGGGTATCTAAATTTCACGAACGTACATGGACGTCTGACAACACATTAATTGTGGCTGTGAGTGGGAATATGATACGCGCTAATTGTCACAATTAATAATACGGATTTATGTTTTGTCCCTTTTATGTTTTGTGTTCTATGTTACTTTTATGTTTTGTGTTTTATGTTCCTTTTATGTTTTGTGTTCCTTTTGAGTTCTATGTTCCTTTTGTGTTTTGTGTTCCTTTTGTGTTCTATGTTCTACGTATTTATGTTTTGTTTAATTTTGTTATTTTTTTGTATTGTTTTGTTTTTATTTGAGTTTTGTTTTGTTTTTTAAGTTTTATTTTAGAGCAACATCGCCAAAGCTGCGAAGCTCAAATAAATAAATAAATAATACGGAATATAGTTTAAAAGGTACTTAAGAAAGGAATGAAATGTTTTTTATTATTTTGTAGGAGTAGAATAATACAAGTTAAAACTAAAAATTCCCCTGAGTGGGTAACATGGTTGTGGGACCACAGAATTGCCGCTTCCAGAAACTCAAAATTACAAGTATCCAACGTTCAAGACTTAGGATTGAGAAACAATTCGCACATTAACTCCTAAGGATCTAAAAGAACTGAGGGAACTTGAAAATAGTTATCAAAGAAATCATTTAATTTTTTTGTTTGGTAGTTTGAGAGTAAAACTTTTTGATCTTTCGGGATTTCGATCCGGCCATCCTTGGTATCTAATCCACTGACCTAACGCTTTAGCTTCAGGCTCAACTGCCGGCCTAAGTGAAAGCATTTTGTAACGAAACTACGACCACTTTCCCTTTCATACATAATAAAATAAAATCAAAAATGCCAAAAGGGCCGGTGTTAAAGAATGCTGTCTGAAACCAAAGAAGAAATATCTGATATCAGAAACTTCTACATTTCACTAGATTTGCTAGATCATGATAATAAGAAAGGTGTTAGGGACTTTCTTATATACTAGTACCGGCATACGAGGGACTAACGGATATGTTGGTTCGGTTTTGCTGGGAGCGAAGAACAATGTTGATAGAATGTAGTAATTAGACATGTAGGCCTTTAAAAAAATTATTTAAGGCTTTCAAGGACTATAGTTCACCATTTTGAGAGCAGCTGGCATGTACTCACTGAATAGTTGAATCACCATTACCCATTTATTAAGGTACGTTCTAGCAACTCTGTAGTCGTTTAAAGTGCTAAGCGCTAGATAAATTTTGTGCAGAACTGGATGAGTAATAATTGCATTCTATAAACAGATATGTTTTATTGAAAAATCAGGGATAGAATATTCCGAGGTTACCCAAAATGACATGAATGGAATGGATACCATCTCACATTCAATGGACATTGGTGACTCAAGGCCGAGAACCCAGGTACCAAATAGTCAGCCCTAAGAAAATCCTCTGAACGAAGACTACATATTTCTTAAACCTTTCGGATACAGCAAATAGATAAACTCTTTTGAAAAATGATAGTGAATTATTAAAAGTTGTTTTCTATAACTGAATAAGTAGGCCAATCTGGTTAAATAGTTCAGCAGATTTCTTATCATAAAAATACATTAAAGGCAGCATTTCACAGCTCGTCGGAAATGATTTTGCAGAAACCTTGCAAACAGAACTGAGAATCGCATCCGCAATAGAAAAAGTATTAAACTAAAGAAAAAGTTGCGTTTGATGGCGGGAGATGTTGTTTGGTCCATGTAATGTACCTGTTCATATTGCATGCTAATATTTGTATAATTTGCAAATGTTATAGATACTAAGAAGGGTACAAAAACAGTCTGTACGATTTTAGACTACACTGCAACAGTATCGGGCCATTACAATTACATACGAAGGTCTGCTGTCAAACAATGTTGTAGTGCAATATGTATAACCGAAATCAATGATGGGGATTATAATTATCCTGATAACTTATGAAAGGAACTACTGAATACATTCTAATAATGTGAATTATGTTATTCATAATGAATCGCAATGTGTAGCAATAGTTTGCAAACGGTAAGTGTGAATTTAGAACAATTATATTTTTCATTATTTGTGTTACAAGGCAGAACTCTTCCTCTTCACTGCCCAGAATTATAGTTATATATACTAACCAATTATAATGCCTGCGTTATTAAAGACTGCATGAGGTTGTTATTTATGTTAATAGAATGACCCCAACAGAATAGAGACCAAGATTATATTTCCCGAAGCACAGCTTTAAATACGCCGGTGACGAGCTCCATCTCAGCGCTGTTTCTCTCATTGAAAACAGTGCTTTTTTGTATTGTGGTTATGGATTTAGCTGTTGTATTTATCTTTTGCGGATATTTGGAATCACAAGTCCTGAGGGAGGGCTTGTGGAGGCAAGGGGTCCACAATTAGACGGTCCTTATTGTTAAAAACAAAAAAAAATGCCCAATATTATCTTAGAGTCTATTTCTACAAAGTCAGTAGCACTTACTGTTCAGTATTCTATTTTTTAGCAGATTTCCCTTAAGGGAAATCAGCTATTGAGGTCGTACTCATTTTCGAAAAATTTCTTCAAATGTTCATCGATTTTACCCCGGAGATGTCGTAAATGAGGTCCGTTCAAAATTATATATATATATATATATATATATATATATATATATATATATATATATGAATATGTCTGTTAACGCTCTAGTGGTCGCAATTTTTGTTTGATCGTTACGAAACTCGATATTTAACCGTTTTATGTAAAAAGACAGATCAAGTTCGTTAATGGCTCAAATCGGGTGAGAGGAAGGGGGGGGGTTAGAGGGGAGATTTTCGAAAATTCGAAATATCTCCGTCATTATGCATCGGATCGAAAAATTGTATAGAACCAATCTTATTGCAAATTAAATTTACTATAAATATTGTTATATACATTCATTCTTTATCTTGAATATTAACCGAGATATTTGCATTTTTATGAGGTCTGTAAGACATGTGGTCGGATTAGGTCGGCCATTTTCGTAACTTCTCGGCTCAGGTGGAAGCCTCTTCTAACCTTACCTGTCGTTTCTAACCTTACCTTACCTTCGTTACTTTGTGAGATTTATGGAAATACGTTCTGTTCATCCACCCCCCCCCTTCTTTAGTTCTTGGACTACTAAAATTTGAGTTATTAAAATATATATTATTCTTACAATTCAGAAGCCGTTTCAGCTGGGAATTTATTTTAATTAACTGAAAGATTTCTCATTACTGTTTGTATTTAATCACGATGGTGTTGTGTTACCAGTATCCAATTTCTCTATTGTATAACTTCACATGGGAAATCTGCTTAGTTTACGCAGCCCCTGCGTGACGGACTTTTTTTCTTCCTTTATATATCAGAGAAATGTAGTTCAATTCTGTGATATGAAATTAGCTCTCCAGACTATGCTGGGCAATACTCTACTGACAAGGTTACAGATTCGTGTAACCAATGGTTAAACATTCTTCTCAGAATTATATACTCCAATATTGTATAGGTACTACAATATAATGATTCAGTGGTGACACAATTATTAATTGCTAAAATGAAAGTAATATAATAAAACATGTAATCGTATTTTTCTTTCTTTAAATTTCCTAAAATAAAGCAGATCTTTTCATAATCTATTCGAATATTCCGGTAATTATTCTTGAGATCACATAATAACTGAAATAACCATACGCCTCTGTTGTATTTTTGCAGAGGAAGCCATAGTTTCCAACATAATAGCTTTAATTTAGATAAGCTGATAACGCAAAACTGATTATAGAGTTGAACAACAAACTGACTTGAGGCACCCCTCAAAGGAATTTAATCTGCGACTCCCAGCTTTCATTAGAAATTCTCCCAACTATAGATCCCAACCCTTGGCTCACCATTTAGTCGGATATCGGTTTTAGACTTCAACTGTAACAAACTGTAATGCATTTCGAAGAAAAAATTAAACATACTTAAAAAAAAATTAAACTTTGACTTCAATGTAAGGCATTTTGCGTATAAAAGGTTTATGTTAAAATTTTTTGTCAGAGTGTTGCACCAGTTTCTCAGGATATTTATTCAAACAATTGTTTGGAGAAAAAGTGATCATTACTCTGTTTAGGAGAAGCCCAACAAAAGAAGGCAATTCGTTATTTTCCAACTATGAAAATATGATATATTTTTAGTATAAATAGGCAAAACGCTGATAAAATGAAACATTAGTATACTCATTGCCAAAATGAGAACCAATATTCAATCTGTTAAGCATGTAAAGTGGAAGTAATTCTTTTTAATTCCTCATTTTCCCGCCTGAAATCTTAATTCGAGAGTTCGTAGCAGCTGTCAATCCGTAAAGTTTGTGCATCTGATTCCATGATTCATGAAGACTATGTGCTGCTACTTTTGGCCCGAGCTGAGTCTGTCTCCAGATCATAGCATTGAAATCGCCTAATATTATATTCACGGCATTCCATTATTAATCATAATAGTATTGCTACCATTGCTGATATTATCATCATCTTATTTGCCACTGAAGGTGCATATACATTATTGATTGAAATATTCGTATTATCAGTTTCGAATTTTGTCAGTGGCAGGATGGAAATTCCTGGTAGTCCCAGATTCCTGGTAGTAGCCACAACCGTCCCATCAGGAACGATTTCACCATTCCTTGGCTACCTCACTTATAGAATGGCTTTTATTTCAACGATAGAATCGCTTAATTGCATGCACCATTATTTCGTCGTTTTGTATAAAATCCGACAGTTAAACATATACTGACTGACTGCAGACAAGGCAATTACTTACCATACAATTTACACGAACTACTGAAAAAGGGGAGTCCATACATATATACTATTCTCCAACATTTAAAGACTATAGACTTCTATTCAAAACTCTGAAGTAGTGATGTATTTTTAATTGAAGTTTTTATTTTTGCAACTTTTTCGGATACAAATTTTCTTTTTGGTTTAGAAATACTAATTTTTAAAATTCGTCTTCGTTATATCACATCTAATTTAATTACGTTGTTGCAGTACATTTCCTTATTTTTATATTTTTAATTAGTTCCCTAATGCGTCTAATTAAAAATACTTTAAATTTATTTGTTCTTGTTGTTATTTTTGTGTTTTGTTGTAATTTATTGTTACCTATTATTTTTTTCTTATATTTGTTGTTCTTTCTTGTTTTCTATTTTTTTTTTGCATTTCTTTTCTGTTAATTGTTTTATATTTTTATCTTATGTTTATGATTTTTTGTTGTTGTTTTTTGTTTAGAGCAATATCGCCCTACTTGCGAAGCTCCGAAATTTATGAGTACATAAAGATCCGACGTTTCCGAAAGCAAGTTGCAGTCTTATATACAAAGCCCGGGTCACAAGACAAGCAGTCAAGAGTGGCCAGTGTACAGCGTTTACCCCTTAATCTTCTGTGACCTTAGTGATCGGGTTTCATAACTTTCGGAGTGTTTACCATTCGAAGGAAACTGCTCCTTTAATATCAGACTTTGAATCTGCGTATAGAGCGAACAGAAGTCGAGGACTGAAATCAACCTGACGGGACTAGAGGCAACAACTCGAATTCTCAACAATCTACAAGCACGCTCTGGTAGAGAACTGGTGAATTAAAATGTTGGAGGGATCCAAGCTGTTACGAGTTTTAATCTAACCTAACCTGGTTAGGCAAATATACCCTTACGTTAACCCGGAAAGACTATTGGCTTTCCCATATATTTTATGAAAGATAGATCAACAACAAAAAAATTTTAAAATTCCAATTTTAAAATTTTTAATTGTCCAATTTAACAAATAACAATTCCGTTCTGAAGAAAAAGCTCACACTCGACAGAATACGAAGTTAAAGAGTTAAATATTGTGAATTCAAATTCCCAAGATATTATCCACATTCCCAATCGTTTATAAATGCAAAGGCTTTCCATGATATTGCAATGATACCTCGACTAAAAATATCCTTAAGCTGATCAGGTTTGCGATGATTAATAATCCTAAATGTAAAACTGATGAAGTCGAACTCGAGTCCATCTGGAGATAACGATAATCTTTCTTGCTTTCAAGAAACGTTTCACCATTTACATTTTAAAGTCACTTATCAAACGTGGAGTGTTAATGGTCAGAAGCTACAATAATAAAATTATCCAACTCCTAAGACTCAGTCAAACCCCCTATCACAAATAAATTTTGAAAATACCCGATTAGATTTAGTATTTCGTGAACTACTTCTAATGAATACTCAATACAAATACTAAATGCTTATCTTTTGCCTTACACATACAATTCTGATGTGAAAATAGGTCTACATTGAATTTACTCATATTATATGGCTGATCTGAACGAATAGCTTTAAAAAAGTAGAAAGAGAAACGACACATTAAAAAAAGATGTAGAGATATAAAAATTCAATCAGTCCTTTCCCATAATTGGACCAGCTGGTTGGAGGTAGATTTGTTAGGGGAGGGGGCGTAGAATGCTATATTTATAGTCAGCTGGGGAGAGGGACGCGCGTTAAACCTCCCCCCCCCCTCCCGCCACTTGGTGCGAATTTACATATTTTAATATTAATTGGGATTTGATTTGGTTCACAAATGGCTAAACACCGTTTGGACTGATCCCTTGAGTTCTCCTTCTGGGGAGTTAGAAACGATATCTTTTTACACGAGGCTGTATTTGGATTTATTAAAGAAACATCCGTTGGCCAGTAGGATGGCGAATTAAGATTTCTGATTCAACAAAACATTCTGAAAAAAAGGTATGTACCTTAGCTTTTTTAAAAAAAACTACAATCACTTAAGAAAACATAAATCGTAAATTAAGGAATCAGATTTTCCAAATAATGATATATAGACATTTCTTGATACAAGGTGGTCCACGGGAAAGGGACGGGTTTGAATCGCACGGTACTTGGCGACTGGTGGAGGGGGAAACGCGCCGTCAAGGTCACTCGACTCCCCACCGCCTGCCATTCAGTCGCCATTATGCCTCTGTGGACGAAAGATCATCGCGTGTTTGCATACGACACATTTATAAAAAGTGGTGAATCAGCGACGCACTCTGGAAGCACGATGACTATTAAGAAGAGTAGACGTCAATTTTGAAGAAAGTCTTAAAAAGTGTGTTCGTGAAAATGGCCGCCATTAAAGTAATGTTATTTTTAAAAATAAAGTAATGTATTTTTTAATAATGGCATAAATTCAGCTTTATTTTTGTGTAAATACAGGGTGGGCCATAAAGTTGGACGGATTTCAAAAACGCATTACCCGTGACAGGAACGCGGGAGAGGGGTGCGGGTAGCGGGGATAGGTAGCTTGGTTCTCGGAAATTCATTCGCCTTGGAGCGTTTCACCGGTGAGCTACGTGCGTTCTGTGTAAAGGCGTATTACAAAAATGGCGATTCGTGCATTATTGCGCGGCGTCTATTTCGCTCGCATTTTAATTTACATGATTTAAACCAATGTCCAAGTGATAGAGCGATCAGATCGTGGGTAAGAAAGTTTGAGTCTTCGGGTTCGACATTAATTGAAAAACCTGCGGGACGTCCAAGGTCGGTAAGAACGGAGGAAAATGTAAGCGAAGTCGTGGCGTCCGTACGGTGTGATCCCCAACAGTCGTCCCGAAAGAGATCAGCTGAGCTCGCCATATCAAGAACATCATTAAGGCGTCTTTTGACTAAAGATCTTAAATTACACCGTTATTTTTAAAAAATAAATTTCCCATTTGTTTACTTTACAATAAATATACTTTTTCTTACCGCAGCTTTGTATTTTTTTTATATATTTTTTTATAATCCGTCCAACTTTATGGCCCACCCTGTATTTACACAAAAATAAAGCTGAATTTATGCCATTATTAAAAAATACATTACTTTATTTTTAAAAAATAAATTTCCCATTTGTTTACTTTACAATAAATATACTTTTTCTTTCCGCAGCTTTGTAGTTTTTTTTATATATTTTTTTATAATCCGTCCAACTTTATGGCCCACCCTATAATGTGTCTGTCTTCAAAACTAAAGAGTAATTACTACTGTAAAACCGTGAACCTCCCTGTATAATTAAAATTCACAGAGTACTATAGATATTCATGTATTATTACATGAATTGATGTTCTGGTTATATAATAGGGTGTTGTCAGGGTAAGGTCCAGTGCATAAATTAATGTTGTCTCGTGGTATCGAACATGTCAGATTACTTAGGCTGGTTTTGCCAAACATGATTGTAGATCATGTTTCTGGGGCTTTCAGGACCTAAGCTTGATAGGTCTTGTACATGATCAGGGTGTCAGCTTTGACCTTTGGCTAAAACCAAATCTTTAAAAAGAGCACGTAAATATACGCATAATAACGCCAAAGGGTTAAGGGGACTAAAATTATTGCTATATTTAAGAGTAGATAAAAGAAAGCATAAATATTAGTTGTAATGAAGAAATGCAACAGGTATTTCCACGCTACGCACGTTTTCTTTGAGAATTTATAATGCGGTTAACATACATTTTGATACCAACATTATGTGCTTTAGAGGCTTCAATTCGATCGATATTTTACAGTTTCGTGTAATACACGTCTAAAGTTTGTCAATAGCCGAAACCAAATGTGAAGGTAGAGAATTGATAAGAGAGTTCATATGAGTAAAGTACAAAATCATGTATACTTCCGTCATTATGCGTCAGATCGAAACCCACGAAGTAATTTATTAAAATCTTTGTTGTAAACACTTTTCTAATGCAAATATTAATCGAGTTATTTGTATTTCATCACTTTTAAACTTTAATTATTCCCACTCCTATTGATAAGGTTTTCATTTAAAGCACCTGTGCCGCTACACATCTCTTGTGCATTCTAAATTTTAAATTCTGGGTCTGATCCATCCAGCTCATAGAGAAAACCTTTGAAACGATTTCTAGGGACAATTCACACTTGATCATTACACGTAGAATTCACTATTGAATTTTTTACTAAATTGTTTTGTTTTTTTGTGATACATTTTTGTTCTAATTATGCACTAATTACTGAGCACTGAATAAAATTTGTGCATCCTTGTGTTTTAACTTCATAATTTTATTTACGATCTTGTGCCTCTTATAATACTTCTGAATCACCATTTGCTTCTAGAGTTGTACAGAAACACCTTCCCCTCCTATTATATGACAGAAATTCCATTTCTTCATTTAATATTACGAAAGCATTCTATACTGCTATAATATAAATTATATGGGCACCACTTCCTCCTCTAAAACCTTTTGAAAATGTACTTGTTTCATTGACATCTAACTTATTTTTCCTCTTTTTTGAGTTTGGTAAAAGGTTTAAATATAAATACATGGTCTCTTTAAAAAAAAAATAAATAAATAAATAAAAATAAACTAAATGAAATGCATTCATTTCCGTTAAATGTTAATAAAACATAATAAATTGAGCCAGATATTTTTTTGGTTTTCTATAAAACATTAAAAAATATTATGCAAATTAATTTCATTACACATCATTAAATAACATTTATTCCTATATAATACATCCGTTTTCGAATTAGCTCAAATTCCATGAATGCATTTTAAAGAATCTATCATTTTAATAAGTATATATACTAAATTAATTTCATTAACAATTTCAGTAACAGTAAATATATAACGTCATTATTTTTAATTTATTGACATTCTTTGTAATTAGTCTTAGGTTTATTAAAGGATGAGATGATTTATAAATGATGAGAAACTTGCCTCCACCTTAAAGGACAATCATAAATTATTACGTGACTGACTTTTATGATAAATATTTTGTAGATTCATTTAAAAATTAATCATTTTTTAATAGTCTGCCCAGAGAAAAAGAAATTTATTTGGTGACAGACTATAGATACTGGCTAGAAGAGGGTGGTAACCGGTAGATAACCCGTCCCAATAAGCCATAGTAGCTTAAAAAGGACGTAAATAAATAACTAAAAAAAATAAATATAAAAATAATAGTACTCATCCTGTTTATAGAAACATCCTTCGGACATGAATATCATTAAGTTATTTTTAGAGGTTTAATACATTCGGTCAGCGCGTTAAAGAGTTGTTCTGAAAGTGAAGCGCTTTTCTTGAATTATTTATGATCGTGGTTTGGAAATTACTCTATTCTTTTATGTTGTACTATGGTAATGTATTGCCCCATTTCTGTAAAACAACATGTCTTATTTCAAGAACATTATTCGGAACATATTATATTGAAGGAAAAACCTGATTTTTGACTCATTAAAGAGTGGTCAAGAGAAGCTTCTTGGCTTGCTGTTGACCCTTCTGTTGAAACCGTATGCTCTCTTCTTCAATTTAAATTTTGTTTATCTTCAATGTATTTTTACTACATTTACTGGCGCTTCCCCCAGACAGTTAGATTTGTGAATAACAGTTGTGATATGATGCGTTTCGATGTTACAAATATATTAAATATATGTCTGATGGCACATTACTTGAAAGGGATTTAAGTAAAAAGTGTTCCACAATAAAGATGTTTGGTATAGTTGTTAGACAATGTAAAATAGCTTGCCGCATAAAATAAAATATATCCGATTTGGAGTATCCTGCTAAAATTCACATATCCTTTGATGGAGTTATTTTTATCAGCTATTGAGGTCGTACTCATGACGCGATTTTAGAAAAACTTCTTCAAATGTCCATCGATCCTACCCAGGAGATGACGAAAATGAGGTCCGTTCAAAATTATATACATATTTGTCTGTTAACGCTCTAATTGGTGCAGTTATATTTGATCGTTACCAAACTTGATATTTAATAGTTTTATGTAAAAAGAAATATCAACTTCGTTAATTGCTGAAATTGGACCAGTGAGGGGTAGTGGGGTTTAGAGGGAGGATTTTCATCTCCGTTACTACACTTCAGATCGTAAAAAGTTTAGAAGAAATATTATTGCAAATTTAATGTACTATAAATATTGTTATATACATTTATTCTCTATCTTGAATATTAACCGAGATATTTGCATTTTCCAGTTTTCAGCAAACCCCTACTTCTACTCATGTTACATTAACAACACTCTGTTATGTAATAAACCACATTATTCGAAGATTAAATACCATATATTGTTTTCAAGAGACCTTCATTATACGAAATAAATGCAAATATGTTCTGGTGACTCCCACCCCCCGTTCTTGGACTACTAAAATTTGATCGATTGAGATAAAAATTATTCTGATCCATTATAAATTACAGCACTAGATATATATAGTAAATAGTTTTCAATGAAATCAATATGTTATATTCTGATATATTTCAGTAATTGTTTTTCTTTCTAGTGAGAAGTTTGTTTCTTCTCTTTCGTACTTTCCGGCACACCTGTTTGTTTACGTTTCAGTCGCTTCCCGTCTGGAGGTTTCTTATTATGGTTTGTATTTATTCACTTAAAGTTGACGGTGCTATTGTGTTACTAGTATGTAGATTTATCTATTGTTAAATTTCACGAGGGAAATCTGCTTAGCTTAGGCAGCCCCTGAGTGACTGACTTTGTTCATTTCTTCCGTAACTACTATTGTATTTTTTGCAATTTTAGCAGATTTCCCTTAAGGGAAATCAGCTATTGAGGTCGTACTCATGATGCGAGTTTCGAAAAATTTCTTCAAATGTCCATCGATCCTACCCAGGAGATGACGAAAATGAGGTCCGTTCAACTATATATATATATATATATATATATATATATATATATATATATATATATATATATATATATATGTCTGTTGACGCTCTAGCGGTCGCAATTTTGCTTCGATCGTTACCAAACTCGAAATTTAACCGTTTTATGTAAAAAAGGAAGATCAGGTTCGCTAATGGCTGAAATCGGACCAGTGGGAGGGGGGGTTTAGAGTGGGGATTCGAAAATATCTCCGTTATTATGCGTCGGATCGAAAAATTGTATAGAATAAATCTTATTGAAAATTAAATTTACTATAAATATTGTTCTGTACATTTATTCTGTATCTTGAATATTAACCGAGATATTTGCATTTGTATTCTGAGTGTGGTCGCCAGGAGTGGCTATGTTCGGACTTTCGCCGAGAGCTCTGGCGGCCGTTTCCATAACTATTCGTCACTCGTGAATAGGTTTAGAGGTTAGGTTAACTGTTTTTTGGGGCTAGAAACAACTGGGTTATTACGCCCTAAATAACGTTTTAGGTTTAGAGGTTTCTTACTACTACAGTTGTTATTAGGCAGATTTCTCTATTGTAAAACTTCACGTGGGAAATCTGCTTAGTTTACGCAGCCCCTGCGTGACGGACTTTTTAGCTAAGTATTGCAGCATCTACCACCCCAGTTCCCCCACTAGACACCATATTCTCTACATAACGGCCATGGTGATGTAATTGTGGTGGGCGGAGGGCCGTTGGTGAGTGATTGCCGCGGTCAAAGGCCGTGATCTCAACCATCATTCAGGTAAACCATAACACCGTACAGACACCAGATTGTAACTCCTTAATTGGACGCGTCTCCTCTGGATTCATGCTCTGCGAACATTGGCCAATTGCATTGCATGCAGCATGATTTGCAGTGCCTGTTACAACCGCCTCGGTGAGTAACCAATTAGGTACCTGGTGTTCGCAGTCTAAGATAAACAGCCATCAATAACGCAGGCAGGGCCTTATAAAGATCACCTCTTGAGCCTGATGGTACGAGCGAAGCAGAACCCATATCTGATAATACAATGACCACTTCCAATCAGTCAGTCACGCAGGGGCGTCGTAAACTAAGCAGATTTCCAATGTGAAGTTTTACAATAGAGAAATCTGCATACTGGTCACACAACATCACCGTGAGTAAATACAAACGGTAATGAGAAATCTTTCAGTTAATTTTAATAAATTCCCAACTGAAACGGCTTCTGAATTGTAAGAATAATTTATATTTTAATAACTCAAATTTTAGTAGTCCAAGAACTAAAGAAGAGGGGGGGGGGGCGCATGGACAGAACGTATGCGCATAAATCTCACAAAGTAAAACCGGAAACGAAAGGTAAGGTTAGAAAAAGCCACCAGAGCCGAACAGTCACGGAAACGGCCGCACTAAACTGAACAATATCCGACCACATGTCCCACACACTTAATAAAAATGCAAACATACCGGTTAATATTCAAGATAGAGAATAAATGTATATAAGAATATTTATAGTAACTTTAATTTTCAATAAGATGGATTCTATACAATTTTTCGATCCGATACATAATAAAGGAGATATTTCGAATTTTCGAAAATCCCCCCCTTTAAACCCCCCCTCCCTCTGGTCCGATTTCAGCCATTAACGAACTTGATCTGTCTTTTTACATGAAACGGTTAAATGTCGAGTTTCGTAACGATCTTACAAACAATGCGACCACTAGAGCGTTAAAAGACAAATATATATATATATATAATTTTGAACGGATCCCATTTTCGTCATCTTCTGGGTAGGATCGAAGGACATTTGAAGAAATGTTTCAAATTCTCGTCATGAGTACGACCTCAATAGCTGATTTCCCTTAAAGGTAATCTGCTAAAATATGAAGTCTCATTAGATAGCCATGTCTACCAGGTTTAGTCCCGTTGGGCAAGAAGGTGCACCAACGTTAACCCGTGGTCATGAACTTATTCAGATCCATTTGTCTTTTAAGTTCCTTAAGACTGTAAACGTTTTCAATGTAACTTTAAACTTTTGAATGTAATTTTTTTTGTATGCTCCTGGTAGAATGATAATATTCGTTAATAAATAAAATAGTCCGTCACACAGCGGCTGCGTAAACTAAGCAGATTTCCCGCGTGAAGTTTGACAATAGATAAGTCTACACAACATAACACCACCATGAATATTAAGAGAATAAATATAAACGATTATAAGAAACCTCCCGACGGAAAGCAACTGAAACGTAAACAAACGGTTCTGCCACCTTCTTACCGGAAAGAGTATTGTTTATGTAACATGAGTAGAAGTGGGGGTTTGCTGAAGGCTGAAAACTGAAAAATGTAAATATCTCGGTTAGTATTCAAGATAGAGAATAAATGTATAGAAAAATATTTATAGTGCGTTTAATTTGCTATAAGATGATTCTATACATTTTTTGATTCAATACTCTCCCTTGTCCGATTTCAGGCGTTAACAAACTTTATCTTTCTTTTTATATAAAACGACTAAATATCGAGTTTGGTAACGATTAAACAATAATTGCGACCGCTAGAGCGGCAACAGAATATATATAAATATATATATATATATATATATATATATATATATACTGTTTTGAACGGACCTCATTTTCGTCATCTCCTTGGTAGAAAAAAAAAGAAGAAAAATTTCGAAAATCGCGTCATGAGTACGACCTCAAATAAAATTCATTAAATAACATCCTAAGTCCCGCACCCTGGCTTGAAAAGGGTGATAGCCTGTAGATAACCCGTCCCAATTAGCCTGAATTGCAAAAAGTGGACGTTAATAAATAATAATATTAATAATAATGTACGACCTCAATAGCTGATTACCCTTAAGGGAAATCTGCTAAAATACATTGTATTTAACACGACTGTAAAATGAAGTGACTGTTAATAAAAGTGTTATAACTTTATTTTATATCATCAAAAAATTCTAATAAAATTGTCATGTGAGTTAAAGCCCTAACACTGATTCACCAAACATCCCTTTATTTACAGAATCAATTTGTCTGGAAAACATTATTCGATAATAAGCTCGTATATTCGAGTATCAAAAGGTTTAATTCAGTCTTGTTACTGCCTTGCTTCATTTATTCTCACATCTTTTATACCTCTTTGGCGCTTTCTTCTTTTTAAGGATTGATACCTGCTTATCGTGAATTCCTTTCCGAGTACATTCAGCAGGCAGCTCTTTGGTCCATTAGCTTCATTCACTACAATACCTTTCCTTCTTGATCTCTTTTCCTTAGCCTTTTCCCCACATCCAATTTTGGAGCTACTTAACTTAGACTCTTCTAAGAAATCGTCTTCAAACCTCTTTCCTTATCAACTTGTACTTTTTTTACGAAATTCTTTAAATTCCGTGGATTCGGTAAGGCACGGATGAATGTTGGCACATAACTTAAGGTTCAATGTACAATAGTTCCGTGAGACCCCAAGTTCCGGAATTGAAGTATTTAAATCTTAAAAGATTGGTAAATAAAATTATGATTTTTCTACATTAATGAATTCTTCCTGCACGATTTATAAATTATAGATTTATAAAAATATAGAGTACTTCAATCATCTTTAGTAAATCTATAACTTCTCCTGTTTTCCACTCAGAGTATCCCACTAATGTGGGACTTCATGTAAGTCCATCCTTTGTATACTACACACACTTCAATAAATACACACAATAATTTGTATTCATTAATAATACATATAAGATAAACAATAAAAGAGAACGTAAAAAATCAAAATCGAAACCAAAACATTTGTCCTTAAACATTGCATATGTTAATACTATTAAGGTCTTCGGGTCTTGACCGTGTCTTCATATTGGTTGCCAACGTTTCGCTAGACATGCTGCTAGCTTCCTCAGGGCTATCTCTGAGACTGAAGAGTTGTTAGTTCATCTCTGGTATATATTTGAGTCTTATCCGGTTTCCTTGGGCGGAGTCTTCCCTTCCAGGTGTCTACGGATACTTGGTCCGGTGGTCGTTCATCGCCTATACCGTCGTTTTCGTTTCTTTTTGGAGGTCTCTGTGGAATTACCGGCTTCCAGAGTTTGCTGAGTTTGTATCCATCCTCTCTATTGAAGTTGTTAGGGCATTTCGCTATTTCTATAGCTTCTCGAACCAGTCTTTCTTGGTAACGGTCAACCTTTGCCAGTACCTTGACTTCATCGAATTTAATGTTGTGTTTGGTTTCCCAGAAATGTTCCGCTATGGCTGATTCTTCTGTCCGAAACTTTTTTAAACTCTTGATGTGCTCGGCGACCCTGGTGTTTATCAATCTGCCGGTCTGGCCAATGTATTCTGAGCCACAGGAACATGGTATGCTGTATATCCCCGGGATTTTTGTGTGGAGTTTATCTTTGCAGCTGGGTAATATCTGAGCTATTTTTCCTATCAGTGCCAAAATGCTGTTTCTATGCCTTGCTTCTTGAGAATCCTAGAGATCTTCTCGGTCGTACCTTTAACAAAAGGTATTACGGCTGTTTTTCCGGATTTCCTCTTCAATTGTTCTTGTCTTCTTTTCTTTTTTCTTTTTGAATTGATTTCTTATTTCCTCTTTTCCGTAGCCATTCTTTAGCAGAGCAGTCATCAAGTGTCGTTTTTCCTTTGGGAGGTTCTGTGGCTCTGAAATTCTCTCAGCTCTAGCGACCAATGTACGAATTATTCCATTCTTCTGTGCTGGATGGTGATGAGATCCAGCGTGTAGGTATCTGTTGGTATGTGTTGGTTTTCTATAAACCGCATGCCCCAGCTGTCCGTTTGATTTCCTTTCCACCAGAACATCCAGAAATGGAATCTTCCTCTCACGTTCGATCTCCATCGTGAACTCAATGTTGGGGTGTATTGAATTAAGATGCCGCAGAAATTCTTCTAAAATCTTCTCTCCATGTGGCCATATGACGAACGTGTCATCCACATATCTAAACCATTTTTTCAGTTTTAGTCTTGCCGTTTCAAGTGCCTTCTTTTCAAATTTCTCCATGTAAGCATCGGCTGCATTTGGACTTAATGGCGACCCCATGCTGGCTCCATCCATTTGTTGGTAGAAATTGCCGTTGAACAAGAAATATGCTGATTGCAGGCAGATTTTGGCTAGCTGGGCTTCTTCTTCCGTTAAGAATTCTTTCATGATGTTTAACGTTTCTTGAATTGGAATTCTCGTAAACAGTGACTTAACGTCAAAACTGACGAGACGATCGTTTTCATCGATCATAATATCATAGGAATATCCTCCTTGTGTATCTTGGGTAATCCGTAAAGTCTGGGTGGAACTGGGTCGGACTTGATTAAACGGTTGTATTCTTCTTTCTTGATCGTAGAAGTGGCTTTCACTGCCTTGTTTATTTCATTCTTAATTCTATTTGTTGGGTCATGTTGAAGTTTTTTGTACGTTCAATCCTCAAGTAATTTTTGCATCTTTTCAATGTACTCTTCTCTCTTCATAACCACGGTTGCATTTCCTTTGTCGGCTGGCAGAACTATTACGTCGTCTTGTTGTTGCTCCCAAAGGAAAAACGACACTTGATGACTGCTCTGCTAAAGAATGGCTACGGAAAAGAGGAAATAAGAAATCAATTCAAAAAGAAAAAAGAAAAGAAGACAAGAACAATTGAAGAGGAAATCCGGAAAACAGCCGTAATACCTTTTGTTAAAGGTACGACCGAGAAGATCTCTAGGATTCTCAAGAAGCAAGGCATAGAAACAGCATTTGGCACTGATAGGAAAATAGCTCAGATATTACCCAGCTGCAAAGATAAACTCCACACAAAAATCCCGGGGATATACAGCATACCATGTTCCTGTGGCTCAGAATACATTGGCCAGACCGGCAGATTGATAAACACCAGGGTCGCCGAGCACATCAAGAGTTTAAAAAAGTTTCGGACAGAAGAATCAGCCATAGCGGAACATTTCTGGGAAACCAAACACAACATTAAATTCGATGAAGTCAAGGTACTGGCAAAGGTTGACCGTTACCAAGAAAGACTGGTTCGAGAAGCTATAGAAATAGCGAAATGCCCTAACAACTTCAATAGAGAGGATGGATACAAACTCAGCAAACTCTGGAAGCCGGTAATTCCACAGAGACCTCCAAAAAGAAACGAAAACGACGGTATAGGCGATGAACGACCACCGGACCAAGTATCCGTAGACACCTGGAAGGGAAGACTCCGCCCAAGGAAACCGGATAAGACTCAAATATATATACCAGAGATGAACTAACAACTCTTCAGTCTCAGAGATAGCCCTGAGGAAGCTAGCAGCATGTCTAGCGAAACGTTGGCAACCAATATGAAGACACGGTCAAGACCCGAAGACCTTAATAGTATTAATGACCAGGACCGTGGAAGTCTACGAGTATAATTGCATATGTTAGTGAACAGTTGGTATAGATTTTCAAAATTGTGTGCAATTCTTGTATAAATACATTAAATCCCATGAGGTATGTGAGTAATAGTTTTGGTTTGTCCGTCGGCCAACTTTCTGAGTTTAGCCAGTAGTTAAAGGATGTTCATATTTTTTTATTTATATTTAATAAGAAAATAAATGCATTTGGAAGTGTATTGTTACATATATGAAAATAGTAGAATTGTGGCCACTTGATGAGTTCATATCTATTTATGTAAATGGACAAATTAAATTCAAAGTAACTGTGTAAAGAATTTCAAGGATGTAAGCATGATATAGAATAATCCATCCAGACTACACTGCGTGGTCTCTTACAAAAAGGATTCTTTTTTTTAAAAAAAAAAAAAGGTTTACCTATCAATGCGTTGAATATATATATATTATTAAGCCGAGTTGAAGCAAGAACTCTGGTTAATATGGATAAAGTCCCAATCTTCCAATTTTGTCCGACGGAAAATTTAATTAATTTATAAAATGAATAAAAATTCAGAGGCCACACCTTCACTATTCCAGGAATTCTCTTTTTCCTTCCACTTTATTTATTTTTTTACGATTAATCCGATTTGTTGATGTATCACATGCAAATACCCTATCCTAATCTCTGTTTCGAGTAAGGCTGAGTGGACATCACTAAAATCTTAAGTCATGCGAAATTCATTCACCGCGCCCGCACCAAATATTTTTTTGTGCTTTCAGAGGAAATTGCTCACCCCAAACTAATCTCAATCGAGTTTTTACTGGCACTGGGATGGTCGCTCCGAATTTTAAAATCGCAGGTTTTATTCCGATGTGATGGTTTAATTTGATTCAATGAACATTTTGGAAATATCTACCCTTACGTAGGTTCCTTATTACAAGGTCGAATAATATGAACTTATTTTTGAAATACATTTACAGCAATAAAATATATTAAAAGAAAAATTGAATAAGTGGTCAACAAGGAATAGGAATACATACATTACAGTGCTATGAACATATTAGAATATGAATTAATGAAGTAAGTATATGATTCTGAAATACACTTTAAACTTGAATTTTACTCCTTAAGATCTCATAACAATTTGCACTTTCGATGTCTGGAAAAAAAGTTTCAACTAACAAACTACATAAGCCTAAAACCTTAAAGAAATTTTTCTATACGCATAAACCACTTAGAGTTTTTAGATCAATTAAACTCATTAACTGCAACATGTGACATGTAAAATGTTTCACGTTTATATTTTATGATAGTTCCACTGAAAATTTGAGTCTAAAATTTAGAAAATGACATTCTTTGTAAAAGTGTACCAATCTTCGCGTGTAAGCATTGTGCAGGATAAGATGCCACTTCTGAACTTTTCAAGGTAGGCACTATTTACATAAACCAGGATCATTTTTTTTTCACTATCTGGGGCATATTCCGCAAACATCTGGAAAACGAGGGGTCAGTCATTTTTTTTATTCATAAAATACTCTCTGTAAAATTGACATTCAATAAGAGACTTTTTTGCTTAATTGCGTTTATTGATCCCAAAATGAATTACTATATCATCGAAATTGACACAAAACTATTGCTAGATACTTTCATCTATATTCTGAATGCAATATGACTATAAATAACTAATTACACTTTGTATCGTCACTGAACTTTTACAACCAATTTTATCGTTCATACAACGCCAATAACTCAATGAAAAGTATTTTATTTTTTTAGAGCATTATAGAAAGAATTTCTATGTATTGTTGCGAAAATTAAATACATGAAAAATTAAACAGAGATAGTCACGTATTTAGGAAGTACGAAGGAGATGAAAGGAGCCGACCAAGGAAGGACTATTGGCGCCCGAAGTGTCTAGTGGAGCCGGGAATGATCCAGACTAAGAGCCCAGTACCTTCGAGATAGTTTTCTTTGATGTTGCAGCTCCTCTATGTAAGCTTGTGCAACTCGCCCGACAGTCTAGTTTGTTCTCAGCTGTTTTCAAGTGATCGTCAGTGCGTTCAGTGCAACAGTGCGACTTAGTTGCCCTGCGGTAAAGTGTTTAATGTGAAGAACAGTGTTGTGCCGTGACTCTGTAAAGAATAGTATAGTGCCGTGTTTAAGGTAGTGCAGTATGTAAAAGACAGTGTAGTGCCGTATTTTTGTGAACTTCAGTGATCGTGAGTGAGTTATTAGACTGTGTAATAACAAGAACGGTGAAGTTATCAGTGCATACTGTGAGTAGTAGTTAGGAATAATTAAATAAGTGTGTAGTGCATTGTTAAATAAATTGCGCAGTGAGGAAAACTCTGAAGCTTGTGCGTGTTTAATTTTGCAATCCTAAAGAACTATAATAAACAACGTTTATTACTGATTTTGTAATAAAAATAACAGCACATTGAAAGAAGGAATTCGTGAATTTGGAATTTAAGTTGAAATATATAAAAGGTATCTTTCATCGATAGTTTGAAATAAATGTGTTTTTAGTAAATGAAGTTTACTTTTATTCCATTTCAGTCCTACCTCAATGATATTTGTATTGAATTCCGTTGTCTTTCTCCTGTAATAACATATAAGAATCAGGTATCAGTCTGCACTTGAAAGAAAAATATTTATTCTCTTTCAATAAAATAGAATATAACGCTGACGTAACATAACTCGTTACAAGTATTATCCCAATAAAACAATTGAAAAGGGGGAAATCGATGATTTTATACCTCACTTTCTAAGTAAACCCCATTCCCGACAGTTCTGCTATCATGGAGAAATTGGTGCATTGTCTGATCCATATGTTTTACAAAGATCAAAAATGGTTAGTAATTTACATTAACCTATAAACTTATTAAAAAAAAACTAATAATTCCTGATTCAGAATTGGCAAATCCATACGTATAAAACACTTTGTAATACTTAAAATATACGTGTGCATTATATGCATTTGTATGTAATATGAGTCGAAGTAGGGGTTTGCTGAAGGCTGAAAACTGAAAAATGCAAATATCTCTGTAGAGAATACATGTATATAACAATATTTATAGTACATTTAATTTGCAATAAGATTGGTTCTATACAATTATTTGATCCGACGTATGGTAACGGATATATTTCGAATTTTCGAAAATCCCCTCTTTCACTGGTCAAATTTCAGCCATTAACGAACTAGATCTGTCTTTTTACATAAAACGTTTAAATATCGAGTTTGGTAACGATCAAACAAAATACGACCACTAGATTGTTGACAGACAAATATATATAATTTTCAACGGACCTCATTTTCGTCAACTCCTGGGTAGGATTGATGGACATTTGATGAAATTTTCGAAAATCGCGTCATGAGTATGACTTCAATAGCTGATTTCCCTTAGGGGAAATCTGCTAAAACCAAGTGTGTGTGAAAGACATGTTGTTTTTGCGAGAACGGCGAGGAAAGGATTTTTCAAAGATTTCCTTGCTGAATTAAATAAAAAACCAAAATAAAAACGCGATCTGCCATGGAAAAGGCAAGGCTAATGGTTTCGAGCTACTACCATTAAATAAAAAATCGTGTCACATACAACTACAGTTTACACACCCATTGAACGACGTACGTCCTCTTGGGAGAAAGACGATTTATTTTGAAATCAATTCTAGACCGGTTTAAAATGAACAGTACTGCTCAAACGTTTTGGAACGAAGGTTGCAATTTGAGTAAGAGAGGAAACGAATATGAAAATGAGGAAATACATGAGGGAAATATGAGGGAATATGATGAGGGGCTGAGACATCAAACATAAAAAATGCATGAGAAGCTCTCTAAGGCTTTTTAGGGCAGGCATAGCCCCGCACTAATGCCCCGAGTGCCTCGCTTAGCCCATGCCCTTCTTGTTACATGATGATATGTTCAACATTCCCCCTATATACTCCCCTCCGACACTTAAGTCATTTACATCTCATATGTGAACATATATGTGCCATTATCACAGAAAAAAAAAACAATATTTACTAACTTCCCTCTAATAAGATAAATTATTATTAGTGTTGTGATTCTGTCTCATTCAAGTATGAATATTTCGGCAGAAGACCATTATGTAGACTAACACTCAAATTTTTATTTTTTCCTTTTTTTTTTTTTAATTCCTCTTTTGACTGGGCTTAGAATCGGGCATTCACTACTTACACATTCATACCTCATAAACTGAAAAAAAATCTACCTACATGCACTCACTGAAACACAGTACTGACCATTAAACATCTCTTGATTGACTGCAGACTACGTGAACATCTCAACATACCGAACGACTTGTACGAACTATTAACAAAAGGTAGCCCACATATAAACACACTGTTAAATCACTTCAAGACAATTAATATTTACCACAAACTTTAAACCACACACACCTACTCCACTCATCTCGCTACTTTTTTATCCTAAATTATGCCACTAATACGTATTTGTGTTTATATTAACAAGGCTGTATAATACATTTTTATACTTGTGCCTTAGACTTTCATCATCCTCAAGCCAGGATTTGTCGCATAAATTATAGTATTACATAATTTTATTTTAACGGTTCCTTAGTTTTATTTTATTCCTTAGTTTAAATATAGCTATATTTTATACTCTTTTAATAATTTTGAAAACATTTTTCTTTATTTATTTATTTTAACATTTTAATTTAAGGAATTGAAAATAAATGATACTGAGCGACGTCGCCTAGTTGCGAAGCTCTAATAAATAAATAAATAAAATTAATTCCTCCTTAATTTACTAGTCCTAAAAGCAATGGAAAATAAGTATTATTTTATTTTTTTATTATGTGACTAAATTATTTTAATAATACAGAGAATCACTTTATTGTACAAAGTTATATACAGTTTGTGGGGCTGCTCAATTACATTGAGATGCTGAAGCACACAGCAACTGAAGTCAATCCAAGTGTCATAACTCTACAGTAGCGGAACTTCTCTGTCATTTAGACGCTAATTCCATCCATTGAAACGTAACACAGTTCGCTGATTAAAACAACGTATAATAAATAAATCAAAAATGAACCCAATTGAGCAAAACATGTTCTAATTTCCTGCCAATGGACCTAGTCCCCGTTGCCCGTCATCATAAAGTACGTCCTTAAATCGTTAACCGTTTGAGAAGACACAACCCAAAGTGAGAATGTATGTAGCGGGAGGACTTGATTCCATTGTAGCGGCGACGCATGCACTCGTGAGTCATTCGCTATTAAATATGATAACCACGCGGTATAAAAAATACCAGATGGTTTTAAAATATGTTCAGTTAGTAAAAATAGTTAACCGGATTGCGAGTGCAAAGTTAGAAATGCGAAAGAAAATATCTAGTGTCTCGTGCTAACTGTGACTGGGTTGTGGCTATTCAAACTGGACCATCGTGAATAGTGAAACTACTAGACTTGTTATCTGTAAATATTTTATGCCAAGAAGTTTTTATTGTTTTTAATATACAACTTGAAAAGTGAACAGAACTATTTATTTCACCCCACTTAGTCCACAAAATTGGTGACCCCGACGCGATCTCTACGCCCCGACGCGATCTCTACGCTCCGACGTGATCTCTACGCTTCGACGTGATCTCTACGCTGCGTGAGTAGTACATTTTTTTTCATCATGTCCAACTCAGATTTCTTTGACATTTTTACAGTGGACGGGGAAACTTCACACAGGTTAGACCCAGTGCAGATGCCACAGCAGGTCGAAGCTACTTCAGCTGCAACAATCAAAGCCCAGCTCCCAGCTTTTTGTAAATACGACCCGGAAATTTTTTTCCTACAATGTGAAGCTGTTTTCGCTCTGTATGATATCCGCAATTCAATTAAGCGATTCAGATTCGTTGTCGCACAACTGGATAGGGAAGCTGTCCGAGATGTAATAGACCTGGTTAGGTCTCCTCCAACGGAAAACGCTTATGTGATTCTGAAAAACAGATTAATTGGTAGTTTCGGTGAATCTGATAACGTCCGTATCAGGAAGTTATTAGAGGACCAGCGCCTGGGACACCGTAAACCATCACATTTTTTGCGTGATCTCCAACATTTAGGAGGCACCATGGTTTCTGACAACCTCCTTAACCCTATCTGGCTGAGAGGGCTGCCCGACCGGATACAGGCCGCACTAGTGGCCACAGAGCAACAGGACCTGACTAAACTTAGTATTATCGCCGATCGTATTTCGGAAATTTATGAACCGAGAGTTTGTGAGGTAGCAGCTGTTAATACTGATTCCAATGCCTCTGTTAACAACAAAAGTTGCTAGACGCGCTAGAAAAGCTCTCTGAAAGAATTGCCACATTGGAGATGCGAGTAAGTCCGCATGCTGCGACAAGAACAACGACTACCAGACCTCGTTCCAGGAGTAGAAGAAAAGGACGCCACTTGTTTTACCATGAAAGATTCCGAGAAAAGGCAACGAAGTGTCGACAGCCTTGCGATTGGAAGCCCTCGAACTCAGAGAAAACGGAACAGGAAAACTATAAGTAGCGACGGCAGTGGCGGAACCCGTTGCTACGAATTCTCACCGCCGATTATTTGTAGTCGATCGCCAGTCCTTAATCCGATACCTCATAGACACCGGAGCTGCACTCTCAGTGTTACCAACGAAGAAGGGAAATAAGACTGAACCCAGCGACTTCGCCTTATATGCAGCCAATGGGACCGCAATTCCAACGTATGGCGACCAGCTCGTCACTTTGGATTTGGGCTTGAGGCGGAGGTTAACATGGCGTTTCATCCTAGCAGATGTAGGACACCCTATAATTGGGGCAGACCTTCTTTATCACTACCAAATAATGGTTGATCTACCGAGCAATCAGCTGATCGATAAAATTACAGGTTTGTCGTCAAAAGGAAGACCAGCAAATGTCGCAGTGTCTGCCATTTATTCCGTTCCCAGCGGTAAATGGTACACCGAGCTTCTAAATAAATACAGCTCCATCACTCTTCCGACAAATTATATGAAGAAGCCGACTCACTCCGTCGTTTATTATATTGAAACGCGCTGCGCACCGGTTACCGCGAAAGCGCGTAGACTACCTCCTGACCGATACGCGGCCGCGAAACGGGAATTTGAGCAGATGATGGCGGAAGGAATCTGCCGCCCGTCTAACAGTCCTTGGGCGAGTCCATTGCACATCGTGCCAAAAAAAGACGGAGGGATTAGGCCCTGTGGTGATTACCGTCGCTTAAACGAGAAGACAATCCCTGACCGTTATGCCGTTCCAAATATCGCCGACTTTAATATAAATCTCCACGGAAAGAGGATATTTAGTAAGTTGGATTTGAACAAAGCTTACTATCAGATCCCAATAGCCGACGAGGATATTGAAAAGACAGCTGTTATCACTCCTTTTGGTCTGATAGAATTCCTTCGAATGTGCTTCGGATTACGTAACGCGGCGCAAACATTCCAGCGCTATCTAGACAAAGTCTTAAGGGGACTCGATTTTGTCTTCCCTTTCGTGGACGATGTCTGCATCGGTTCCGAAGATGAGGAACAACACAAGGCACACCTCGAGGAAGTTTTTAAACGTCTACAGGACTATGGACTCACCATTAATCTAGCTAAGTGCGTTTTCGCCGTGGAAGAGATTGAATTCCTAGGACATCGGGTGAATCAGCATGATAAAGTCGAAGCCATCACGAATTTTCCACGCCCATCGAACGTCAGTGAACTCCGACGATTCTTAGGTATGGTCATATTTTATCGGCGATGCATTCCCCACGCAGCAGAACTACAAGGCCCGCTGAATGCATACATGTGTGGATCGAAGAAGAAGGACAAAACTCCGATCACTTGGAACGAGGAGAGTATCAAGGCCTTCGAGGGTTATAGAGATGCTATTCGCAACGCGGCTGTACATGCCCATCCTAAACCCAATGCAGAATTAGTACTGGCCTGTGATGTTTCCAGCGTTGCTATAGGAGCAGCTCTACAACAGCGAGACTCAGATACATGGAAACCTCTGGGTTTCTTCTCACGCAGTTTTACCTCAGCGCAACGCAACTACTCCACCTACGACAGGGAGTTACTTGCAATTCATCGGGCCATAAAACATTTCCGCCCATACATCGAGGGACGACATTTCACAATATGGACTGACCATAAACCTCTGCTTTATGCATTTCGACAGAAGCCAGAAACCTCCACCCCAATGCGAATTAGACTACTGAACTACATTAGTCAGTTCACCACAGAGATCCGCCACGTGGATGGTAACGAAAATGAGGTAGCTGATGCACTTTCCAGGGTGGAAGAAATACAAGGGCCGGACGAAATGGACCCAATTGCAGAAGCTCAGGTCAACGACACATCCATACCTGAGTTACTCAAGAATCCCAGTCTACAGCTCAAATGAATTAATCTCCCAAATAGCTCCAAACCAGTACTGTGCGAGATGTCTTCGTCGAAGGAGCGCCTGTACCTTCCCGAAAGCATACGTCGTGCCATTTTCGAACGAATTCTCGGACTAAGTCATCCAGGCATCCGCGGTTCGCGAAGACTTATCAAGCAAAGATTTTTTTGGCCCAACCAGAACGTCGACGTCGGAGAGTGGTCACGCTCCTGCCTTGCCTGCCAACGTTCTAAAGTGCAAAGGCATACAATATCACCTCCCGGGAATTTCCATTGGCATGTCGTTTGAACAGGTTCACATAGACATCATTGGACCCCTTCCCTCTTCGGGAGGCATGAGGTATTGTTTAACCATGTTCGACAGATTTACCAGATGGCCGGAAGCACAGCCGATTGAGGATATTTCCGCGTCTACCTGTGCTGCAGCTCTGATTGCTACGTGGATTCCCCGCTTTGGAGTTCCGGTCAGAATAACAACCGACCAAGGAAGGCAATTCGAATCAGACCTCTTCTTCCAACTCTCTAAAACTCTTGGTTTCCAACGAATTAGGACTACATCATACCACCCGCAAGCCAACGGATGTGTGGAACGCTGGCACCTCACCTTGAAGACCGCCTTGACCCCCCAGCTCGACGTAAATAACTGCACTCTCAGGCTACCATTGGTGCTGCTTTGACTTCGAGCCGATATCCGCGACGACAACGTCGCTAGCGCAGCTGAGATGACATATGGACAACCACTTCGTCTGCCTGGTGAACTTCTGGAAAAGTCCAGGCAACCCGAGAGCAACGAGGCTTTTATCCACCAACTTCGGGAGTATATGGAGCAGCTACGCCCAGCAGCCTACAGACCATCATCTGCGAAGACCTTCGTGCATCGCGACCTGCAGACCTGCACACATGTCTTCCTCAGAGATGACACTGTCCATCGCCCTTTGACTCCACCTTACACCGGGCCACATGAAGTCCTCAGCCGAAGCGACAAGACCTTCAGCATCCAGCTGCCTGGAGGACCTCGGACAGTGACAAACGACAGACTGAAACCGGCGTACCTGCTGCAGGACGACAAGGACTCCAGTTCCAGTCCACCAGGCACTACACCACCTACTGCACAAATTTCTAATGACTGCCGCGGACGAGCACTCTACAGAGGAGCAACGAACCCGTCTGGGCCGAATAATTCGTCCTCCTGTCCGCTTCTGCGACTGAGTCATTGGGAGGAGGTCATGTAGCGGCGACGCACGTACTCGTGAGTCGTTCGCTATTAAATATGATAACCACGCGGTATAAAAAATACCAGATGGTTTTAAAATATGTTCAGTTAGTAAAAATAGTTAACCGGATTGCGAGTGCAAAGTTAGAAATGCGAATGAAAATATCTAGTGTCTCGTGCTAACTGTGACTGAGTTGTGGCTATTCAAACTGGACCATCGTGAATAGTGAAACTACTAGACTTGTTATCTGTAAATATTTTATGCCAAGAAGTTTTTATTGTTTTTAATATACAACTTGATAAGTGCACAGAACTATTTATTTCACCCCACTCAGTCCACTAAACCATGTATATGAAGAGTTGATGCAGTTGTCGAAAACGAGAAAACAACAAAATCCATTTACAGCAGCTTCTGTTCATAATTAAAGGAAAAATGAAATATATAAAAAAATTCTGTCACGTAGGAGCTGCGTAAATTCAGCAGATTTCCCACGTAAATTTATATAATAGAGAAATCTCCATACGAGTGCCGAACAGTTACGGAAACGGCCGAACTACCTTTCGGCGGGAACGAATAGAAGCGACCATAGCTCGTCCGTTACACTTTATAAAAATGCAAATATCTCGGTTAATATTCAAGATAGAGAATAAATGTATATAACAATATTTATAGTAAATTTAATTTTAAATAATATTGGTTCTATACCCTTTTTCGATTCCACGTATACTAACGGAGACAATTCGAAATTCCCCTGTATAAATATATATATACAGTTTTGAACGGACCTCATTTTCGTCATCTACTACCTTAAGGGAAATTTGCTAATAGGACAATAATGCTCCTCTGTTTGGACCAAGGGGAATGATTGTACCCCAATTAACAACTCAGTATCTCCAAGAATAGACTACAGCAAGAATTAAAAATATATTTGAATGAGGATGTTCTAAACATTCATATTTAACAATTTTCATTTGTATAAAAATCTCAAGAAAGTCTAATTTGCGATGCTTCCTCACGAACATCCGCTAAGAAAAGTTATAATAATTGAAGAATTCTGTAAAATGTCAAATAAAATTATCTTAAAAAGACATTGTTCTAGGGTTTTAGCCCCTCCAGTAAGAACGGTATAGTAAGTAGATGGAGCACTGGTGCTGTGCTTTTATCAATTAACTGAGTTTATTAATTTCCTGAGTTTTTAGCAGATTTCCCTTGAGGGAAATCAGCTATTGAGGTTGTACTCATGACGGAATTTTCGATTTTATTCTTCAAATGTCCATCGATCCTACCTAGTAGATGACGAAAATGAGGTCCGTTCAAAACTATATATATATTTGTCTGTTACCACTCTAGCGGTCGCAATTTTTGTTTGATCGTTACCAATACTCGATATTTAGTCGCTTTATGTAAAACGAAAGATCAAGTTCGTTAACGGCTGAAACCGGACCCGTGGGAGGGGGGGTTTAGAGGGGAGGATTTTCGAAAATTCGAAATATCTCCGTTACTATACGTCTTATCGAAAAATTGTACAATATCAATCTAAATGCAAATTAAATTTACTATAAATATGTTATATACATTTATTCTCTATCATGAATATTAACAGAGATATTTGCATTTTTATTAAATCTAGGCGGCTAACAGACGTGTGACTTTCCCGCCAAAAGCTAGTTCGACCGTTTCCTTACTCGCTCGGCTCTCCTGAAATTTCTCTATTGTAAAACTTCACGTGGGAAATCTGCTTAGTTTACGCATTCCCTGCGTGACGGACTTTTTTCGTATTTCTTTTCACTGGATCCATCTAAGTGAAATCGAGGTTATAACGAATATTTATGTGCTGTGTGAAAGACTACCTTTTATACTGTTACGAAAAGATTGAACAGAGATAGTCACGTATTTAAGAAGTACGAAGTGGATCAAAAGTGCCAACATATGGTCTGCCCCGTCCTCGCCAATACCAGTCCGGATCTAGAAGAATCCAGACAATTCCGCTTTGATGTTTTCCGACAGCTATAAAAGGCCCCTGCCCGGTGCGAGTTTAGTTACTCGGCATTGGCCAGATGCCGGGTAACCTACAACCCTAGTTTTATTTTACCCCTATACCAACTCACAACACCCCCTTAAAATAGAACATCAGAGTGTTCAGTAGAAGGGGAACTGTCGGGACAACCATGGCAGGTCACACTGTCTCCCCACCAACCCCTCTGGATCTCCGGTAAAAAAAAAAAAAAAAAAAAAAAAAAAAAAAAAAAGAGTTTAGTTTAGTTTGTTCTCAGCACTCTTCAGTGATCAACAGTGCGTTCAGTGCAGTAAAACGTTTTATGTGAAGAACAGTCTTGTGTCGTGATTCTGTAAAGAACAGTATAATGCCGTGTTTAAGTAAAGGACAGTATAGCGCCGTGTTTAAGTAAAGAACAGTGCAGTGCCCTGCATTTGTGAACTTCAGTGATCGTGAGTGAGTTATTAGCCTGTGTAATAACAAGAACAGTGAAGCTATCAATGCATTTTGTGAGTAGTAATTAAGAATAATTAACGAAGTGTGTAGTGCATTATTAAATAAATTGTGCAGTGATAAAAACTCCGAAGCTTGTATGTGTTTAATTGTGCAATGCAGAAGAACTTTAATAATCAACGTTTAATACTGATTTTGTAATAAACATAACAATACCATTAACCAATTTTTATTTCCTGGCCTATTTTTTTTTCCAAGATTTGCATTCGAGTTACACATCTATTTCTGCATTTCATGTTTTGTTGCCATTTGCCAAGGATGATATTTATGTCTTAGACAATATTTCTAGATCGATTATCAAATGATACTTAAATATATATTATAGGATTATTCCCGGTTGTACGTAGAGCCTCTTTGTAAAAGGCAGAATGTATAAATTTATCCTACTTATGTATGTATGGAATATGGGGCGATATTTCAGGGCTGAAAGCAAACTCAAGCGAGCTAGCAACAATGGCGACCGCGTTATTAGAAGGCTAGTTGGCCCAGTTTGATTTATCCCTTGAAGGGCTCTTTTATTAAAACTCATTATCAACCGACTCCTCCGCCCTCTACCGGAAACTTTTCTAATTATTCCCCTGTCACCGCTTCTTCTTACCTTTGGTGCTCTTTCATTTGCTTCTGTTGTCTTTTCGGACGGATTTAACATTTTTTTTTATTTTAAACCGTTTTTATCGAAAAAGTCTCACTTGTGTAGTGCAAAAACTTGTCAAACATTGTTTTATTAATTTCGAAAGTTCTTCGTGATTCTATTTAGGCCAAGCCGTTCCCTGTAAAAAAAAAAATAAATAACTCTATTGCAGCAGACCTGTCAAACTTGATAAAAGCTGCTCATTTGATAAACACTTCTCACTCCTAGACACTACTGAACTGTAGGGGAGGGTAGTAAAACTTGATTCTTTACTTCGTAGAAAGTATTTATGCTTCATACATTTTTCTACTAATTTTGTAGGTTGGAATTTGACAATCCAAAACACTTTATTTGTAGACATTTGAGAATCCAGAGACACACAACTTTCAAGAAACAGAGCGTTACGAACCAATAAACAGGTAAATAATTCATCAATTCAAATTTTAAAAATGAACTTCATTAAATGTAATGCAACTCATAAAACTTGGGACTAACGGATGACACTTACTATTTTTAAGGATTGAGAAAAATATTTCAAAAACAAAAACAATTCACACCACTCATCATCCTACATGGGGGTTACGAAGGGACGTTATACGTACAATAAACCGAACAGTTTTTTATGCTTTGTCACAAAACGTGACGTACGATTTAATTAGATATCATAATAAACAGAAAAAGTCAAAAGATGTTTCCTGAATCACTGACAAGGGAAATTGCTCACTTGGTGTATCTGCCCCACTTCCCATTAACTGGATTGACCGTCAGTCAAGTGAAGTCAACCAATTCCAGGACTTCCTTGATTAACGTTGGTTGTACGTTTGAAATGATCACTCAGTGCGTAAAACACAGAACACCAATCTCCCGGGGTAGGGGGGAGGTACATAATGCCTTATAAAATAATTCTGGTATGAATAAAAACGTATAAACCAAAAAATATTAGTGCACCTATTATCATAAATAACTAAAACGTTAAGTCAATATATGCCAACGATAGCCATCGAATACGAATTGCCAAATACCCTGTTTTGATTATGTATAGCGAATACAGAACGGTTCATGCTCAAAATCCTTTAAAATGTCCTGTGTTGTTATTAAAGAAGCCATGAGTGTTGGTATGCTCTGGTTTTAGACATTTTGAAAAATGTGAACATGTCATTGAATTGTAACTAGAGCAGATAACTGTACTTAACTGAATAGCCGGGACTATAGTTTTTACTAACAACCTAAGTTCATCAGTTTTAATAGTTATAATTACATCCCAGAAGCCTGATGAAACCCATCTGTTTATAATGTTTTTTTTTGTTCTTTTGTTAATACTATTCGACCCATTAACTAATGTAAAACGTTTCACGTTTTTGATTTTAAGATCATTAAATATAATTAATAGAAATCAAATACTGATGAAAACTTGGGTCAAACTTTCACAAAAAGGCGGATGACGATGGCACAAAAAGCTTGGTGGAAGAAAAATAATTACATCCAATACAGCATAGGGTCTCCAGAAAAACTAAGTACTGATGAAAAAAATAAGCATGGTGAAAGGGAAAAATAAGGGCGAAAGTTGGAAAAGAAAGTAATCTTTTCTGGTAATTAGGGACGAGGGGAGGATTATAAATAAGAACTTTTTATCTCATTGTTATTAATATTAGGTCTGGCTCCGATTATGAGGGTTCTGACTAAAAAAAGAACATAATCCTCAACAATTTCACACCTCAAGGTTTTTAACAAAAAACGTTGAGGTTAATTTGCCTCAAAGATTCATACTTTTATTTATTTTTTAAAGATCGTGGACATTGTTTTGAGTATTTTAATTTTCTGAGATTACATTTTTTTTTTTTTTTTTTTCAGTTCATAACTTAACATAGAAAAGGCTGCTAAAGTCATTCTAGCACCCCGACTTGAGTCACGGCCATCATGTAGCACACTTGCCGGTCACAACACACCAATTGTGCGTGTCTAGCTTCCACAAATCTACCGTTGTATTATTTAAAATATGACATGTAACATTCTTGGTGCCTGAATCCACATACACTACATACGAAATTGTGGTATTGACAAGACCAAACCATGCTAGTTTACTTAATAAAATATATAGCTCGGTTTAAAATAAAATAATAAAAGAATCCCTCCCGCAGGGGCTGTGAAAACTATGCAGATTTCCAATGCTGTGGATTAGGCACTATGTATTCTCTATTTTTTTTTTTTTTAGTTATAACTATGAACAGAAATTCAAATTTAAATTACAATCAATGTGTTTAATCGCAGAGGTACTTAAAAATGGTAAAAAGGTTAAAATCACATTAATAGGGAGGTCACACTCCTCCTTATGTTTTGGATAAAACGTTTAATTATAGAGGTTGGCAACGAGCAGTCAAAAACTAAGACCACTAGAGCTTTTAGAATATATATATATATATATATATAGAGAGAGAGAGAGAGAGAGAGAGAGAGAGAGAGAGAGAGAGGTAGAGAGAGGAGAGAGAGGAGAGAGAGAGAGAGAGAGAGAGAGAGAGAGAGAGAGAGAGAGAGAGAGAGAGAGAGAGAGAGAGAGAGAGAGAGAGAGAGAGAGAGAGAGAGAGAGAGAGAGAGAGAGAGAGAGAGAATTGTCCTTTTTCCTTCATCTTCTTGTTTGTATCTATGGACATTTGAAGAAATCCTTTGAAATTCACGTCTTGAGTATATCCTGAATAGATTCCCGAAAGGTAACATTTCTAACAGAACTCGTTGTTGAATGTGTATCATGGTAGTAAAAGACAACTTTACTACTTTAGTAGATAGTGCTCAGTTTAGCACCTTCCTAAGGAAAATCAGAATGGTGTACGTTCTTGAAACGCTGTTTTACAAGATTGTCTTAAATTGTCCAACGGCGGTTCGGTAGTAAGATTTACCGGTTAACGCTCACGAGATAAGCTTTTATTTTATTGTTCAATAACAATAAAACCTGATGATCGAACGATGGCCAAGAAAAATTGGTTTGACATGATACAAAATCAAAAACAGTAATTATATTTAATAATATTGGATACACGGAAAAATAAGATCCATCATATTATTGATAAAAAACATTAACAAAACATGCAGTAAATATTTGTTTGTTCATGTCATTTACTTTACTAAAATATTAGGGAGTTAGCATTTTTATTGTACGTTAGAAATTATTGAAATAATATGATGTAAATAAGTTTTAACACAAACTTTGAACAATGTTTCGCACTAGGTCAACGTTATGGATCATCTAAAAAAGACAGGGAATCCTTGTGGGGATGTCACAGGGAATCCTTGGTTCCTGTCACATCATTGTGAAAAGCAGGGCACTGATGATGGAGCGTATGCTCTGAAAGCGCTCTGTCACAACGAATAAAGAACAGTGAAGGAACGAGGCGTTTTTCTTACCTGAGATCTAAAAAAGACGTGATTGAACATCAAATCACATCCAGGTGTGGTTATTTTTTTAGTCAGATTTTAATCAGATGTAAGACAATAAACTATGTATATATATGTAATACCAGAAAATATGTATTTTTTTTTAATTTTATTATAATCTTGAAGTTTCCCCAATTAATCCATACTACTCGTTCAAATATTTTAAAGAATCCCTCACGCAAGGTCTGTACGAATTACACTGACTTTGCACGTATTAGAATGCCTGAAATTTCAAGTAATACTAGTTATAAGTACGAGCTGTACATTATATTTCTTCCTTGTCGAGAACTGCTCAATCACTCAAGAACGACACGGATGATTTCTATGGACATTTGGAATTAGGGCTCAAGTTTTCCCCAGTGGCACACGTATGCTATATGAGAATTCCAATTTTTAACTATTGCTTAATCAAGAGGTTTATTCCGATTTTCTCAATTGGAATGAAACATGTTTTGTTTATGTATTAGGAAATAAATATTTTTATCGTTCTTAATACTATGATTTACTACCACATTCAGGAGTGGGGTTACGGTTTGTCATCAAAACATCAAAAAATATTTGTCAATATTTACCTTAAAATTTGTTTTATTTGAAAATTCTTAAAAACGAATTGTGTTTAGATTAATTTTTAGAGCTCTAAAACGTTATTTAGATTCATCAATTTTGAATTACGACTTGCTGTCTTTAAATAGTTTCTTAGCGTACCTTGAAAGAACCTGGAGTGCATAGCAATGATGTAGGCAGTTTGGCCTATTGATGTGTTCAAAGTTTCGGTTATGATCAAAGACTCTACTTTGAGACCCTTTCCTTGTGTACATATTTATTGTGGTTCTACTTGGTTCCATGGGAGTATCTGAAGGTTGAGGAATTTCCTGCCAACCTACTATCTGTTAGAAACATTGTTCGTTTTGCCACTGCCCAAAATTTGCTAACTGTTATCCAATCTAATCATGTTTTACACAGGACAAAGAATACTTTTACAATTTCTCGAAACAAGGTGTTTATTCGAAATTAGTTGCTTTTAAATCCTTTTAAGGATAATATTAGTAAATAGGAGACCACCACTCACCAATAATTACAATAGCAGCAAGATCAAAAAACACGTAGCATTTATCCTTTCTTAACACTTAGGTTGCCTCCATATCAAATCACTGTTGTGTATTCATGTGTCTGATGGCTATACAACTGCATAAATGAAGTACATCACGCAAAGACTACGTAAACTAAGCAGACTTCCCACGTGGTGATATGACACTCTTTTGATCTCATCAGAGCACATATTCTCTATTTATATATAAATAACCGATTATTAGGAGGGGGGGGGGTGTTACTGAAGGCAGAATACAAGAAACTACGAATAACTCGCATTTTTAGCAGAGTTCCCTTAAGGGAAATCAGCTATTGAGGTCGTACTCATGACGCGAGTTTTGAAAAATTTCCTCAAATGTCCATCGATCCTACCCAGGAGATGACGAAAATGAGGTCCGTTCAAAATTATATATATATATATATATATATATATATATATATATATATATATATATATATATATATATTTGTCTGTTAACGCTCTAGCGGTTGCAATTTTTGTTTGATCGTTACCAAACTTCATATTTAAGCGTTTTACGTAAAAAGAGAGATCAAGTTCGTTAATGGCTGAAATCGGACCAGTGGGAGGGGGGGTTTAGAGGGGGGATTTTTGAAAATTCAAAATATCTCCGTTATTATGCGTCGGATCGAAAAATTGTATAGAATCAATCTTATTGTAAATTAAATTTACTATAAATATTATTCTATACATTTATTCTGTATCTTGAATATTAACCGAGATATTTGCATTTGTATTCTGCGTGTGGTCACCAGTAGGCTATGTTCGGACTTTCCGCCGAGAGCTCTGGCGGCCGTTTCTATAACTATTCGTCCCTCGTGAATAGGTTTAGAGGTTAGGTTAACTGTTTTTTTGGGGCTAGAAACTACTGGGTTATTACGCCCTAAATAATGTTTTAGGTTTAGAGGTTTCTTACTACTACAGTTGTTATTAGGCAGATTTCTCTATTGTTAAACTTCACGTGGGAAATCTGCTTAGTTTACGCAGCGCCTGCGTGACGGACTTTTTGTATTATTATTATACTGGAGTTACTAAATAATGCATTAAACAAATTGTAGACACATGAATAGTTTAACAAGATTGGATCTATAACATTTTACGATCCGAAACCATCACAATTCCAGGTCCGATTTCCGCATATAACAATTATGATCTATAGTGTTGACTGAAACAGATAAATATGGAGTAAGGCGCAGAACAAATAAACATTTTCGAGTAAAGAACGAAATGTCTTAATTACAACAACAGCAAGTTCGATAAATATTAAAAACCAACAATTAGACCATAGTCGTGTAGGATGCTATTGAGAAATATAAGCTATTACAGAAAATATAATATTAAAATATAGACCGGAAATAAGTCCACTCTTCTTAATCATTCAAGACATGAAATAAATGAAAAGGAATATTAAGTGAAAATAATGGTTTTCAAAAATATATGGGGCTCAGGTTAGCCAAGCAAGTTAAAACGTTGACTTCAATTTCACATGGCAAACCTAGAGTGGCGATTTCGATTCCCGCCTGGGCAAAGGAATTTATTTAGTGGCGGAATTCACTACATAATATCCTTAGCCCTATCCTGGCTAGAAAAATTTGGTAACCTGTAAATAACCCGTCCCAATTAAACTTAGTTTCTAAAAGTGGACATTAATTAATAATTTAATTTTCAAAAATATACTAACTGAAATATATTCAATTCTGAATTTAACAAATAGAAACATATATATCAAAGAAAATTTGTTTGGACTGAGGAAAAAAAGATATTTACTTTTGAAGATTTTCTCTTTTCTGAAGAGGAACTCAAAGGAAAAGTCCAGTAATGAAATGGCATTGTATTTCGGGCAAGGGACGAATCATTCCTTGATAACCCCTGCTGATATCCCTTTGCCGGCTATTGAAACGTGCCGACCTGCTCAAAGATAAGTGTTCTGGGATGTTTGTGTGTGTGTGTGTTCTGGGAGATAGCTAAAAATATACTATTTATTATAAGGGGGCAGGGCTAAAGGCGGATATTTCCAAGTAGAGAAGGTTATTCTCAAGCAGGTAAGCTAAAGTGAAAGAAGGGATCTCCACGAATACACTTCACACACACTTCATACAACCCAGGGGAAATACACATTTTCTTATTTCCCATATTTATTCCCTTTCCTTATTTTTTATCTTCATATCTCAAGGTACTAAAAAAAAATACGTAGCTTTTATCTTCTCCTTTGCCTCTTAACCACTTAGGTTGCCCTCATATCTCATCGCTGTTGTGAATTCATGCTTATTGTTAATAGCATTTACAATGAAGCGGGGATATCATTAGTCGTGAAACGCAACACACATACTACGCACATTCATCCTTAGTTCTTGGCTTATGAATGTGAATTCTCAGCACCAGGGTTGTGAAAAGGTAGCCTCTACCCAAAGGACGAGTAGAATAATGTTCATGTATAATGAATGACCTGATCTACTGGGCCGTGGCATCGTATTTTTTTAAGCAATGTTTAGATATTCTGCAAGCTTCCTCGGAGTATCCCAACTGAGAATAACGAACCACCTGTCCTAACCAATGTAGTAATTCTCGCCTTGTTTCAATCTAAGAACGATATCGACTTAGTCATCAGTCCTAGTAGATCCTGGAATCCTCATTTTTAAGTGTGTCTTTTCTCCAGTACTAATTCCATACATTCTCTAATCAATTTATTTTGTCTGATGGCTATACACCTGCATAAATAAAGTCCCTCATGCTGAGGCCGCAGAGAATTTCGAAATTCAAAATGTCTCCGTTACTCAGCGCCGGATCAAAAATCGTACAGAATCAATTTTATTGCAATTTTAATGTTCTTATGTATTATATAAGTTTTGCTATGTTTTATCCACATTGAATATTAACAGAGATATTTCCATATTTTAGTTTTCGGCCTTCAGTAAACCCCCACTCCTACTTATGCCATTTCGACAATAAACTGTTATGTCATGAACCTCTTCATTAAAAGGTTATATATCAAATATGGTTTTCATGGTACTTTTATTTTGAGAGATAAATGCTAATACATTATGTGATGACTTCATAAGTTTAGACTTTTCGTTCTTTCCTCAAAAATGTTTATTTGATCTGTACCATACTCCATATTTATATGTTTCAGTCAACACTAAAGACCATACTTGTTATTAGTGAAAATGGGGCCTGGAATTATTGTGGTTTAGAGAGAGTGGGGATTAGAAAATTCAAAATATTTCCGTTATTTAGAGTCGGATCGTAAAATGTTATAGATCAAATCTTGTTAAACTATTGACGTATCTACAATCTGTTGTTCTATGCATTATTTAGTAACTCACGTATAATAATATTTATTTATTATGTAGAGCTCCGCACTATGGCGACTTGGCTCTTCTTAAACATGGAGGAAAAACAAAACAAAAGCGAAAAACAAGTAAACAAAATAACAAAAAATGGAACACGAAATAATGTAAAGAACAAAACTAAAAACAGGTGGTAAATAAATAAGTGAAAAGAAAACTAACTTGGGTCTTTTGTACAATAAGCGTACTTTTCAAGAACTAGTAACAGTTACTCATGTGTTACTTCAATAAACTCTAGGTTATGTTTACAAAACAAGATAAATTCTTGTTTATAAAAAAGAAAATAACTTTATTTACAAAACAAAGCACAACAAATCAAAATAAATCATGCTGAAGGTGACCAATATTCAAACATTGAATGCAATATTTTATGAAATAGGTCTTCCTTCTCATATCTTCTTGTTCCGCATTCAACCTTGTTCCTTCGCTTCAAACTAGCCCACAAAGACTCAATTCTCTGTGTGTGGGCTCCAGAAATGGGATTACAAAATTTTCACTATGATACTTACTGGATAGTGCTTATATCGCATTCCTGGAACCTTCCTCAGACCATGGTATGACTTCCAACAATCAGAACATATTGTGGATCCCGGTAGTACACATGCCTTTATACACTTAGTTAGGGTAACAGCTGAACGGTCAGGCACGGCATATAGAAAAACTTCCCTAGTCTCACGACAAACACCTCCGAAGATCCACTGCGATGGATATAATCTTCCACGCTGATATTTCTTCCGGGAGAAGCATGTTTCATCAATTTCAACGTTTAAGCCTTCACCTCCAATCTTTATAGGGTTTGAGATTAGATCTGATGCGCATAACTCTCGCATGAAATTTTTCCAGTCTGTAGTTGTGTGACTAGACATGTTTAATTCTTTTTTGCAAAATTTGGTTGTGGTATATCCCATTGACCATGAGTATATGAACAGCAATGCTGTTTTGAGTGGTATTTTGGTGTTTTCAAACCACGTACCTTTATAAATGCTAATTTCCTTCTTACATCCTGTCCGATTACACTTCCACATTGGCCCTCTGTTCCTTCTATAATAAATTTTTAATTTATTAAGTCTGGAGCACTTTTTCTCAGAATGGATTAATCCCTTCTTCTGAAGAAACCGGACTGAAACTTTCACATTAGATATTAACTGGCTTAACTTGAGCAAATTCATTGTTAGTGTTTTTCTTGTAAATCTGATAAATGAATGCGTTTAAATACAAAATTAGGTTAGAGGTGAATCACATGTTCCAAATAATAATAAAATGAGTAACTGTCACTAGTTCTTGAAAAGTGTATGCTTATTGTACAAAAGACCCCTAACTTCATAAAAACAGGCATCATTCAAAGTTAAACACGCCACACACACACTCAAACATATTCACGGACGCATACACGTTAAGAAATTTTCAGATACGTAATTAAATATTCTCAAACTGTCCAATCGTTTTTAAACATGTCAGAATCGTGGCAATATGTGGGCTACCCCCAGTCAGTAGTTCATTCAAGTCATGTGGAATAATAATATTAAAAAAAATTTTAGTTATTCGTGGTTTCTTGTATTCTGTCATCAGTAACCCCCCCCCATCCTAATCATCGGTTATTTACATATAAATAAAGAATATGTGCTCTGATGAGATCAAAAGAGTGTTATACGAGCACATGGGAAATCTGCTTAGCATATATTTATGCAGTTGTATAGCCATCAGAAAAAATAAATTGGTTAGAGAATGTATGCAATTAATACTGGAGAAAAGACTCTCTTAAAAATACAGATTCCAGGATCTACTAGGACTTATGACTCTCTCGACATCGTTCTTAGAGTCAAACAAGGCAAGAATAACTACATCGGTTAGGACAGGTGTCTCGTTATTCTCAGTTGAGACACTCCGAGGAAGCTTACAGAATATCTAAACATTGCTTTAAGTAAATACGATGCCACGGTCCAGTAAACCAGGACATTCATTATATATATATATATATATATATATATATATATATATATATATATATATATATATACAGAGAGAGAGAGAGAGAGAGAGAGACAGAGAGAGAGCGAGAGAGTGAGTGAGAGAGAGAGAGAGAGCGAGAGCGAGAGAGAGAGAGAGAGAGAGAGAGAGAGAGAGAGAGAGAGAGAGAGAGAGAGAGAGAGAGAGAGAGAGAGAGAGAGAGAGAGAGAGAATAAAAAGACAACTGAAAGCGTCATTTTTACCTTCAAAAGACCCAGGTTCATTCATTCATCAGAATTATCTAACGGAAAATCAGCTATTGAGGTTGTACTCATGATAAAAACAATTTTCGAAATATTTCCTGAAATGTCCATCAATCCTACCCAGAAGAAAATGGGGTCCGTTCAAAACTACATATCTATAGATATATACACAGAGAGAGAGAGAGGGAGAGGGAGGGGGAGAGAGGGAGAGAGGGAGAGAGAGAGAGAGAGAGAGAGAGAGAGAGAGAGAGAGAGAGAGAGAGAGAGATTAGAATTTTATTGCCATTTTTGACTAGAAACATTTTACAGTAAGGTAGGAAAAGCCTTAAAAACATGAAAATATACCATTCTATATGGAAAAATAAAAAAAATCTTTTATTTGCATGGTGTAATGAGAACAAAAATAGCGGGGGCTGTAAATATCGCAGAGTTAGTCCGAAGGGTGTTAGTTGGAGGGAATTGCGAGTCCCAGAAGTGGTAAAAGAGTCGTTGGATTGGACTATCTTCACAGGCTGTGAACAAGTGTGTCTTTAGAGAGTGAGAGGAAGAAAGGGACGGCATTGTAAAGAGAAGTTTAAAACAGGCATTGAGAGGTCAGGGTTTTAAGTAAAAGTCCCGGAGAAAGTAAGTGTACCCATGGGTGGGAGGAAGGGTCTATGTGTGGGTCCCAGCGGGGTCCGAACCCCATTCTAGCCCATAATCCCTCGGTTACTGCCAGGGTCCCAGGACCATCTAAACACCCATCCTCATCGCTGGACCGTCCCGATAGAGGCCTAACCACCATTTCGTTCTCTCTTAGTTACAATTCCTTTTTCTTTCATTTGTATGGGCACAGCTGGCATACACATCTACTTTCGTACGATCACCATCGCATATGCCGACGGTTCATTCACTTATCCTCATCTCGCTACGCCATCATTGATATTGCAATCTTACTAGAATAAATTCCAAGTTACAAAATACACACCCTGGCATGAGCATACCAACAACTACTGAAGTCTTCTGGTTTCTTAGTCTCATAAAAAACACAAAAAACAAACTTCAGGGGACAATTCCAAAACCTTAGCCTTCTAATTCTTTGGTGTTGATTCTTTCAGCAGATTTTTCTTAAGGGATATTAAGGTCGTACTCATGAAGTGATTTTTGAAAATTTTCCTCAAATGTGCAACAATCCAACCCAAGAGATGACGAAAATGAGGTCCGCTTCAAACTGGGTGTGTATATATATAAGAATTTCGAAGGTTAAGACTGAATAAATCGTTCTTTAAGTTTGAACCCACTTCCTCCTGTCAGCTATGTAATAATAATGAACTTGACAATTTGAAACAATTTTTCATCTCATGCTCTCTTTTAACACTTATACGACAGCAGTTTATCCAAAAATATATTAAGAAGAAGGTTGCCAACAATTTAGTATTTGAGGACTTATTAAAAATAGATTGTTTATCAAATAAAGGGTTAGATCCACCAGTAGAAACGATACTGTTGTTCACAGCTGTCGGTGAAGACCGTTACCGATATATCCAAGCTGCCTAGAGTACTCCAATAGAGTAGTACCACTCTAAACGGCTTGAAGATGGTGCCTTCGCATCGAAAGCGCTTGCCAGACGTACTCGATCATCAGCCAGTGATGACGGCCTTCACCGACAGATATAGCAATAGATAGAGTCAAATTATTGATTTGTTAATATTTGTAAAGGATAGTGTTAAAATACGATTTTTTGTGTTCTATGAGTAATTGGGAAACATGTAAAAATTCAAATTGCAATTATTACTTGTTTATTTTATATTTTTCTTTAAATTCAATTCATTTTACATATTTTATATGTAAGCAATCTCATTTTTTTCTATCACTGTATATATGTATATATATATATATATATATATATATATATATATATAGATATATATATATACTGTAATATTTTATTTACTAACTTGAATTGTATAGCTTATTTATTTATGTAGTTTTACTTATGGCTTTTTATTGAAGTGCCATTTTGTTTGCGAATAGGAGGCGAACTCCTTGCTTGAAGATGTAATATAATGCAAATATGCATGGGATGTGCAGAAAATAAAATCCCTCCACGTAGGGTTACTATGTAGAGGAAATAAATGAGAAAAAAAAAAAAAAAAAAGATGTGAAATCTTTGAAGCAATAAATTTTCTATTCTATTCTATAAAGTGAGATCACTTTGCAGTGTGGCATACCAAGGGAAAACTGCTTAATTTACGCAGCTCCTGCGTGAAGGATTTTTATCTAATGTAACATTATGAAACTTGAATTTAGGAAAAATCAAAGTGGTCTTCTTACCTTGAGCAGGAGTATAAATATTGAGGTAGAGACAGTCTTCACTCTGGTTCTGAAGGAATGGGAGGAGTCTTTTGAGGTACTCAAGCCTACCCCTGGGCATTCTCTCTAGAGCGGCGGTTTCGTTCCGAATATCGGGCAACTTCTGCGGGCATACGGGGCCCATCTTGTCAGCCGTCCGTATCCCTTCCCAGGGCGGAGCAGTGCGGGTAGGGCTGAACCTGTTAGCTCCCGTCGGGGGCATCGCGTACGGTACGCCCAGGTAGACTTCTATCGGCTTTAGGTGTCTTCCGGAGCCGACGGTACGGACAACGCCCTGGATCTTGCCAAAGCGAGTGGAGACGAGTCTTGGACCCCCACCGTCCGCACTCCAGACAGACAGCCCGAGCACCACAGCTAAACACAGCATCTCCGGCCCATAGCACTGCAAACAAAACACAATAAAACGTATCAGTATTACAATTATGATATACTACAACACATCCAATGACTTCTCTATAGATATAAGAATGAATGTTTGTCTGTATGTCCTTTATAGAATCGTCAAACAATTGACTGAAACATTTTCTATTTCCGTTTATATTTATTCACTTAATATTAACGTTGGTGCTTTGTTTACGCAGCCCCTGTGTAACGGACTTTTTTAAAATTGAAATGCTACATCTCTAAATAAAATGTTTCCGTAATAACAATATCTGTTAATTTTTTACTCATTTCCTTCTAATTCTCTGAATTGTGGGCGTTCTTTAATATATTCGCTATTTATATATAAAATTGGAACCTCCGTCTGTACATTGATTTTTTTCTCGAAGTTTCACGATAACTTTTCGTTTCACATGTCATAAACACCATAAATGCACTTTGTTTCTTTGGTGTATGTTTGATACCTTATCACGCATAAACGGCTGAACCGAATTTTATGAAACTCGATGTGTAATCTACTACTAACCCAACTTAGGTTTTAGGCTGTATTAATATTCTCTGAGATAAACAGGAGGGGGGGGGTTATAACGGAGGCCTAAAATTAAAAACAGCGATATTTTGTTTCCTATTGGGGTAACGGCAAATACGCACATAAAAAAAGTTGTTTATGTTGTTATTTAGAGTAACTTTGGTTATATATACTTTTGTCTTATACTGAAGTATAAATGAGTTATACGCTAAAAACTATAAAACAGCAATTTTATATGGCACGTAAGACTTAACCGAACTAAATGAAACTCCGGATGTGATTTGGTGTTAACACTTCCCTGATTATAAGCTATAATAAAATTTGGAGGTACGAACAGGATTAGGGAGGTCTGAAATATAAAATCGCGATATTTCGTAACATATTCACTTTTCGGCAAATGTGCATATAACAAAAGTTGTTTGTTTTGTTATTTAATGTAACTTTTCCTATATGAACTTTTGCCGTATAACGAAGTTTGAATGAGGTACACACGAAAAATTACAGTAGGTGTCAACAATGTCATAGGACGCGAATGACTAAATCGAAATCAACAAAACTATCTATGATTATGTTATATATAAAAAAAGATACATGGACAGGAAACGGGTAATACAAAAATATTGTGTATTTTGTAGAATTAAGTACATAACAAATACTTTTATTATTAACATATCCCCTACACGCCGAACTCGGGTATAAATCCTAAGCATTGAGACGGGAAAATGTAAAAATATTGTACAAAGTAAAACCCCAAAAAAATACCATCATCATTCAGCCACAAATGATTTCCCTGGCGAAGCCGGGTACCTTAGCTAGTTATTTATAAAATTAAATGGTTTCTTGAATAATTATCCTTGAACAGTCATTCATGAATTTGAAATTGAGGAGAACGAAATTTACCTTTCTTAGACATAGAAATACACATGAGTTGAGGAAACCATAAATTCGGAATGTTCAAAAGCCATCATCAACCGGCCTAATCATACCTACTGAATGTTGTTATCACAAAATGGGCGGGCACATTTGAACATATTTCTCTTAATTGAAATCAGCTATTGAAGTTGCACTCAAGAAAAAATGTCCTCAAACCATTGATCCTGTCTAGAAACTGACGAAAATGAGTTCCGTCCAAAATTGCATTCAAGCAAACACATACCCTATATATATGTGCCCACCCTCATTCGTAATTTATGTTTCATCATTACCAAAGTCGATATTTAACCATTTTATGTAAAACTAAAGTCCAAGTGGTAATAGTTGAAATTGGACAAGTGGGGAGGGGGGGGGATAAGAGGGAGGATTTACAAAATTCAAAATATTTGCGATAATATAAGTGGGATAGAAACATTTTCTAGAACATAAATATTTGTATGCTAGTTTTCAGCATTCAATAAAACTCTACTCCTGAGAAATTGGACTCGGAACAGAGGAGGTTTAGAAAGGGGGGTGGGGAATTGGAAAATTCAAAATATATCCGTTATTACGAGTCGTATCAAAAAACACAAATCTTTATAACTATTGGGGTGCTCTACAATTTATTTTTCCATAAATGTTTTCGTACCATATTCTTATTGTTGTTCTATAAATGTTTTTATTTTCAATGAATTAGAAAAAAAAAGTATAGAACATTAATTTTAGAATACTACATTTAAAGGAAGATTGCTTATAAAATTTGTTTTATCCTGCCCATTGCAACAGAGTTATTAAGAATTTTTGATTTTAGTATTACTTAACCACTCTCCCCCCATCTCTATATCGAATTTGAAATCTTAAATTATGTAACAGTTCAAAATATAAATTATCTTAACTACCAAACAAAAGCGCACATAGTTAAACACACATACACACACAAGAAACCTAATACAAAATAATATAGACAAGAATATAAATTACTTTAAAATTCTAGTTGGAAAGTAAAGTGGAAGGTAACATATACCAAGAATTTATTTTTTAAAACTTTTTTGTACATCAGTCTGTAAGAGTTGTCATATTACATAACCCGAAAAAGAAATATCTGTAAAAACTCATATTTGGATAAAATAAGATTTGCTTTAAAGGAAATGGTTGGATTTATATTAAATAAATAAGGGAGAGCTGTGAATGAAACCATAATGTATATGGGCTAAAGTAAATCCTTGTTTAATATAAACTCCTTAATTTAAAACCAATAACGACCTGGAGCCTCGTGTTTCATTAAATTGAAAATATCGAAAGCTAATTTGTTATATAGTCAACCTTTTAATAAACCGCTTGGCTAACAAATCTGCAATTCCAATGTTTAATTTTATTTGTTTTTAATTTACTTACGAAATACCCTTTATTAGGAGTCGGTGTATCATCATCAATTCACTTGCATGTTTAATTCCCTTAGGCAATTAATTATAAGCAGAACGCAATAACTAATATTATCTTTTGAAAAAGTAATAATTTATATTTACACTCCATCAAAATATATAAGACTTATTCAAATATTTAACTGAAAATTAAAAAAAAAGGAGAGATTAAAACTTGATTGACCTCTGTTTCCGTTTTAAAATATATACTTTATTTATTCTTAAAATAATCGCATTTCGCGACTGGGGCGATTTAGCGACGAATCAGTTCCTATAATCACTTTATTATATTTACGTAAGCAGGCTCATTTCTGAAAATATTTTTTCATTATACTGCTTCAAAAAACATGTGTTTTCAATACTAGGTTTGAGTCCGTAAAATAGCTCTTTTCGGTACTAGTACTGAAAAATCTTTTCGGTGCGCTAACCTTACCTGTTACTAATAAACATGTGTTTGAAGGAGGTTATATTCATTCTAATATTTGCTTACTTATAATAAGTAGTGTGTTTAAAGTGCCAGACAACACGGATATACCAGAAGATGTTTTAGAAAATAATTTCTTTAATCAAAAGTTAACTGTATTCCAAAAGGCAATGCCAAACAAAGGTTTTAACATAATAATCAAAATTGTACTATAAATATTAATGTAAATCTGTAATGTTTCTTCTTCTTATTATTATTATTATTTATTAACGTCCACTTTTTGCAACTTAGGCTAATCGGGACGGGTTATCTACAGGTTACCACCCTTTTCTAGCCAGGGTGGGATTTTAGGATGTTATTTAATGAATTTCGTCACTAAATAATTTCCTTTGCCCAGCCAAGAATCGAACTCGCCACTCTAAGTTTACCATGTGAGATAAAGGTCAACGCTTTAACTCGCATGGCCAACCTGAGCCCCTTCAAATAAAATAATGTGTCACTTTAATTTCTTATATTGTATCTCTAAATTATTAATGAAATATAAAAGGGTTTTAATGCACTCAAGTATGAGCAGTATAATGAAAAGTATTGTTCATAACACGTACCAAAAGTGTCCTTTCGGTACTCGGTCCAATTTCCAAGCTCGGCTTCGCCTCGCTCGTAAAACTAGACCTCGCACCGAAAAGACCCACTTTTGGTACTAGTGATGAAAATAACTATTAGTATTGTCCTACATTATATTTTTTTTGAATGTTGTTGTTTAAGTAGTGTACGCGGTCTGTATGCTGGCTACGGTCATTTAGTAATTCAGTCAAAGTGTATGGTAGGTCTATATGAGTCCTTAGATAGCAGTCAGTTAGTATATGTTTTATAGTAAGTATACAATTACAGTGTTGGCAGCAGGGTTCGTCTTCTGCCGTAAGTGTAAGACAGTTAACAATTTTTTTATTTAATCAAATAAAATGAAGACTAATTCGAAGACTATATTTTGCCGATGTAAATATTACTTTTTACAAATTGGAAACACTTAAACGGCATTTTTTTAAATATATAAGTTTGGTTTTAAGGCATTTTTCTATTTTTCTCCAATTAAAACTGATTTTACTATTTAATTTTACACCGGTCTCTAAACACCCGCTCTTCCTGCTTCTAGTTGATTATTAAACACCATAGTCCTCAACTCTAAGGAATCATTAAATACTGAGTTCTAGCTTTAAATGTTCTAGCCAATCAAGAAACATGTTTTGTTGCTTAAAACATCGAGGCTTTGAAATGAGCCTTAACTTTATCCTTGTCTCCCCCCCCCCCCTTCTCTAGCGTCCCTAAGGCTAGACTTTCAACGAAAAGGGATACTTTTCGAGATGAATGCTTATAGAAAATCGAATTTTATCTACAGTTCGGCTCCAAATCTGAAGTATAACACACATTATTCGTCCATAAGTGCGTCTTTCTTAAAAAGTAGTCCAAATAAATATTTATGAAATCTTATGAAAGTAGAATAATTATCATCCCCTCCACTATTACGATGTAGAGAGATTCTTTTTTAAGACACAATAAATGAATTCCCCTTGAAAATATTTCAAAAGTAACTCAATGACTTTCGAAGGGTCGTCTGATGATTGCTTATAAAACAATTAGGTTACTAGAACATTTGTTTTATATTCAAATATATTGTACACGCTTCTCACTTTTGAACGTAGTACCTCTTTGACATGAAGTATATATGAAAGTTTAAAATAATATAGAATTAATGCTTCAGCGATATAGTAGATTGTGATTATTCGATTATCAGAGTAACCAAAAAAAGGAAATGTAGCCATTTACATCTATGTATTTTTGATTTTATGTAACAATAAGAATAGGCTTAAAAGCGACACAAAGTTCTTTTAAACGAAATTTATTTCAATCAAAATCTTTATTTCATCTACTCTCTTGTTAAAAATTGTAATTTCGTCGTTAAAGGCCAGTTTGTGACAACAGAAAAGTTATAAGGGTTTTTCGGGGGGGGGGGGGGCTTTTTCCTCGGAGCGGTACGTTTCTTTGCTTGTTTTTTTTTAATTTAAACCGATAAATAAAGTCAATTTAGAATTTAATTTTCTAGTAGAATACTTAATAAAAAGAACCTCTTTCCATTCTAAATTACAGAGTTTCTACTGTCACTGGTTGAAAACAGGAGGAGAGAAAGCTGGTCATAACCTCAAAAGAGGCTAAAATTGCCCAGTTAAGACCAAATGAATTTCACTTTAAAGCGTTTTCAAAGGAGAACGTGGTTCCCGTTTCAGGGACAACTAAAAGTCAAGTATAACTCGAGCAATAATCGTGTCATGAGGAATGGAGTTTTAAAAAAAATGTACAATTTAAAAACGAAGACATTTTTGTATGCTGTGCATCTGTGTTTAAATGATAACCTATCTTGATAGCCAAGAAAGGTCCTACATTCATTATGTACATTTCGCTGTTACACGATTAGTATCGGAGTTATTTTATTTGTCTCTAGTAAAAACCATACTCATATTCACATTAGTCACTAAACCATCATATGTACAACTTAAAATTTGATAAATGGTAGTTTTAAAAAAGATAGAGTTAATGAGAAAATATCTAAAAAAGATATTGAAAAAGAAATATCATTTGTTTATCTCACATGGTAAACCTAGAGTGACGAGTTCGATTCCCGCCTGGGCAGAGGAATTTATTTAGTAACGGAATTCATTAAATAAAATCCTTAGTCCCACCCTGGCTAGAAAAGGGTGGTAACCCGTCCCAATTAGCCTGAGTTGCAAAAAGTGGACGTTAATAAATAATTTAATAATGGATTAAAAGATATAGGTGATGACTAGAAGATTCATATTATTGACTTTCTAGAAAACAAATATCTAACAAAGAAAAAGGTACGCAACTCTAAATAAAGTGAAAGCGATAGTCATGAATAATAAATGAAATAAATTTTCTTATTTTAGGAGGAAAAAAATTGCTTTTATGGATTTTTATAAATATATATGTTGTAAAATGTTAGCTTGTTAGTTTCCCTTTTAGCAGATTTACCTTAAGGGAAATCAGCTATTGAGGTCGTACTCATGACGCGATTTTTGACAAATTTCTTCAAATGTCCATCGATCCTACCCAGGAGATGACGAAAATGATGTCCGTTCAAAATTATATATATATATATATATATATATATATATATATATATATATATATATATATATATATATATATATATATATATATATAATATATATATTTGTTTGTTAACGCTCTAGCGGTCGCAATTTTTGTTCGATCGTTGCCCAACTCGATATTTAAACGTTTTATGCAAAAAGACAGATCAAGTTCGTTAATGGCTGAAATCGGACCAGTGGAAGGGCGGGTTTAGAGGGTGAGATTTTCGACAATTTGAAATATCTCCGTTACCATACGTCGAATCAAAACATTGTATAGAACCAATCTTATTGTAAATTAAATTTACTATAAATATTGTTCTATACATTTATTCTCTATCTTGAATACTAACCGAGATATTTGCATTTTTATTAATTGTGGGCCGATAACGGATGACTAAATTTCCCGCCAAAAGCTAGTTCTGCCATTTGCCGTAACTGTTCGGCTCTCGTATGGAGATTTCTCTATTGTGTAACTCCACGTAGGAAATCTGCTTAGTTTACGCAGCCCCTGCGTGACGGACTTTTTGAGGGTTGCGCTAGAAACCCCCTTTTATCTACTAATCTACTGACTTGTATGTGCTTAGTGATTAATGAGTTCAACTGACAATTGTCAGAAATGTTGATACAGTGTTGCTTTCCGGTAAAACATTCTATTAAACCACAAAATATGGAATTACCAATTCAGAGCGTTCCTTAATAAACAAGCCTCGCAATCATAGAGGAGAGAAACACCTCTCAAGACGTGTGTTGACCCAGAGTCCTCGCCTCCGACAAAGTGTAGCAACACAAACACAATCACCACATGAAAAGGACTTATACAGTTGTGAAGTAGAATTTTCCACTTCATTTACTGCCAGCCGTATAATAGAACGAGGTAACTGTGGGGGAGGGGGGGATGGTAAATTGAGTCACCTGCTAGCAGTTGGATGGGAATTCTGGCTGAGTGTATCCAAGCCGCACACTGGTTTGTGCTATGTAAGGAATTCTGAATGCCCTCAGCCTTATGAAGAGCAGGGAACAAGAATTCCAACAATTTACATGAGGCTAAAACTCCTCCAGTCATATTTTGTTCCAGTCTCTTTTTCAATTTTATCATGCTTCATTTAATTTTTTTTTTTTTTTGCGTCTACATTTTTTTCTTGTCTTCACATATTACTAAAAGAACGCTCTTTATTCATATATATATATATATATATATATATATATATATATATATATATATATATAAAATATTAAAGAACACCAACAATTCAGAGAATTAGAAGAAAATGGGTCACAAATTAACAGAAATTGTTATTAGGGAAATATTTTATTTAGAGATGTAGCATTTAAATTTTAAAATAGATGTGTCTACAGTAAAAATGTCAGAATTATCCCTTGTGGTCGACTATCTCAATGTTGGGCAAATTTCATTATCAAATATTAAGCCTATAAATGCACGAATGATTAGAAAAAAATCCAAATTTAACTTTCAAATGAGCAATGGGTTTCTTAAACATATGGTAAGATTAATACAACCATATGTTTTTTAGAAGTTATTAGCATCACTTTAGGATACTGTGACTAATTGGCACATTTTATCTATTGGGGTGTCCAAAGTTTTTGTATAGTGATTCCTCCACTGTGCAAATACCTATTGCCCATGTTACAAATAATCATCATATTGTTTATGATTAAAACATGTGGTTATACCAGAACCCCCAAAAAATAAAAAGTCCGTTACGCAGAAGCTTACGAGTTTACATAGCAGATTTCCCACGAGCGACACGTGTATGCATTTCTATCAATTAGTAACAGATCAATGAAAACGATATTTCACATTTAAGCTTTAAATAATGAGTTCCATGATATAACAGCTTATTTTTAATACACCATGAGTAGGAGAAGGGGTTTGCTAAAGGCCGAAGACTAAAAAATCCTTATCTCGGATAATAATCAAGACAATGAAAAAACTAATATAACATAATTAGAACAGTATATTTACAATAAGATTGTTTCTATACAAAAATTCGAACCGCCACCTAATAACGGAGATATACCGAATTTTGGAAATCAGCGTATAAGGATTAGTGAATTTTTATTATTTTGGTAATCTTCTTCGGTTTGATTGTGTATATATATATATATATATATATATATATATATACTAGCTCAGATACCCGACTTCGCCAGGGAATTGATTTGAGGCTGAATGGTGATGGTATTTTTTTGGCATGGCTTTACTTTGCACAATATTTTGACATTTACCCGTCCCAGTGTTTAGGGTTAATACCCGTTGTTGGCATTTGTTAATAATAAAATTAATTTTTAATGTAAGTCTTCACTGTCCTCCAAATTGTCATATTTCCCGTCTCCTGTGCATTATGCATAGATTTCAGTTATTAAGGACAAAATATTAACATAGATTTGACTTAACTTTTCCAGGTGAGGTACCTGATAGTTCAAATTGGAATGAATTGTAGAGCATATCAATATTTCTACGCAAATTACTTGCTCCACACATTGTTCCTGGAGAAATGTATAAAACAAAAGTTAATCTAAATAACAAAGTAAACAACTTTTGTTATGTCCATGTTTGTCGAAAAACAAATAGACAATGAAATATAGCGAATTTTTATTTCAGGCTTCCCTTATAACCCCCGCTCCCGTTCTAACCTAAAAATTTTTATATAGCTTATAATCATGGAAGAATTAATGCTAATTGACATACCGAGTATTTTTAAGTTCGGTTTAATCGTTAGCGCCCAATGAAATAGTTGACTCCCGCTTTAGTTTATAGTGTATATCTCGTTTATACTTTGTTAAAAGACAAAAATGAATATCACAAAGATTACTCAATATAACAAAATAAACAACTTTTGTTATGTTTGCCGAAAAACGAATAGAAAACGAAATACCGCTATTTTTAAATTCAGGCCTCCTTACATCCCCCACTCCTGCCCGTCCCTAGAAATGTTGGTATGATTTGTTATAATGAAAACATTAGTTCTAATACACATACCGAGTTTTATTTAAATTAATATAGCCTAAAGTCTATGTTGGGATAGTAGTAATATACATACCAAGTTTCATAAAATTCGGTTCAGCCGTTTATGCGTGAAAAGGTAACAAACAAACAAACACACCAAAGAAACAAAATGCAGTTATGGTGTCTATGACATGTGAAACGAAAAGTTATTGTAAAATTTCGCGAAAAAAATCAATGTACAGGCAGAGGTTACAATTTTATTTATATATATGCAGATGCAGAAGAGAGCTTCACACAAACTCAAGTATATTTTAAGAACGTAAACATTTCCTATACCATTAAAAGTGTTGATTACCTCAACCAATCAACTATAGTGTACAGTTCAGTAAACCATACAATGAAATAAATGTGTAAACGTGTATTTTTGTCAATTTAAACAAACGTTTGTATTTTCATTGTCCAAATTAGTATCCGATATACCTCTTCCTCATGTCATATAAAATTTTATGCCTTCTACAGTTTTTAAATAATTTGATGCTTGTAGGTTCCCCAGTTAACTTAATCATGTACATGCATTGTTAAAAGAGGTGCTTTAAAATATAATTTATTACTGAGGCTGATGCAATGAAAGGTACTTCAATGTTTATCAAAATAAATACTGCAACTATAGATTGAATTTTTTAAAGGATTAAGAACAGAGAACCTGAATTACACTGTGCATATTGGATCTCACTGCCGTTGAAAATCACCTCAGATTGTACCTTTTTTTATCAATAAGTTATAAACTTGAGGGAAAACAAGGTTTGTCATTTACAGAAAAGAACCTAGCCTGACTAATAATGTTGTTGAATTCATTATGTGTGCATCATTTAACAAAAGTCCGTCAGGCAGGGGCTGCGTAAACTAAGCAGATTTCCCACGTGAAGTTTAGTAATAGATAAATCTACATACTGGTAACACAACACCACCGAGAATAAATACAAACGGTAATAAGAAATGTTTCATCCAATTTCAATAACCTGCCTACAGGAAGGGTTAGGTTATAAATGTAAACAAACGGGTCTGCCCGCCTCACACCAGAAAGAAAAACAATTACTAAAATATATCAGAATATAAAATATTAATTTTATATTAATTTTACTATATCTAGTACTGTAATTAATAATAAGTCAGAATAATTGTTACCTCCATCAATCAAATTTTAGTAGTCCAAAACCTTAAGACGGGGAGGGGGGGAGGTCACCAGGACATATTTGCATGTATCTCGTATAATAAAGGTCTCTTGAATACAATTGTTGGTATTTAAACTTCGAATAATGTGATTTATTATGTAGCAGAGTATTGTTAATGTAGCATGAGTAGAAATGGCGGTTTGCTGATGGCTGAAAACTGAAAAATGGAAATATCTTGGTTAATTTTCAAGATAGGGAAGAAATGTATATAACAATATTTATAGAAAATTTAATTTGCAATGAGATTAATTCTGTACAATTTTTCAATCCGACGTATAGTAACGGAGATAATTTGAATTTTCGAAAATCCTCCTCTCTAAACCCCCCTTCCCTCCCACTGGTCCGATTTCAGCCATTAACGAACTTGATCTTTTTTTTACATAAAACGACTAAATATCGAGCTTGGTAACGATCAAACAAAAATTGCGACCGCTAGAGCGGAAACAGACAAATATATATATATATATATATATATATTGATAGATAGATTGATATATACAGTTTTGAACAGACCTCATTTTCGTCATCTACTAGGTAGGATCGATGGACATTTGAAGAAAAATTTCGAAAATTCCGTCATGAGTATAACCTCAATAGCTGATTTCCCCTAAGGGAAATCTGCTAAAATGCATGCATTTTTGACAAGAGAAGTACATTGTTACTATGTTAAAATGGGTAATAAATAAACATATTATGTTCTTATACTTTCCTAAGAGAGGAAAATAAAGCATTAAATTATTGCCGTGAAGCTCTTTACCTATTAAACATCAAATAACAAAGCATTTCCTTCGTCCGTGAGCTTAACTTATTTTCCAAGTGCTAAAACGACTCCCAGACATCGTCGTCTCACGTTATATATTTGAGGTATTTTATTTCAGGCTTAGTAGAAATTATGTGTGCTCAAGACTTAAAATTTATAGTAGACATCAAATATTCCGTGGCATGAATTGCATTATGTAATAAAAGCATGAGAAGAAGTGAGAGTTATTCGAAAACGGAAGAATAGAAATGTTTTTCGTTTGGTTTAAATTAACATTTAGAGAAGAAATTGTAGAATAAACATGATCAAACGTCTCTTAACACACTAGAGGACGCTTCTTATAGCTGACCATTAATAAATTCGATATTTAAATTACACTTCTTCTTCATTAATGGCCAACTTCGGAAAAGAAGGAATATTGTGAAAGATGGCCTAATGTGTTTATTTACCTACTAAAAAATACACCCAACTATGTATTAAATGATTTAACTTTTTAACTACGATTTTCCTTAAAAAACTTTCGCTATTAAAAATCATTTTGTGGTTTCGTAATAATCGTCGAATACAAATGTTTTGTATGCCAAGACCTTTATCTATTGGACTCACGGCATGTGCAAATCATGAACAGCGAAGTACTTTTATCTTCATTTTATTTTCTTTGTTATAATGACGGAGATAACCTATTCGATATTGATTTCTATAAGTTAATAAATGTTTTTATTTTTTTTTGTGTGTGTGCTTAATTTCTTTAAATTATTTAGTGACGGAATTCAGTAAATAATATCCTAAACTCCACCCTGGCTAAAAAAGGGTGGTAACCTGTAGATAACCCGCCCCAATTAGCCTTAGTTGCAAAAAGTGGACGTTAATGAATAATAATAATAATTTCTTTAACATTTTAAGCTATAAAAGAAAGGATAAGGCAATTACGGGTGTTTAAGTTAAGACCAAATTCCGTGAACTTTAAATTATACTTACAGGTCCGTAATAAAGTAAGACGCATTATTCGAGACAAAAAAAGAAAATGTTGGAAAGACTTCGTTTCTTCAATCAATTGTAACACTCCTCCGTCTGAGGTCTGGGATAAAATTAGAAAAATCAAGGGTCGTGGAAGAATTAATTCGATATCGATAATTAGAGATTCGAATCGGACTATTGTTGATCAAAAAGAAATATGTGATTCCTTTGGGAAATACTTTAGTTACATTTCTTCTACTGAGGCTTACTCAGAATCCTTCAAGGAAATAAAGAAACAGCAGGAAGAAGAAATACCCATAAGTATTCCAGAAAACACATATTCAAGTATGAATGTTTCATTTTCTTACACTGAATTTTCCACTGCTCTTGACAACCAAAAAGAAAAAGCCCCAGGTCCTGACGAAATTACTCCAAGTATGCTAAAACATTTGTCAAAAAGCAACAAAATAATCCTCTTAAAATTTTTTAATACGATTTATTCAAAAAGAAAATTCCCAATATTATGGCAACAATCCATTGTAATTCCAATTCTTAAACCAGGAAAACCCCCAGATAGATGCAGCAGTTACAGACCAATTTCTTTAACGTGTAATATGTGTAAAATCTTTGAAAAGATGATTGTAAATCGCCTTAACTGGTATTTGGATGTAGGAAATTATTTAAGTCCTTTACAAAATGGTTTCCGATGTGGACGAGGAACTCTTGACAATCACTTTATTTTGCAACACGACATCTTACAAGCGTTCCATAGGAAAAAAGTTGTCCTAGCTGCATTTATAGACCTAACTAGCGCTTTTGATAAAATATGGCGTCGGCCCATTCTTGATTATCTCATTAACTACGGTTTAGGTGGAAATATGTTGCATTTTATAAAACATTTTCTTGAGAAGAGGTACTTCAGAGTTCGGATTGGTAACAGTCTTTCTGATGTCCATCACATTGAGAATGGAGTACCTCAAGGCAGCGTACTCAGCCCACTTCTTTTTATAATAGGAATTAATGAACTCCCTAATATATTAGCCCACCATGTTAAGATATTGTTATACGCTGACGATATAGTGTTATACACTGTAGCAAGCAACGCAGACGATGCGAAAAATGTGATGCAAGCATCACTGGATATAACTAGCAAGTGGTTTAATGACATGGGCTTTACGATGTCCTTAAATAAGACAAAAGCAATATTGTTCAATAAATCAAAGAATTTGAGTACCCCAGAATTAAAGATTAATAATTGCCAAATCCCTACAAATAAGGACGTTAAATTTTTAGGTATGATCTTTGACCAACGACTAACTTGGATTCCTCACTTGAAATACATTAAAAATAAGTGCAGTGGATCATTAAATATACTGAGAACAATATCAAGCATGGAATGGGGAGCAGATCGACTAACCCTTCTAAAGCTCTATAAAAGTCTGGTAAGATCGCTTTTGGATTATGGATGCATCATTTATTCTACAGCTCAACCACGGGTTTTGCAAATGATTGATTCTGTGCATTATAGTGGTTTGAGATTGATATCTGGTGCATTCAGGTCCAGCCCAGTAATAAGCTTGTGTGCTGATATTGGTGAAGCACCTTTAAATTACAGACGAGAATGGTTAGGCATAACATATTATTTTAAAGTATTTTCACAAATTAGCCACCCAGCCAGAAATATATTACCTAATAATACTGATTACAATCATCCTATTAAAACAACTATCAGGAAGTATGGAATGGACAATATAGAAATCGTTCCTAACAAAAACTATCAATTAGAACCATGGCTGTTATTTCCACCAAATATAAATTGGGAACTGAAAAAATATAGGAAAAGCATAACCCACCAATTTATTTTTATTAATGAATTCAGAAAAATAGAGTCGTGCGATCGTCCCCAGATTTCCATTTGTACACTGATGGATCAAAAACTGACGGAGGAGTTGGTTCAGCTGTATATACCAATGATCTCTCTCTGATGTACTCCCTTCCCTCAGTAAGTAGTGTGTTTACTGCAGAACTTACAGCAATAAAAGCAGCTCTTAACCTATTGTTAATTGAGCAAAAGAATGCTTTGATTTGTTCTGACTCTTACAGCAGCTTAAAATCAATTGAAAAAATGTACAATAAAAATCCCATCTGTAGAGAAATCCAACAGATTTTGGAGGAATTGCACAAGAAAAATATTAATGTCGAATTTATTTGGGTACCAGGACATTCTGGCATAAAAGGAAATATGAATGCTGACGCCTTAGCCACTAAAGCTATCACAGAGGGCACACTAATGACAGAAGTTCCGATCGCTGACGCCATCAATCATGCGAAAAAACTGGCACTGGAGCAATGGGCATGGCAATGGCATGAGTTGCGTGATAATAAGCTCCGCACAGTAAAAAATAGTGTATACCCCTGGTATACTTCTACAAACACTAAAAGGAGGGATGAAGTAGTAATATGCCGCCTTAGAATTGGCCACACAAGGCTCACTCACCAGCACCTAATGAAAAGAGAAGAACCTCCAACCTGCACTGCTTGTGGAGTAGATCTAACAGTCGCACACAAACTTACAGAGTGTAGAAGGTATGAGGACACCAGAAAGTCCCTTGGTCTGTCAGAAGTACTATCCGAAATACTAGGGGATGATAGTCACTCTATAAAAAAAACTGTTAAGATTTTTAATAATTACTCGTTTAAATAAAGAAATATAATAGGACTTCAACATATGGGCACACAAGAAAGTGAGATAAATATTTATGTATCAAATTGATTATATATACAAAATACTGCTCTGTTTTTCCAATTTGTCACAGGATCATGAATAGAGAACAATAGGAGAGATGCAACATAGGCGAGGATGACGGATGGCTAAAAGAAGGGATCTCTGAAGAGGGACTGCCAAACACAAGGAAAGAATACGAAAATGGAATCTTGACCACCTAGGCACAAATAACTCTGCCGAGTTCGGTGCCTATTTATAATAAAATAAATAAATAAATAACATTACAAAACATATGTTGTTTTTAAAAAATAAAATCGTATTTAGAATTTTTTGTTTATATATGTATGTAACATCTCTTACTTCGTCCATTAGACACAAGATAGGCGTACATATTTTCATGGCTTAGGGGCCTGAGACATTGTTATTACTGAACATATTTCTCTAAATTATTTAATTATAGTATATTCTGTTATTATTGTTTTCTCTAAGTTACATTGCCTTTTAAATATGAGTGTTTAAAGAGAGTGTACCCTGATACAATAACTATAGATTATAATTTAAATTTTTAGCAGTAACTTTGTGATATTTATGATTAAATATTTTCTCAAGAATATATAAGAGGTAACCCATGGCGAAACTATAATGTGGATCTGGTGTGTGTTTGTGAGTGGAATTTTCTTTGAGGCAAACTAAAAATTAATAAACGTTTTTACTTGAAGGGGTGTATTACTGTTTGTGCGCGGCTAGAAACGGAAAGGGGTGAGAAAATAACATTAGTTTTTTTATTTTTAAGATTTCTTTTTTTTCTCTTTGACATTTAAGTTATATATATATATATATATATATATATATATATATATATATATGTGTGTGTGTGTGTGTGTGTGTGTGTGTGTGTCTGTGTGTGTGTGTGTGTGTGTGTGTGTGTGTGTGTGTGTGTGTGTGTCTGTGTGTGTGTGTGTCCACCAATCCTAGAAAGTAGAATAAAATTTATCGTTAACAGCTTAAGTTATGAGATCAACCTGAGTATTAGCCTAAGAAAAATTTACTAATAGTTTTATATTAAAAACATGAATAATTCAAGGACAATGTGTTCGTGAAGAGTGCTAATGACTTGGTTAAAAGCCCATCCATTTGATAATGAATGATACTTGTAGGTTTCTATGTGATTTCGAAACTAGACTTCTCTAGCTTATGTAAAGTTCAAAGCTGTTCACAGTTGAAATAAATAAAAATCCGTCTCGCAAGAGCTGCGTAAACTAAGCAGATTTCCCAAGTGTGCCACGTATTTGTATTTATCTCAAACAGTAAAAGTTCATTGAGAACAATATTTGGTATTTAGGCTTCAAATTATGTGCTTCATTATATAACACCATGCTGTCAATATGACATGAGTAGGAGGGGGGGGGGTTACTGAAAACCGAAAACTAAAAAAATTACAGAGCAAAAAGGTACATAACACTACATTTGCAATAAGATTGGTTCTTTAAAATTTTACCTTATATTAACGGAGATATTTCGAATTTTCGAAACTTCCTCCTCTAAACCCCCCCCCACTGGTTCAGCCATTAACGAACTCGATCTTTCTTTTTACATAAAACGATTAAATACCGAGTTTCGTAGCGATTGAACAAACATTGTACGACCTCAACAGCTGATTTCCTTTAAGGGAAATCTGCTAAAATAAACCAATGGTATGTATAATTTAGCCATGGCATACATATGGTATGACATGTATACGGGCTACAGGAAGCCGGCATAGATATTGGTCACAAACTTGAAGATAATGAAGAGGACAATGCTAGCCAGCACAAAGAAGGAGATTAGACCCCCGTAAAGGGCTTAGCAAGACTGGAAAATAGCTATCGCCTTAGAAAGCATATATCGGGCTTCGCTGAAGCCTTTTAAAGTTACCTATATTAGAATTATGTTATGAATGTAAAGTAATTTTACGGCTCATATGTGTGTGTGTGTGTGTGTTGCGTATGTATAATTACAATCCCTGCATGTACATTGATTTTTTTCCCCTTCAAACTTTTTAAGTTACTTTTTCATTTCGCATGGAATTGAAACGAAATAAATACTTTTTAGTCAGTTTTAAGGAGATTTTCCTTCAGGGAAATCAGTTCTTGAGGTCCTTCATGACACGATTTTTGACATATTTCCACAAATGTCGATCTATACTTCCTAGAGAATGAGGTCCGTTCAAAATTATATATGTATTTATATATATTATATATATATATATATATATATATATATATATATATATATATATATATACATATTTGCTTGATACTGCTCTAGCGGTCGGAATTTTTGTTTTATCGTTACTAAACTTGAAATTTAAACATTTTTTGAAAAATTAAAGATCAAGTTCGTTAATGGCTGTGTAGCCGCTTGACCTGCTCTATAACAACCCTTAACCTAACCCCCACTAGCTGCGACGTGGTCTCAGTGACAGTGTTGCCAGGAACTATTTAACCTAAAACAATTAATCTAATTTTAAGGTGGCTACACTGCGAGCAACCTCATAATAACCTGTCTGTTAGTGTGTAAAGTAGTGTAAAGCTGAAATAGGACAAGGCAATTTCGAAAAATCAAAATATCTCCGTTATTATACGTCGTATTGAATCATTATATAAAAACCATATTATTGCAAGTTTAATGTTCTATAAATGTTGTTATATGCATGTTTTCTCTATCTCTAATATTAACCAAGATATTGGCATTTTTTTAGATTTCAGTCTTTAGCAAACTCCCTCTTTCACTCAAAGCACGTTAGAATAAACTAATATATCATGACTCGTCTAATTTCAAGCCGAAATATCAAATATTTTGTTCAACAAATGTTTTGCAAGAAACACGCAAATACGTTCTGATGAGCCCCCCCCACGTCATTTGTTCTTAGGATAACTAAATTCAGAGTGAATTTTGTTTCATTATAAATTACAGTATTAGACATAGTAAATAGTTTTCAAAAAATTAGTATATTATATTACGATATATTTCAGTAATAGTTTTTTTTTCCGATCAAGAATATATCTATCTATATATTCAGATCTGAGAGGTTGGCCGACCTCTTTGTTTACAATTCAGACGCTTCCAGTTGTAGTGGTTATTTAAGTGAATCATTTCTCATTATCATATGTATTTTTTCACTTAATATTCACGGTTTTATCTATTGTAAAACTTCACGGGGGAAATCTGCTTAGTTTTCGCAGCCCCTGCTTGACGGTTTTTTTTTTTTTTGTTTGTCCACTTTTTACGGTTATTACACGTGATTCAACTCCGATTTTAAGCTATATTAATATTCTTGACGGGGTAGGGGAGGCCTGAAATGAGGGGGGAAATGGAACCTGGGAAATTCAGAGAGTATAACTCTGTTGAAATCTGAAGACCTAAACTTTTAGCGATTGCAATGCTCCTTTTAGTTCGTTCAATGAAATCAAAACGAATATCCACGTTGACCTATGTACATTTCCCCTCTGTTCAATAACTGTCTCGCCCACCTCCCTAGTGGCTTGGAGCGATCCCTTGGGTGTTTGTATAACAATTGGGTTCTGTCCAGGCAGGTCAGGCACTCTAGGCAGATTCGATGTTTGAATATTTCAGTAATAATTCTGTAAATTAACTAGGTGTATTATCAATTTAATGAAACTAATTTACACACACAATAAGATAACGCACAAGACAATTAAAGCATTTTATATAATTAAAAGTATATTATATTATTATTCGTGGGTATTTTAAATTCCCAATCTTTAATACTCTTAACTTTTTTTAATATATTTTTAGTTTTTGACTAACAATAAATTACATCAACCAGTAGGTCAAATTCATTTTTTTCTTTTGTGTTTATACTGCAGTAAATCGGGAGTTCTTGTCGCGATAGTAACCACAGAAAAACTGCAGTTCATCCAAAACAAATGTATTGGAAATGCAAAAAACGCATCAAAATAGATGATCATTATTCCGCATTAAACCATTTATTTACTAACTCAGATACTAGTATTTGAAAGCAAATACAAGTATAGAAAGTAAAATCTAATCCACTGATTAAAAATACATGTAACTAAACTAAAAGAAAAATAAATTATAAGTATACAAAAGAACTTAAATAATTGCAGGCCAACCACCTGTAACTACATAATTTCCAGTGCATATATAACTCAACGTCTCAATCATAAGCTTTTTTCGTACTAGCTTTCACTCTACCTACCAAATCGTATAATAATATTACTGTTATAACTACATTAAGAACCTGACATGTAAGATTAGTACATGAATTCTAATTTCATTAATTTTTGATGCATATTTATTAATTATTATATAAATCCCTCGCATTTAATTATTGCAAGAAAGTATTGCAATTTTAGTAATTTACATATTCAGTTATATAAATTGTTGGACTGAAGGTACACTATTTCGATTGTTCTTTTTGTCCGTTATAATAAATCAAATATTTTATAAAGAAAATATTTATGCGGTAAAACGGAAGTTGCTTGAATATTGTAACTTATAAATATTTGGTTTTTTTCGGTAATTAAAATAAGGTATATTTTGAAATATAGGGTAATGACTAAATAATAATCCAATGGACTGGATAGCAAGTAAGATTCAGGGTGTATATGGTTCGTACTTGGCACCACTCAAGTATTAGAGATACAGATCCCGGCTTATCTCCAGCTGATCTCATCAATAACCCATTCCCTATTGAGATCTGTTACAGAAAAGAGGTAATAAGTCTTGAGCTAGGTCTTTGTCCTGTTATTACAAGGCGTGTCGGCACAAGTATACTTTTTAGTTGTAAGCCCACGCAGCTTCTCTTTTACTTAGTGTGAATCCGTCTCCCTTAACCCTTAACCACTGAGGTGGGGTCCGTGTGGACTGCCATGGAGAAAATTGGCTTCCCTCTTCAAGTTGAAACATGTCACTCCCCACCCCAGTACCTTCCTAATTCCTCACTTCCAACAGTTCTCACACGTTACCGGTTCTCTGCGCATCCCCTGGAAGTGACAAAAAGTAATACCTGACCCACGCGGACCCCACCTCATAAGGAGTGTGACTTTTTTCACCCATCCACCCCTCTTTATTTTCCAAATAACTTTTCCGAGTTCGCGTGTTTTGAGCGTGGACCATCCATTTTTTGATGATATAATTCAGCAAGAGCTCTTTCGTGGGGATGAAAAAAGTGATAGTGAGGCTGAAGGTTGGCAAAACGCGCCGAAATCGTCTGTAAAAAATGTTTATACAATTGAGGTGCCATTTTCTTTATTTTTTGTGAAATTTAAATTTTCATATTATTTTTTAAATATATAAACCCCTTGCAATAACTTTTTGTAAAAATTGTTTAAAAATGTTATTAAATACTGAAATTAAACTATAAAATTGATGTTTTATTGCTGACCACTACCAATTTGTGTTTTTCACCCGAAACAACATATTTTTCTAAAATATTTTTAACTTTTTGCCTAGATGTTAAATAAACACTTATAAGAATATATTGCCATAAATTATTTGTCATTTAGTTTTTTTTTTGTTTACTAAAAATTATTGTATAATTTCCACCTCAGTAAAAGTGAGTAATTATTCCACGTCAGTGGTTAAGGGTTAAAAGGTTGTAGTTATGAGATTCCAATTAATGTTCAACCAGACCGCTCTCCTTCTATAACGAGGCTACGGAGTATTCCATAGGCCGTTACTGCGGAATCCGTTCTCCTTCACGGGGTTCAATCATCAGAAGATCATGGAAAATCTACCTTCTGCAATCTGGACAAAGGGCCGATATTGGTAGAACTGTCTGAATCTTATGTTCTTCTCCCTTCCTTGTTTCCTTAGTCTCACCTGGTATGTCGACTGCGTTTCTCAGTCTCCAGAGGTAAGCTGTTTTTGTTTCAAACATATTTACAATTCACCATCCATGTAAATAATAATGAATACATTTAACTTCTTTTCGTGCTGTAAAATATGCAAAGTAAACACTCAAAATACTGACCCATAATAGAAAAGCACTTGAACAGTCAACAGCAACTATTCCATACAAGGCGGAAATGCGGTGGTAAAAGAAAAGAAGAAACTATTTCCCGTGGTATAGACTTCAATGGAAGAAAAAAAAAATTGGAAACTGAAAGAGCCTCGAGTACATTGATGGGCCTCAATGCGAGAGCAGGATCGAGAAGGGTTGATTTGTGAAGAAAATCAATTTATAGGGATAAATGGGAAGGATGTTACCAGCCTACTCCCCTTTTCATCCTGACTCTGTAAAAAGAGAAAGATTGAAATAAAAAGAAAAATATCTAGACGATTTGTGAGCAATATCCAATCAATTTCATTTCATCGCTTTCTATTGCAACATCATTTCCATTTATACCTTCCTTTCTGATGCACTATAAATATATTTTCTAATCATCAAATTTCAAGTATGTTTAGCTTGTTGTGTACAATTGCATCCAGAATTATTAATACTCAAATTGAGAGTATTTTACACTTTATTGGTACCAATTATGCATGTCTAGATCTTTTGAAATTTAAGTAAGTGATATTACATTAATTAGAATGAGACCCTCTTTGCAAAAAGATAGTTTAATAGTTTATTATACATAATATCACTGAAGAGGCTCAAAGGGGAATTTATGGAAGTTTTTATGACCTGTAGGTCTACTGTGGACTTTTCTTCAATATAGAAAGCTATAAATAAAGCAAGATAAGTCTATGAAATTAAACAAAAATTAATAAGTTAAGAGAATGACAATTTTCTATGGTAAATTAAGGACTTGAAACGAAACGAAAAGCTCCAGATATTTGATTTTAAAAGTGTGTAACAATTATAGTTTTTGTTTTTCATTCATGTGGTTAAAAATCAGTTCATGATTGGCGAATATGTAAATAAAAGAGATTTTTATTTTCGATCACTATTTTACTTCTATTCAAGTTTACTTCAATTACATAACAGGAAATCCCTTTACCTAAGGTTCATTACGCAATGTTAGAAAATCTGCTATTAGTATCACCAATTATCATTAAATGACATTAATTACCGGTAACCCTGATTGTGAACTTATAGTAGTTACTTTCATCGTTGGTTTGCCTTAAATTTTTATCAGATTTAGTTCTTTTTTAGTTAATGCAATACATCTTTATTGTAAAAAAGGTTAAGTTAGTTACAATGAAGTATGCAAGATATATCATGAAGAGGTTTCAATAAAACTCAGAATTATCACTATAATCATACATTAATTGAAATGGACAAGATACAGGAATACCAAAAGACCCATACAGCCTGCTGTAACAATATACACATAATTTATAAAAAGTCCGTCACGCAGGGGCTGCGTAAACTAAGCAGATTTCCCACGTGAAGTTTTACAATAGAGAAATCTGCCTATTAACAACTGTAGTAGTAAGAAACCTCTAAACCTATTCACGAGGGACGAATAGTTACGGAAACGGGCGCCAGAGCTCTCGGCAGAAAATCCGAACATAGCCGACTCCTGCCGACCACACGCAGAATACAAATGCAAATATCTCGGTTAAAATTCAAGATACAGAATAAATGTATATAACAATATTTATAGTAAATTTAATTTGCAATAAGATTCATTTTATACAATTTTTCGATCCGACACATAATAACGGAGATATTCTGAATTTTCAAAACTCCCCCTCTAAACCCCCCCTCCCCCTTGTCCGATTTCAGCCATTAACGAACTTGATCTTCCTTTTTACATAAAACGATTAAATTCTGGGTTTGATAACGATCAAACGAAAATTGCGACCGCTAGAGCGTTAACAGACAAATATATATCTATATATATTCGTATATATAATTTTGAACGGACCTCATTTTCGTCATCTCCTGGGTAGGATCGATGAACATTTGAAGAAATTTTCCGAAAATCGCGTCATGAGTACGACCTCAATAGCTGATTTCCCTTAAGGGAACTCTTCTAAAACAAACCATATGATATACTTGATCAGCTAGATAAGATGACTTACTTACGGAAATGAAAGAACTCTGTAAATTGTAATATATACGATCATTATTACATAACAATTAGTCTTATAGATGAAAATACTTTGAAAGAGAACAGAGAGAAAAAAGGTAAACTATTTAAATTTAACTCAGGAAACGAATTTTACATTCTGAAATATCTGTACTATTAGACGCTACCAGAATTGCCCTGATATTCCACAACATCCAATTAAGGAACCCATTTTACCTAGTTTAAATTACCCCCAGCAACCCCTTAATTATGATAGTAAGTTGATAATAACAGGCTACATAGATTAGCATAATAAACCTAATATCCTCCATCTTGCAGTTATCACAAGTTAGAAGAGCTTTGCAAGTAAGAATCCACCAGAGTCAGATCAATTAACACCTAATAGGCTTACAGACGCAAGTAAACGATATTAAAAAACCTGTCGGATAACCTGATTAAGGAATCTTGAGATTTCTCTAACTCCCATTATTATAATTATATTAATTGAGGTTATTTCTACTTATGACGGGAGGAAATATGGCGTTCATTGTTTATTGTAATTGGACATCTGCCACTAAAATAGTCATAATTAAATAAAGTAAACACTTCAATAATAGCAATTCAATGTAATTTGATCATACGTATTATTCAGAAAAGTCCGTCACGGAGGGGCTGCGAAACTAAGCAGCTTTCCCACGTGAAGTTTTATAATAGCGAAATTTCACAAGAGTCGAGCAATTAATGAAATGGCCGAACTAGCTTATGGCGGCTACGTCACCCATTCGTTAGCCGCCCAGATTTAATAAAAATGCAAATATCTCGGTTAATATTCAAGATAGAGAAAAAATGTATATAACAATATTTATAGTACATTTAATTTGCAATAAGATTGGTTCTGTATAATGTTTCGATTCGACGTATAGTAACGGAGATATTTCGAATTTTCGAAAATCCTCCCCTCTAAACCCCCCCTCCCACTGGTCCGATTTCAGCGGTTAACGAACTTGATCTTTCTTTTTATATAAAACGACTAAATATCGAGTTTGGCAACAATCAAACAAAAATTGCGACCGCTAGAGCGGTAACAGACAAATATATATATATACAGTTGTGAACGGACCTCATTTTCGTCATCTACTAGGTAGGATCGATGGACATTTGAAGAAAAATTTCGAAAATTCCGTCATGAGTACAACCTCAATAGCTGATTTCCCTTAAGGGCAATAAAGTGTTAATATGTTAAATTCAGATATATATCAGTATTTTTTTTTCTTTCCGGTGAAGAATGTCGGTATCTCTGTTTGCTCTGAGTGGTTGGCAGACCTATTTGTTTACAATTCAGAAGCCATTTCCGTTGGGAGCTAATTAAAATTAACTGAAAGATTTCTTATTACCGTTTGTATTTATTCACGGTGGTGTTAACTGTTACCATTTTGCAGATTTCTCTATTCTAATACTTCACGTGGATTATCTGCTTAGTTTACGAGGCCCCTGCGTACGGACTTTTTTTTATTTCCCACTTGTATCTGCCGGATTTCTAATGATGTGTAAATACTTTTTCAAGACATATTTGTTTCGATTTTCTCATTATTAACTTTACCTTAATCGCTTTTAGTATTGAGGTACCTTTTGGTTGGCTTGCACCCCCCGGTAATATGTATGAGGGTGCACTGTCATGGCGGTATGCCGACCAAACGGCCATACCAGTCTCTACCAGCTGGCATTCCAACCTATTTAGTAATAGCATAACCTATCTCCTACCCTATACCCATTCCCAATCTAAAACAAAAGTTAAATGATTAAATTGTATGAACAATTTTGAAACTCCCCTTCTGAAGTAAGTATATCAGCGTTTTTCTTTCAAATCCTTATTAGCCATCTCAATTTATCGACGAAGCCTTTTTACTATTTAACACTTATTGGCTATTAAGGGAACATGATAACTGAGCTTTCTTGTGATTAACCAATTCAATGACTTTGTTTGAAAAGTTTGATAATATGGCTAACATAAAAAATATAAGTAAATGAATATATGATTAATATTATATAATTCGATAAATACCAAATAACTTCGTATTAACACTCCAGTAGTCGCGGCTGATCTGTGAGATCGCTGATAGCTTTCATATTGTATTGCCAGACACCCTTTGCGAAGGGACTGGTGCCGTGCTTCCTATCTTGCTAGAAGGGGACGCCGAGCCTAGCCAGACTAGTAAAGACCTTCAAGCATTTAACATAGAGTCGTCAGATTACGATCGATCTCCTAGATACAGCGCGACCTCTCTTGTAAGTATTTGTGTTTATTTTATAATTATTTTCCTTCATTGTAAATTGATCTAAAACAATACATTAAAACATTAACTAAGTTAATTAAATACTAAATTAACTAAGTAAATTTATACATTTTATAACCATAATAATGATAGTAAATTTATTTTGTTAAACTAGAGGGAGACGATCTGTGAGATACAGCGCGACCACTTTTGTTTTAAATTAATACAAAATTTATTACTTTGTACTTGTGATTTTAAATTTTTAATTTTATTTGATCCAGAACAAAAATGTCTTCCCCAAGCATTTCTAATGAAGTTACAAATGATGAAGATGTGAAGAAAATGCATAGAGTATTATTTGAGGTAGACGTGGATGAAGAAAGTGGTGGTGTACATCGCATTCCTCCTGCTGTAGAATATGAAATAAGAGATGAAGACCTGGATACAGTTGAAGAAGAAAAAATTGAATAAATACAAGCTAATTCGGAAATATAAACTCAGAAGAATGAAAAGTAATGAATCTACAAAGAAAAAAGCCTGCTTTGTCAATATATGAGACTGATTTTGTATATATGTATATTATACTTGTTTCCTATCATTTCTTTTATTTTAATTAATGTTTTTTTGTCATAAAATAAATTTTTTCGTAAGTAACAGCATTTTACTTTAATTTCCTTTCAAATGTTGCAGTTTTAGGTTATACTATTACTGGGATTGAAATGCGATCTGACAGATACAGCGCGACTACTTTTGTAATAAAGCTGGGCGCGACTACTGGAGTGTTAAAGACAACTCTCATCAGAGATGAAGTTTTAAAAAAAGGATAGTATCATTTTACTTTCAATTCTTAAAATATAGCTCATAAATTTTTAATAAATAAAAATTGTATGTGGTATTTAGAAGTATCTGATTAATATCCATCTTAACGAAAGCATTTTAAGATTTAAAAATAAAGAGTCTAAAGAGGGCAGCATTTTTCGAAAGTAGTTCTTATTCTAAATGAAGTGGTGGTAATAACGAAAAATATTAAACGTATTGATAATACCGTCGTACTTGTATACTTTCGTTATAGTTGAACAGCTTGCAAGTGGCGCAAAAACAACAAAAAAAAAGACATTTCTTAATCATGGAAATAATTTTTCATTAATAAGCTAACCATACTTTTCTCACTTCAGCTCCAAGGAAAATGTAGGAATAATTGTTACAATTAGTACATAAAATCGAAATTACTTGAAAATAAAATGAAATTAGGAAAAAAAGTCCGTCACGCAGGGGCTGCGTAAACTAAGCAGATTTCCCACGTGAAGTTTTACAATAGAGAAATCTGCCTAATAACAACTGTAGAAGTAAGAAACCTCTAAACCTAAAACATTATTTAGGGCGTAATAACCCAGTAGTTTCTAGCACCAAAAAACAGTTAACCTAACCTCTAAACCTATTCACGAGGGACGAATAGTTATGGAAACGGCCACCAGAGCTCTCGTCGGAAAGTCCGAACTTAGCCTACTGGTGACCACACTCAGATTACAAATGCAAATATCTCGGTTAATATTCAAGATAGAGAATAAATGCTTATAACAATATTTATAGTAAATTTAATGTGCAATAAGATTGGTTCTATACAATATTTCGATCCGATGCATAATAACGGAGATATTTCGAATTTTTGAAAATCCCCCTTTAAACCCCCCCTCCCACTGGTCCAATTTCAGCCGTTAACGAACTTGATCTTCCTTTTAACATAAAACGATTAAATACCGAGTTTGGTGACGATTAAACAAAAATTGCGACCGCTAGAGTGGTAACAGACAAATATATATATATATATATATATATATATATATATATATATATATATATAGTTTTGGACGGACCTCATTTTCGTCATCTCCTGGGTAGGATCGATGGACATTTGAAGAAATTTTTCGAAAATCGCTTCATGAGTACGACCTCAATAGCTGATTTCCCTCAAGGGAAATCTGCTAAAAAATTGCCAAGCGTGATTTTATCTTTAGTACTTTCAAATGAGGGCTCCAAATTATATTTATTCAATGTCGTAAGTATTAACTGTAATTAAAAAAAAACAATATTTAATGTGTTTGTGTATATATATATATATATATATATATATATATATATATATATATATATATATATATATTGACATACAATTGGTTGTAGATGTATTGGGGATATTGACTATACGCCATCAAATAATGATGTTAGAATATCGAGGTTTTTTTCCCCTATTTACAACTCATCTTTTTCTAATCCCTACTAATAGAATTGATTGTTGGGCCAATTATTGTCTCAACGTTCGTTCTTTCATTAAAAGTTATAATATAGATTGGTCAAATCGAACCGTCATGCAAATAAAATATGTGATTATTTTTTATTTATATTTGTAAGTTACATTCTACAACACATTTTTATTTTGTATTTGAACTACATTTCAGTTAAGGCGTCCAATGCTAGGGAAATGCATTACTATCAGCCTAACACTCCAGGGTCTCTGGACTAAATGGAGACCTCTACAATCAACCTGCAGAAAGGACCGGGAAGCAGGTGCCATTACTAAGTTACAATAAAAGTGGAGAAGAAATCCACTGACGTAACTCTATTTTCTATGTTTTGAAACGTCTAGAAGATCACAAACCTTTTCAGGTCTTGGTGGTGAGTCTAGGTTGTGATTTGTTGCTGGGGATTAGGACCTCAGGATTGTGATTTCTGAGTAGAAGGATGAGTACCTAATAGGGATTAGTTCGTAAATGAAAGGGACATTTAGCATCTTTATAAAAGTTTTTCTTATTAATGGTAAAGGGAGCATAAACTTCAATACAACTTGGGAAGTCATTTCCTTTCAATAGCAAAATTGTTTATATTAGCAGATTTCCCTTAAGGGAAATCAGCTATTGAGGTCGTACTCATGACGCGAGTTTCGAAAAATTTCTTCAAATGTCCATCGATCCTACCCAGGAGATGACGAAAATGAGGTCCGTTCAAAATTTTATATATATATCTATATATATATATATATATATATATATATATATATATATATATATATATATATATATATATATATATATATATATATTTGTCTGTTAACGCTCTAGCGGTCGCAATTGTTGTTTGATCGTTACCAAACTCGGAATTTAATCGTTTTATGTAAAAAGAAAGATCAAGTTCATTAATGGCTGAAATCGGTCTAGTGGGAGGGGGGGTTTAGAGGGGGGGATTTTCGGAAAATTCGAAATATCTCCGTTATTATGCGTCGGATCGAAAAATTGTACAGAATCAATCTTATTGCAAATTAAATTTACTATAAATATTGTTCTATACATTTATTCCCTATCTTGAATATTAACCGAGATATTTGCATTTTTATTAAATTTGGGCCGATAACGGATTTTTGAATTTCCCGCCAAAACCTAGTTCGGCCCTTTGCCGTAACTGTTGGGCTCTTGTATGGAGATTTCTCTATTGTATTACTTCACGTGGGAAATCTGCTTAGTTTACGCAGCCCCTGCGTGACGGACTTTTTTTTATGTTGCAATGACCGTTCTTGTTGTTTCTATCAGCTTAGCTAGAGCACATAGTCAACGTATCATTTGAAAGCTCTAGGGGGAAAAAGGGGCAAAGTCCATATTTTTGTGAAATTGAGTTTGAAATGCAATTTTATTCAGCTTTTGATGCTGAACAAGATGGTGTGTTTGTTTTGGGGAAAAACGTGCTCATTGACATAGAAACGCATGAGTGAAGATTACATGAGCCAGGGAAGTAGGGGCCAAGCCCACACGGTACTCGGGAAGATGGAGCCAAGTCCATGACTAGATGGATTTTGTTGCTGCAAAGTTGAGAGAATATTTCATCATTTTTGACTCAACAGATATAAAATAATAAATAAACAAATCTTATTAAATAAGAAAATCGATTTTCAATTGTACATTTTTCTAGAATAATTCATTCTAACAGCTGATAGATAGTCTTTGTTTATAATACTTGATGAGCTGTGTGACATTACTGTGGCAGTAGCTGTAAGAGGTTAATTTCCAAGTAGTGCGACTTCAAGATAAATACAGTAATATTATTATTGTCGAATGCTGTTCAGATATTATGGAAGAAGTTAAAGGATTAAGTGAATTTGAAACTAGTGATGAAGATATTGGTGTTGTATTAGAAAAGAAAACGAAAAAGAGGAATGTTACAGGTAGGTTAAGGGATGTTGCAAAGAAACAGAGTGCAGTGTCATGAAGCAGACAGTAACTGTAGATGTAAGAGTAAATGTTTTGAAGTAATTCCATTAGCTGCTAGAGATAACGTAATCAAGAACTTTAATTTATTAGAGACTACAAATGAGCAGAACTCATACTTGTGCGGACTTATATCCCTCATCCCAGTTCAGCGCCGTCGGCCAATAGTGAAACAGGAAAATGCACTGTTGAAAGATGTAACATGCAAATACAAAGTTCGATGTATTGTTGAGAATAATGTCACTGAGTTTCCAGTTTGCCGTAAAGCATTTACTGCTATTCACGGCATAACTAAGAAAAAGGTTGAATATCTAATAAATAGTTTAAAACTAACAGGTCATTCACCAAAGGATCAGCGAGGAAAGCATAAAAATCGGAAGCATAGACACGACGATGAAGTTCTGGATTCAATAAAAGCTCACATAGGTAGCTTCAATGGTCGAGGAGCACAATATTCAACAAAAGATACGAGTAAGAAGTACCTTCCAGAGGATATCAGTATAAGTAAGATGCATAAACTTTTTATGGAAAAATATCCAGACATAAAAGTGTCATATGAGTCATATCGATCAGTTTTCAATGCACATTTTAATATTTCATTAGGTTATCCAAGGACTGATACGTGCAGCTTCTGTGATGAACACAACATTAAGCATGAATGTCTGAGAATAGAACTGAATGAAATTAAAGATGGTGAAAAGAAGGCTGAAGCTGAAACCAAAATGAGAGAAATTGAAATCCAGTTGAAGCATTTGAAAAAAGCTGAGAAGTTTTATCAACTCAAAACTAAAGCTAAGAAACTAAGATTATCAAAACGTTTTTTGTACAGAGAAGTAACAGATGATTTTGAAAATGACAGCAATATTAGCGTTTCAGAATAGTTTAAATAGTTATATTCAATCAGTAAGAGATTTATTACCGGTAAACATGATAATTACAGAAAATTAAACTTTAAAAAGTGTCTCCTGAAAAATTTGTTCAGGTGAACTTGTCCCCTTTTTCCCCTGGAGCCTTCATTTAGTTTCTTCTGCATAAAAGTTAAAACAATTGGCCTTCCATTGAGTAAGTTATTGAACAAACCGTTGAATAAGTCCTCGCTGAGAAGTGCATTCTATTAAGCTATTCACCTCAATAAAATATTAAATGGCAAGAAATTCTTTGACACAACATCCCGTGAAGGTCCAAAGCCTGGCACATAGCTTTGGAAGGATTCATGCTATGAATTTTATGGTTACCCGAATTTACTGTGATCTTATTGCAAAACAAATATAAGTACTTCTTTATTTACGTTGCCACTTTATAACCTTAATGTTGGTCAGTACACAACTAAATACAATTTAGAGCTTGGACTTCCTTTGAACTTTAGAGCCACTATACTGGCAGCCATATATATTTCGGCCCTTTAATAAGTCACAATCCTATCAAATTTCATGAAAACAGTATAATTCCACACTTGGACTGTCTTCGCTGTCGCTTGTTATTTAAGGCAATCATTTTAACAGATCTCCTTTAAGGGGTTCACCAGTTGAGGTGCAGACTGTTTATTTAGATGGAAGCATATGTTAATTAAGCTAAAGCTTAATATTTTTGGTTATACTGAGTCGTGGGTTTGATTCAAGATTAGGCAAAAGGAATATATTTTAACCACTATATAAAATCCTACCCATCTCTAGTAGCACTTAGTTGTATGAACTGAAGTTATTTCAACATTAATAATGATGTGCTATCATTTTATAACTATTAAAATGCATCATTATGTTTGAATTTGTATATTTTTACAACTAACACCTCTGCCAACATTATAAAGTTTAATAGTAATACAAAGATTTTCTGGGATGAATTATTTTATTATAAGAACGGAATAGAACTACAATTTACAATTTATTAAATGTTAATTAATATTCAAAGTCATTGTATTGTTGAGAATTATTATCAACCTGTTATAATAATAAGTAGATGGAATAACCCGTTCATTGAATGTTATTGTTAATAAATACTTTTTTCTGTAATCGTTGAATAATGGTAACATTACTAAACTGAAATGAGTGAAGAAAGTGAAACATTTTGCAATAGAGTGAAGAAAGTGAATTGCCTTCTTAATTAGTAATAGGTATAAATTAAAAAATAATTTGAAGTTGGAAATTAAATGCTTTTATGTAAGAATTTAAATCATTGTAAGAATTTATTTTAACAAAATAAATTGAAATGTGAATGAATTATTGGTGAAAATAATCAATATATTTTAAAATTTAAATATAATAATAATTACCTTCCTTGTTTATAACTGCACTACTTCACAATCATCACTAGTTGTTTTATAACTATCCTTATAACCTTTCACAACCATGCTTATAACCTACCAACGACATACCATAATCTTCACAACATCCTAATTTTGTTCATATTCTGGTTAGATCTGATCATGTATTACAGGATTACAGAAAAAATTAATTATTACACTCGTGACGAAAGTAGAATTTACAACTCTCGTGAAATTACCACACTCGCTTCGCTCGAGTGGGTAAACGTTTCACTCGAGTTGTAAAATGATCTACTTTCGTCACTTGTATAATAAATAACTATTCTAGCATTATTACATTAAGAGACTTGAAAGCAAGCAATTAAGCTGCATTTGATATATTGGCATGTATACCCAGAATTGCAGATAAACCACTCAAGAAATTCCCAAGAAGGCCCTAAGGAACTATATATTTTAGGATTTTCCTGTCTCTGGAAAGACATTCTATGCCACTTGGGATGTTGTTTTTTATTTCTCGCAAGGAAAGGTTCAAGTGTTTTCAGCTTTCAATAATATTTTTCTTTTCCGTCTTTCCTACCGCAAACTCTCGTCTCTCGTTTATAATTATTATTAATATTATTATAAATACAGTAACTCAGCATAGTGATTTTAAATTATTATATTAATTAAGGAAAATTTACGACAAATTAAATATCAAGTTAACTATTTTATAACTACATTTTTTGTGATATATATATATATATATATATATATATATATATATATATATATATATATATATATATATATATATATATATATATATACACCACCTTTTCTGAGGCCATTCTTTTTATACAAATAATGACCATAAATTTATAATATCCCAATTATATTAATATGTAAAACAATTTTTACACGGTTAACAATAATAATATATCATGATAAATGTAACTACATACTGTTGACATACAATTAAGAAGTGCTTGTCCTCTCTTACACTTGTCGATACGATAGGGTTGCGGTAGTTACCCAAACACTAGCCTCAATCAACATAAGATCCTCCAATTACTAGTCTCTATTCCTGGTGGAATCAGTGATTTCCAGTATACACCTCTTCGGATGATGTCCAAACGGGTCACTGATGCCGGTATCAAAATAAATACAACGGCAACCTCTTGTTGAATGACCTCTTTACATTGTACAAGACGTGGATATATATATATATATATATATATATATATATATATATATATATATATATATATGACAGAACCACCTCATATTATATTTAACAAATATAATAAAGAACTTATAATGTTTATCAAAAGTATAGATATGGATGTAGCAAAAATACATTAGAATGTAAAGCTGATTGTGAGGAATGGGAATTCTAATCCAATATATTTACCTTACAAATACTCGTAAATTAAACTTCGGCTGAGTTTAAATTTAATTGATATGTTTTTTTTGTTCTTATTTTATTTACTTATTTATTTACTTTTTCATTTAATTTATTAATTATAGTTGTGATTATTTTACTTTAATATTTTATTTTATTATTATATTTATATTATATTTTAGATAGTTGATTTACGTGTATATATTGTAAAATAAAAAAGTCCGTCACGCAGGGGCTGAGTAAACTAAGCAGATTTCCCACGTGAAGTTATACAATAGAGACATTTCACGAGAGCCGAGCCAGACAAGGAAACGGCCGAACTAGCTTTTGCCGGGAAAGTAATTTGTCCGTTAGGCGCCCAGATTTAATACAAATGCAAATATCTCGGTTAATATTCAAGATAGACAAGAAATGTATATAACAATATTTATAGTAAATCCAATTTGCAATAAGATTGATTCTGTAAAAATTTTCGATCCGACGTATAGTAACGGAGATATTTCGAATTTTCGAAAATCCTCCCCTCTAACCCCCCCCCCCCGGCCTGGTTTCAGCCGTTAACGAACTTGATCTTTCTTTTTACATAAAACGACTAAATATCTAGTTTGGTAACGATTAAACAAAAATTACGACCGCTAGAGCGGTAACAGACAAATATATATATATATATATATATATATATATATATATATATACAGTTTTGAACGGACCACATTTTCGGCATCTACTAGGTAGGAGAAAAATTTCCCCTAAGGGAAATCTGCTAAAATATATTTAAACATAATCATACATGTAAGTTGCCTTATGGCAATGGAACATGTATTCAAATAAATAACTCCTCATAGGGTTACTATGAGGAGAAAAATAATATATATATATATATATATATATATATATATATGGTATAACAACTAAGAGGTTAGTTCCGCCAGTATATATGATACTGTTGTCATACCTGTAGGTGGAAACCGTCGTCACTGGCTGATCTTGGAGTACTCCTGGCAAGCGCTTTCAATGCGAGGGCACCATCTTCAAGCCTGTCTAAAGTCGTACTGAGTGTCCGTTTGTTCCTCAGTTGTATATTTGTCCTGATATCCGTTGTAGCTTGTTTACATTTTCAAGGGTTGTTTACGTTTTTGTCCGGGTAAGCTTGATTACATTTTCAAGGATTGTTTACGTGAAAGTATAAGTATGTTGTTTGACAAGTATGAGTTTAGTCTTGTCGGGTGAATGATTTGGGTCCAATCAGGTATAAAAGTCTGTTGAGTAAGTTATTGAATTTTGAAAAGATGAAACTAAGTTCGTCTGTTGTTCATGAGTATGTCCGTCTGTAGATCTTTTTCGTTTGTTAGTTCGTTTAAGCAGTTTCAGTGGTCTGAATATCTACTACCAGACAAAATATATATACAACTGACAAACAAACGGACACTCAGTACGACTTCAGACAGGCTTGAAGATGGTGCCCTCGCATCGAAAGCGCTTGCCAGGAGTACTCCAAGATCAGCCAGTGACGACGGTCTCCACCTACAGGTATGACAACAATATATATATATATATATATATATATATATATACGTTTGGCATACCTAGCCAAGGTACCCGGCTTCGCTGGGGAAATCATTTGAGACGGAAAGATTTTATTTTGTTTTTGGCAATGCTTCTATGTGTACAACTGCTGTTCCGGCTGGTTTGAAGAATAAATGAAAATAAGTCTCTAATCATTCCCTCTCCAATGTTTGACACCCCGTGAATAATTCAAATCTTAATCATGGATAGCATTTATTATAATTAAATATCATCTATAATGTACGTATTTTGTATATACAATCTAGCTAATATACCCGGCAATGCCCGGGAAATCATCGTTGACTGACTAATGATTGTATTTTTATAGAAAATCGTTGAAAAAACAATTGGAATCGAAATATCACAATTTTTCATTTCAGGCTTCCCTCATAACCGCCACTCCCGTTTGGACCTAAAAATTTTCATATATCTTATAATCATGGAAGAATTAATGCTAATTCACATTCCGAGTTTTTTTAAGTTCGGTACAATTGTTAGTGCCCAACAAAATTGTTGGCTCCCGCTCTAGATTTTAGTGTATATCTCGTTTATACTTTGCTATACGACAAAAATGAATATAACAAAAGTTACTTTAAATAACAAAATAAACAACTTGTGTCATGTGCATATTTGCAGAAAAACCAATAGAAAACGAAATACCGCTATTTTTAATTTCAGTCCTCCCTTACAACCCCCACTCCTGCCCGTCCCTAGAAATGTTAGTATGGCTTATTATAATAAAGGCGTTAGTGCTAATACGCATACCGAGTTTCATTAAGTTCGGTTGAGTCTTTTGAGCCAAATAAAATTGTTGACTCCGGCTATAATTTTTAGTGTATGACGCCTTTATACTTCGGTATACGACGATAGTGTATATAACAAAAGTTTCTCTAAATAACAAAATAAACAACTTTTGTTATGTGCATATTTCCGGAAACCCCAATAGGAAACGAAATATCACTATTTTTAATTTCAGGCCTTCCTTAAAACTTCCTTTTTTCCTGTTCGTCTCAGAGAAAATTAATGTAGCCTAAAGTCTAAGTTGGGTTAGTAGTAATATACATACCAAGTTTCATAAAACTCGGTTCAGCCGTTTATGCGTGAAAAGGTAACAAACAAACAAACACACACGAAAGAAACAAAATGCAGTTATGGTGTCTATGACATGTGAAACGAAAAGTTATCGTGAAATTTCGTGAAAAAAATCAATGTACAGACAGAGGTTACAATTATATATATATATATATATATATATATATATATATATATATATATATATATATATATATATATATGCGTTTGGCATTATAGACCTTGAAGATCACCGCCTGCAAGTGAGACTTGAGTGATTCCTAATAAAATATTTACGTAGTGTGTCTTCTATGTACCTGGTAGGATCAATGGGCATTTGATGCAGTGTTTCGAAAACCCGTCACGATTACAACCTCAATAGTTCGTTTAAAAATATATGGTTGCCGCAAATTGTATTCCTTTGTTACCAGACTCGATATGCAACTTTTTTTTAAAAAAACTTACTAGCTAAGGTACACGGCTTCGCTCGGGAAATCATTGAGGCTGATCGATGATGGTATTTTTGTTTGGTAAGTCTTCAATGTTTACAACTACACTTCCCGTTTGGGCACATTTTTTTTCGTTTCCCGTGAGGAATTATAGAATAGAAATTTTAGTTTTCAAGAATAAATGAAAATAATTCCCTCTCCATTGCTTGACAAACCGTGAATAATTTAAATCATAATCATGGATAGCATTTATTATAATTAAATATCATCTATAATGTTCATATTTCCCGTCAATAACTAATCCGAGCTTACTTATTAGTAAATGTGATTGGAAAGCAAAATACAACATTTCACAGGAAATAAGTTAGTAATACTGTTAATTGTGTTAGCCTCCCGACAACTTCTTCTCCTGCTTGAGTATTATCAACATTGCTTTAATAAAATTACTTCTTTAAATCGTCAAAAATTTCGAATTTTCTCGTAATTTATATAGGAATATAAATAATTTATATTTATATTTTATCCAAGTATAAAAATATAGCAGTTGTAGCCTAAAAATAATTTAACTTATATTGTAAAACCAAGGTGAGGGAAAGAGATAGTAGCAACCCCCCCCTCTCTCTCCAGCAAGCTCAAATTATATTGAGGAGTTTAAGCACATATTGGCTTTTGTTATAATGACATTACCAAGTAAAGTTTAATAGTTATGGATAGTACCTAGTAATTTCAATATCGTCAACTTATCGGAGGAAATAATATAATATATACCACAATTCTAGAACTGTGCCTTATATAACAATGATATTGAGACCATTTGTGACCACTAAAGAGTTTATAATAAGAAGTGAACCCAGGTGTACCATTGTGGGGATGTTTGTGTCAGCGAAAATGGATAATGCACTTAAGAAATTGATGAAGGAGGCGCCTTTTGGAGCATTCCTCGCCGACATAACTCCGCGCCCAGAGGTGATAATTCCTTAGACATGCTTCTAAGGATCCCAGGAACCATTAAGATGCCTAACTAAGTTTCTAGCAGTTTGGAGAACTTGTAATTCACCTTGAAGTTTCCTGAACCTTGTTCGTGGATTAGTAGCTACAGCTCACAAAACATGTGATCTGAGATTAACCAACGTTATATAGAACAATGCTCTTCAAAGTTGTATAAATGCGATCAATGGAAATTCTGAGTTACTTCACGGATAGCTCTATATTTTTTTTTTTATTAGGGGCTTCACTTTAACCCTCCCAATGCCACGGGTCCGGACAATCACAGACTACCCCGGGGGTCCATGCGGGACCCCACTCTTTTTTACGACGTTTTTCATATAAAAACATACTTTATTTGGATTTATTAGTTAGGAATATGAAAAATGACTACAATTAATACATACCTACTACAATTTTATTGATTGTATCAAATTTATTTATTAAAAGCATTTATTGATTGTAAAAAATGTATTGATTAAGAAACAAAATCCTTCGTTTATTCCCTTGGTTCACTGATCATTTTACGTATTTTGTTAGCACATTTGCCGTTTTAAGAATCAATTAGCTTCCCGTTTTTCATCAAAATACGAGAAAAGAGAGTAAAAATAGGAAGGAATACCTGTTTTTTTATTCTCTTTCCTCGAGTTTGGTGACTTAAAACTTTTAATAAGAACTAAAATCGTTTGTTTTTCCGTTGTGCAAATGTTTCAGTTCACTTGAAACCTCCGTCGAAAATGTACCAGATTGTTTCCTCAAGATCAAAACGAATGCTAGAATTAGTGAACTATTATAACTAACAGCTTGATTATTGATTAAATGTAAAAATTGTGATTAGATTGATTTTATTTTGTACTTTTAATTTCTTTTAATCAATAAATTTTTTACAATCAATAAATTCTTTTAATAAATAAATTTCATACAATCAACAAAATTGTAATAGGTATGTATTAAAAAAGTTATAGGTGTAGTACCATGGGGTCTCGCAAGGACCCCAAACTAAGTTTTTTTAGAAATAAATAAATTATTAATGGTTTATCTAGAAGAATCTATAAAAACTGTTAATACGATCTGATACAAAACCGTTTCAAAGGAAAAGTCACAAAGTTACAATTCGATTGATCAAGTTTTTCATAAAGTTTTCGTGAAAATTCCGAGAGCTGGGGTCCTCGGAGGACCCCATGGTACTGGGAGGGTTAATAAATAATCTTTACTTTAGGCAAAATTTAATATTCATTTAAGGAGACACTACCAATTATTAAATAGTCGTAGGCTTGAAAAATATGTATTTAACCTTTGATTGCACAGATGTATGTAATATTTATTTTTTTTTTGTATATTTTTGGAGCGCAGTACCCCAGTATTGAATGAAAATCCACATTTGATAGACAGACATTTGTTTTAGAATCTAAAAAGAAGGCACATACTTTATAAAATGTACGCAATAAAAATAAAATATTGCGCAGCATCTGGTCCTAATCAAGTATTTTTTTTATTTTTGAAACCAGAAATATTCGGATAAAGAGTATGTGCATGGCACTCTGGTATAACTAAACTAATAATAATGATGGATCCAGTACCATGGAGCTCACCAAAACTAAAATTTTATTTTTCACATATGTTCATACTTTTATAATTTAACACAACCCAACAGTAAATAATTCCAAAAGCTTTCATGAGATAATTAGGGGCTCAGGTTAGCCATGTGAGTTAAAGCGATGGCTTTAAATCTCATGGTTAGCCTTGAGTGGCCAGATCAATCCCCAATAGGAATTTATTTAGTGACGGAATTCATTAAATAAAATCCTTAGTCCCACACTGGCTAGAAAATAGTAGTAACCTGTAGACAACCCGTCCCAATAAAGTTGCAAAAAGTGGACTTTATTAATAATTTAATTATTTTTTTTGAGAATACGACTTTTCGATTCAGACTAATGAAAAATGGTGTTATTATAACTTATCTTCAACATCAGGTTCTGAAATATATTTGGGCATTATTTATTAGTAATGTCCATTTTATGCTGCTATGACTGATTGGGACGGGTTATCTACAGGTTAGCACCATTTTCTAGCCAGGGTGGGACTAAGGTTTTTATTTAATGAGTACGTCACAAAGGTAGATTCTATAATTTAAAGCCACAAGCCCGTTTTCTTCCTGAATTATTTGGCCAGAACCGCTCGGTGGATTTTCGAGATTGAGGTACCGTTTTGTTCGTCATGGTCGCTTTTTGCTTTGAAAAATTGTCGGATTCGAGGTAGCTCCCTCTCCCGGCGAGATAATAAGCCCCTCCGAATTTTTTTTTTTTAAATTCGCTATTTCTCTGGCCGTTCCGAGTAACGCTTTACCGATCGGGGAGGGGGGGGACTCTCGGATACATACCCTTTCGTTCGACGCCTCAAACGCGACTAACCGCCGACTGCCGTCCAGACAAATGACGATCGAACTCGAAAGTATACTTTTTCTTGCGACTCGCCAAACTCCCGTTCTATCGCCTCATTTTTTATTTTCGAAGCGTCATTTTTCAGCTCGAGCGTACCGTCTAGGTAGCCACCGAGCCGATTTCCCGTACCGCACTCCGCCACCCTGTATGGACCCTCCAAAATCGACTCTCCTAATACTCCTCTCTTTCCGCCGCCCTCCCTCCTCTCCTGTTGCGCCTAAGCCCACGCCGATTTCGGCCCCTTCACCGAGTATTGCTCCGCTACCGACGCGCAAAGACTACTTCGGCCGAAGGGCAAAGGGCGAGGTTAAGGGAAATGTAATGAAATGTTTATATGTTTATCTAATTTATGTCGTTGCAGTTTAATTATGTCGTCTAAATAAAGCTGCTTTCAGCAGCGAGAGGTTTTAACTTCCAGACTCTGTTATTTATTATCAAAATTTATTTTATGCTGATTGAATTTCGAAATTGTTTTATTTTCTTCATTTATGGTAATTCAATATGCATTATTATTATTGAGGGTTTGACTTTTTTCAATTATTTGTCTAGAACTATTGGTTTTGTAAAGACGTGTAATGCGCACTCTACCAGAGAATCAAAGAACTAAAACGACTTCTTTTCCTTCTCTTATTTTTCCCTTTCTTTTCATTACTCTAAATGTTTTTTATTTGCAAAAACTTTTAATTCCTTATTTCACTTATATTATAACTTTACTTATGTTTACTTATGGCAATGGTTGCCATTTAAATAGTCTTTCCCTATTTCCCCTATTTACAAAAGTAAATAAAACGGTTTATTCTAATGGATATTTTTAAAGGTAATGTACTTGGTATCGATTTCATAATATGTAAATTTGATTATACAATTTATATCAATTTTTTCTCTTATTATTATTTTTCTCACGGAAGTTTTCGTGAATATAGGTCATTCATTTTTCGTCAGGTAAATAGTAAAACATTTTTCATATTCTTTCTTCTTGAATGACATGAAATAAATTATTTCCCAACCGAATGGGGATCATTTCTTTGAGATGAACTTAACAGATGTAACGTTAATAATTACGAATCTGGAAAATACATGTATAATTAAAATATAGAAATAATGAGGGCGAAGCTCGAGTCGATTTGCGGCGATCCCGCTTTCCCAGTTGTGGGTCTCAGGGGGTCAATGGGGCGTAGCCCCCTTGCTGGCGAGAGTTAGTTCCTATTAACAAGGTGAGGCTCAGGTTAGCCACGCGAGTGGAAGCGTTGGCTTTAGTCTCACATGGAAAACCTAGAGTGGCGATTTTGATTCATGCCTGGATACTAGGAAGTTATTTAGTGAAATACTCATTGAATAAAATCATTAGTAACGTTCTAGCTAGAAGAGGGTGGTAACGTGAGATACCCCGTTCCAATTAGCCATAGTAGCAAAAAGTTGACGTTAATAAATAATAATAATATTGCCCAGGTGAGAATCGAACTCATGACTTCAAGTTTACCAAGTGAAATTAAGACCAACCCCTTAACTCACATGGCTAATATCATAATTTTTGCGCATTATATTAAATATGTTATATGTTCTGTGGTAGTTAATAAACGTTACCTTGTAGTTTAAGTATACTCTATGAGCTAAATGGACAACTGACCCTAATAAGGTAAGAGATCTGTAATCAAAATGGCATTATACAATTCATTTAAGTTGCTCAGGATGTTCTCGTTTAAATTTATCAAGTTCATAGGAATAATGGAGAAGATAACAGATGGAAATAATCCCTGTGGTTGAAATGGGCGGTCGTTAGCCAGGGACAAATCACCTGGATCTGCCGGACTGGGAGAATTATACCTGATGCATCTTCATTTCTGGAAACTCCTTCTTATTTTTACTTGTTAGTCAGCCAGAGGACAGGGGAAGTCTCTCAGATGAGGACAAATGGAACTGAGGATATTTTTCTTTGTTCCCCTCCTCCGGCTCCTTGGGGATTTCAAACCCGAGGTAGCCTTGGTGTTAGTTGATTTATCTTGGCGGCTCTTTCTTATCCCTTCGCCTGTGTGAGTGTAAGGGACGGCAGTATTTGTGTGTGTGTTTATGTCCTGGGGGAGGTGGAGGGGCTCAGTATATGTATCTTTCAACCCGATGATATTTGGAGCGGCCATTTTATCCAAGATGGCAGCTCAGTAATCATTCAGAGTGATGTATAATTAGCATCTATTGTTAAGAATATATATTTATATATATATTGTCGGACCTCACTTTCATAATTATAATAACATATTCGAACTTAAAATACTGAATTCCAAAAGACTCCGTCACGCAGGAGTTAGTAAACTTAGCAGATTCCCCATCTGCTCGTATGACACAATTGTGATCTAATTTCACCACAAATTCTGTATAAACAACCAAAGAGTAGTAGTGTTAGAGGGGGGGGGGCACTGAGGGCTGAAAACAAGAAAGTACGATTAAATGACTTGAAACTTCAATTAGTTAAAAAAATTAATTAGTATATTTCTCGCGTGAAGGTATAACATGCCAGTGATTTCATCTCACCATTTGTTTCTGTATAAAGAGAACCACAATTCCAGAGCATCTGTAATTTAACAAGATTGGTTCTATAACATGTTGCGACTCGTTATAACGGAGATAAGATACGAATGTAAAATATTAAATGATGATGTCATCGCTACATATATACATATACATAGACATATATACCATTACATAAAAATGCCGCCATCATGAAGGCTTTGGGTGACGTATTCATTAGTCATTCGAGTATGTCGGAAGTCCATGTGCTTCAGGAATCATTTAAGTGACGAACATATCTGATACTTATTTAATCATAACTTTGAAATTTCATTCAATAACAATCATTATTATTTCGTGTTAACACATTTATCTTACCAAACTGATAAAAAGTCCGTCACGCAGGGGCTGCGTAAACTAAGCAGATTTGTTTAGTAATAGCTAAATCTACATACTGGTAACAGAACACCACCGTAAATAAATACAAACGGAAATAAATGTTTCATCCAATTTCAATAACCTGCCGACAGGAAGCGTTAAGTTAGAAATGTAAACAAAGGGGTCTGTCCACTTCACACCGGAAAGAAAAACAATTACTCAAATATATCAGAATATAACATATTCATTTTATTGAGAACTATTTACTATATCTAGTACTGTAATTAATAATGAGTCAGAATAATTGTTATCTCAATCAAATTTTAGTAGTCCAAAACCTTAAGACGCGGGGAGGGGTCACCGGGACATGTTTGCATGTATCTCGTATAATAAAGGTCTCTTGAATACAATTTTTGGTATTTAAACTTCGAATAATGTGATTGATTATGTAGCAGAGTAATGTTTATGTAACATGAGTAGAAGTAGCGGTTTTCTGAAGGCTGAAAACAGAAAAATGCTAATATCTCGGTTAATATTCAAGATAGAGAATAAATGTATATAACAATATTTATAGTAAATGTAATTTGCAAGATTGATCCAGTACAATTTTTCGATCCGACGTAACGGAGATAATTCAAATTTTCGAAAATCCTACCCTCTAACCCCCCCCCCCCTCCCACTGGTCCGATTTCAGCCATTAACGAACTTGATCTTTCTTTTTACATAAAACGACTAAATATCTAGTTTGGTAACGATCAAACAAAAATTGCGACCGCTAGTCCGGTAACAGTCAAATATATATATATATATATATATATATATATATATATATATATATGTGGAGGGGCGATGCGAGACGTAAAGAAGAAGTCAAGGCCAGATTTAACTATATCACATATATTAAAACAATAAAATAAAATATGAAAAAGTTATTAACAAATAGGTCCATTCACGGCCGCACTTCAGACTCCGGTATTTCCCAGTTTATAAACACGCACTATAACCTAAAACGTGGTTCACTATTCGAATGCTGCTAGGAGACTCACTAAGCCTAACCTCCCTAAGTTATAGGGACTTCTCTATAGCAACGTATAGCAGCGAGATACTCGCGAACATATGGAAATTATGACTAGCTGTCAAGGTTATTCATTCGCGAGTACCTCGCCGCTACATATATATATATATATATATATATATATATATATATATATATATATATATATATATATACGTACATACAGTTTTGAACGGTCCTCATTTTCGTCATCTACTAGGTAGGATTGATGGACATTTGAAGAAAAAATTTCGAAAATTTCATCATGAGTACAACCTGAATAGCTGATTTCCCTTAAGGGAAATCTGCTAAAATGACAATGACAATGACTCAACAATAGAAGTAACATTTTGTTTTTGGTATACCAAATTAGTTCAAGGTATTTTAATAATTTCCATAATGTTCTTGGGATTGTTCCTCTTATCATAAACTAGAAGGAGAAATCTTTCTTCCCCGAATTCCTCACAATATTTCTCTACATAATATGGAATGCATACTTCATAACTCCATTTCTTTTTCGTACTCCTTCTTATTTTTAAGTAGTAACATTTTTATTCTATCTTCCATTTTGACTGCCATGTGAGTGGTGAATATGTCCGTAATAGTTATTTTAAGTGTATTTGAATAATCGTGTCACATTCTTAAATATAAGTTAGAGAAATAAGTGAGGCAATTTAATCAGTTTGATCATAATCTCATTCCGAAACTAATTCAGATGATGTTTTCTCTTTCAAAATAATGTACAAGTGGGAATTCGTGGTTAACTTCCAAAAGGAACATTTGCTAACACTTCGTCAAGCAAAAGTTTCGGTCGCAATTTTTATTTGATCGTAATTTAATTGTTTAATGTAAAAAGAGAGATCAAGTTCGTTAATGGCAGAAATCGGAGCAGTAGGAGAGCGGTTTAGAGGGGAGGATTTTAAAAAATTCAAAATATCTCCGTTACTACACGTCGGATCGAAAAATTGTACACAACCAATCTTATTACAACTTTAATGTACTATAAATATAGTTACATTTATTCTCTATCTTGAATATTAACCAAGTTATTTGCATTTTTCAGCCTTCAGCAAACTCCTGCTCCTACTCATATCACATAATCAATACTCTGGTATATAATAGACCACGATATTCAAAGATTAAATACCAAATATTGTTTTCAAGTGACCTTTATTATGTGGGATACACGCATATATGTTCTGTTCATTCTCCCCCTGACTAAAGTTTTTGGATTACTAAAATTTGAGTGATTAATATAAAAATTATTCTGATTCATTATAAATTACAGTACTAGATATAGTAAATATTTTTCTATAAAATTAATATGTTATATGTAGATATATTTCAGTAATTGTTTTTCTTTCCGGTAAAGAATATTTATATTTATTTGATCAGACCTCAGAGATTGGACATCTGTTTGTTTACAATTCAGACGCTTTCCGTTGGGAAGTTACTAAAATTGACTGAAACATTTCTCATTACCGTTTGCATTTATACTCTTAATATTCACGATGTTGTTAAGTGTTACCAGTATGTAGATTTATCTATTGTAAAATTTCCACGTGGGAAATCTGCTTAGTTAGTGTGACGGGCTTTTTTATTTAGGGTTTCAGCCCTCTGTAACCCCCTCCCCCGTTCCCCTCTACTCATAGTTTTGTCAGATAGAAGTAGAGAATATGTGGTGAAATGAGTGCACAAGTGTATTACACCGGATCGTGGGAAATCTGCTTAGTTTGCACAGTCCCTGCGTGACGGCCTTTTAGCAGATTTCCCTTAAGGGAAATCGGCAATTGAAGTAGTACTCATGACGTGAATTTCGAAATTTTTCTTCAAATGTTCATCGATTCTACCCAGGAGATGACGAAAATGAGGTCCATTCAAAACTGTATATATATACATATTTGTCTGTTACCACTCTAGCGGTCACAATTAATTTTTGTCTTATCGTTACCAAACTTGATATATAATCGTTTTATACAAAAAGAAAGATCAAGTTCGTTAACGGCTGAAATCGGACAAGGGGATTTAGAGGGGGAGAATTTCGAAAATCCTTAATATCTCCGTAATTATGCGACGGATCGAAACGTTGTATAAAACCAATCTTATTGCAAATGTTCTATAAATGTTGTTACGTACTTTTTTTCGCTATCTTGATTATTAACTGAGATATTTACAGTTCTTAGTTTTCGGTCTCCAGTATAGCCCCACTCTTACTCATCTCATATTAACAATATTCTATTGTGTTATGAAGTACTTCATTTGAAGCTTAAATACAAAATATTGTTCTCATTGAAATTTTAATTTTTGAGATAAATGCAAATACGTTGCGCACGTGGGAAATCTGTTTAGCTAACGCAGCCCTTGCGTGACGGACTTTTTATTTTATTTTTTAGGTTATTAGCCCTCTGTAACCCCCTCCCCCGTTCCCTTCTATTTATTATTATTTTTTTTATTATATATTATTAAAGTCCAGTTTTTGCAACTCAGGCTATCGTTCCCTTCTCCTCATCGTTTGTTCAGATAGAAATAGAGAATATGTGGTGGAATGAGTGCAGGAGTGTATTATTCCAGGTCGTGGGAAATCTGCTTAGTTTACAGAGCCCCTGCATGACGGCCTTTTAAATTTGATTCTTATACCTAAATTATGCGCCTGGATGATTCATTATCAATCAAGTGTGACAGCTCGAAATATAGGATTGAATAATAATCTGATTACTGGCATAAGATATGATTTATATAGTGTGCTAATTATATCAAAGCATGCCCCTCAGTTCCCCCTGGTTATAAGATATTCTCGGCTTATTGATGAACTTGTCAGGTAATATGAGATCTAAGTATAACACAGTATCTAATAATCCAGTCTAGCAATGATATATCGAACATGATTAATCACGACTTAATTACTCTAAGCTATTTATGCCCTAAATTAATCAATGGCTGATTAAAGCTAATACTCTTAGTACAATTAACGCTTGACCAAAGAGATTCTTAGAGCACCCTATTAAGTTGTTAAATTAACATACATGAGTAATCGATTACAGATATGCATCAATGCATCGAGTACTGAATGACAGATCTATGCATAGGTGAAATAATGAACTATGGGAATTTTCTTCGACTCCCTGACATCAGAGATTCATGGTTTAAACAATTTTTAACAAAGAGATTTAAAAGAGTAAGTTTATATTAACGTAAAGATTGAGATAAGATAATAGCATACAACTTGATAAATAAAAAGCATAATTGAATGAGGAAATGCAGGAGTAATACGAATTTCGGGGACTAGATGTTTCTATGTCCAGCAGAAACTTACACGATTCAGTAGTCTCTACCAAAATCGAACCTTGTTATAAAATCCAAACAGAGGTTGCTTAAACCAAGCTGAGTTCTCGCATACTACTAATATGGTCCCTTATCTTACTCTTGCATTGTTCTCTATATCCTAATACATCACGTAACACATTATTCTACGATTGTTGTTTACACATATATTCATTTGGACAAATGGAACTGGAGCTGAGTATGAAATCACCCATGAAGATTAAAGTTAGTTAATCCACAAGAAGCCATAATTTATATTTTAGTAGATTTCCCTTAAATCAAATGTCCATCTATCCTACCCAGGAGATAACGAAAATGAGGTCCGTTCAAAATTATGTATGTATATAAATATGTATATATGTCTGTTACCGCTCTAGCGGTAGCAATTATTGTTTAATCGTTACCAAACTTGATATTTAGTTGTTTTATGTATAAAGAAAGATCTAGTTTGTTAACGGCTGACGACGAAGTTTGGGGTTTAGAGCGAGAGAATTTTGGAAATTCGAAATATTTCCGTTTCTATATGTCGGATCGAGAAACTCTACAAAATAAATCTTGTTGTAAATTAAAAGTACTATAAATATTGTTATATACATTTATTCTATATCTTTTCTGCCTTCAGGAAACTCCCACTTCAACTCGTGTTACATAAACAATACTCTGATATATAATAAACCACATTATTCGAAGCTTAAGTACCACATATTGTTTTCCAGAAACCTGTATTATACGAGAAACATACAAATATGTTCTCGTGCCCAACCCTCCGTCTTAAATTCTTGGACTACTAAAATTTGATTTATTGAGATAAAAATTATTCTGATTCATGATAAATACAGTACTAGATATAGTATAGTTATTTATTATACAAGTGACGAAAGTAGATCATTTTACAACTCGAGTGAAACGTTTACCGTTAAAGTTTGAGAGTTAAACGTTGGTAATTTCACGAGAGTTGTAAATTCTACTTTCGTCACGAGTGTAATATTAAATTTTTTCTGTAATAATGTAATACATGATCAGATCTAGCCAGAATATGAACAAAATTAGGATGTTGTGAAGATTATGGTATGTTGTTGGTAGGTTATAAGCATAGTTATAAAACAACTAGTGATGATTGTGAAGTAGTGCAGTTATAAACAAGTGCAGGTTATAAACAAGGAAGGTAATTATTATTATATTTAAATTTTAAAATATATTGATTATTTCCACCAATAATTCATTCACATTTCAATTTATTTTGTTAAAATAAATTCTTACAATGTTAAGAAACATTTAAAAGCATTTAATTTCCAACTTCAAATTATTTTTTAATTTATACTTATTACTAATTAAGAAGGCAATTCACTTTCTTCACTCTATTGAAAAACGTTTCACATTCTTCACTCATTTCAGTTTAGTAATGTTACCATTCATTATTCAACGATTACAGAAAAAATAGTTTTCTATAAAATTAATATGTTATATTCTGATATGTTTCAGTTATTGTTGTTCTTTCCGATGAGCCGTTGGTAGACCTGTTTGTTTACATTTGAGACGCTTCCCGCCGGGAGGGGAAAGATTTCTTATAACCGTTTGTATTTAGCCACTTAATATTCACGGTGGTGTTGGGCTAGCAGCTTGTAGGTTTATCTATTACTAAACTTCACGAGGGAAATCTGCTTAGCTTACGCAGCCCCTCCGTGACGGACTTTTATTATCACTACAGATATCCATATTTAAACGCCATGTAAGAAACTAAATGTTAGGTTTGTAAATGTTCGTTATGATGTTAGTGCTGTAGGAGTTGGGTCACGATTAGAGGATGTGAGAAGTTGTAAATATGCCTGTTATTATGCATCACAATAAAAATACACAATAACAGACATAAAATGACGTGATGCATTAACTTTTACTTAAGAGAAATCAGCTATTGAGGTTCAACTCATGATTTTCGGATCTTTTCCTCAAGTTTCCGTCGATCCTAGCTTCGAGACGACGAAAATAAGGCGAAATATATACCTATGTATTTTTCTTTTACCGGTTTAATTATTCTCTAGCGGTCGCAATTTTTCTCTTATGTTTACGAAACTCAAAATATACGCGATTCATATTACATTCATTACCGGCTAAAATTGGGAGCGGAATTTCGAAAATTCGAAACCTCTCAGTTATTATACGTCAGATCGAAAAAATAGTATAGAACCAATCTTGTTATAAATTATAAATTACCTATAAATGAAATTATCGACATATTTTCTATATAGTGATTATTAACTGAGATATTTGAACTTTCAGTCTTCATGAAATTGGGAGTTTCCTGAAGATATTTGAAGTTTCCGTCTTCAGGAAACCACCACTCCAACTAATCTAATATTGTCAATAAGCAATTATATCATGAGCCGCTTTATGGGAAGCTTGAATACCAAATATTGTTTTCGTTGGAGTGTTATTGTGCGAGGGAAATAGGTATTGTGATGGCGTCATCAATTATGATTTACATTTTTAACTCGAAATAGATGATTTTATGTGTTTTAATCAATTCTAAATGTTGTATAGTTGATAGCTGAGACCGGACAAGAGATGGGGAGGGGACTAGAGGGGCAAATCCAAAAAGTTCAGAATATTTCCGTTTGTATGTGTCGTACCAAGTACCAATCTTGTTTTATTATTAATTATTAATTATTAATTTTATTATTAACTATTAATACTCTACAGTCATTGTTCTATTTGTAAAGAGAATAAGTGGTGAAATGAAGTCACAAGCGTGTTAAACAAAGAGATATGCTTAGGTTACGCAGCCCTTGCCGGTCTTTTTTTATTGATACCAATTTTTAAAAAGGTGAGATTTATATATGTCTGTTGTGGTTTAAGGCTTAGTATTGGAATGTGTGGACATTGAGAGTACACCTGAAGAGGATATATATATATATATATATATATATATATATATATATATATATATATATATAATTTTGAACGGACCTCATTTTTGTCATCTCCTGGGTAGGATCGATGGAGCACCTCAATAGCTAATTTCCCTGAAGGGATATCTGCTAATATGTACTGTATCATTACGTTCTGAAATATTTATGCATGTGCAAATAATTAATTAATTATTGGAATGTTTGAAGCCCGACTCCGTCCTACGGTATTGCTGAAAACATTATGTACTTTCTTATGTGTCGATTTGGAAGTATCACTTTTAGCAGATTTCCCTTAAGGGAAATCAGCTATTGAGGTTGTACTCATGACGGAATATTCGAAATTTTTCTTCAAATGTCCATCGATCCTACCTAGTAGATGACGAAAATTATGTCCGTTCAAAACAGTATATATATATATATATATATATATATATATATATATATATATATATATATATATGTATGTTACCGCTCCAGCTGTCGCACTTTTTTTTTGATCTTTACTAAAATTGATATTTAGTGGTTTTATGTGAAAAGAAAGATCTAGTTTGTTATCGGCTGAAACCGGATCACGGGGGGGGGGGGGTTTGGGGAAGGATTTTCGAAAATTCGAAATATCTCTGTTACTATTCGTCGCATCGAAAAATTGTACAAAACCAATCTTATTACAAATTAAATTTACTATAAATATTGTTATATACAATTATTCTCTATCTTAAATATTAACCGAGATATTTGCATTTTTATGAAATCTGGGCGGCTAGCGGACGAAGTGGCTTTCCCGCCAAAAGCTAGTTCGGCCGTTTCATTAACTGCTCGACTCTCGGGAAGTTTCTCTATTGTAAAACTTCACGTGGGAAATCTGCTTAGTTTACGCAGCCCCTGCGTGACGGACTTTTATATTGCAGATACAAGGGATGGAGGTAGCTCGTATTCCTGGAATGCTGATGAACGAGCATATTTGCCTTTTCATATGTACATTTAAAATAACAGCTACTCTGTCAATGTTCACTTTTTAAATTTATTTTCCAATTTCGTTTCATTCATTTATTTTTCCTAATATGAATTCCTGGAATTGAAATTAAGTTTCACTCTACGGGTGAAATTGCTCGTGAGACTAAAAAAAAAAACGAAATATTCCTACAACACTTGTTAATTTTTATTCCATCTTGTGTTAAATGAAATTGAAGAATTGAATAATCTACCTGAATTGCTTATTTATGAAAACTAAATTGAAATAATGGTCTGTATTCAGACAAATAATATCTACCATTATTATCGCTAGATTCATACTATTATTGTGAAATGTTAAGAACTTCTGAAAAATAAAACATTAAATCTGAGGGAACAAAACTCCAGAAAATCATTAAAACCACTTTTTTTTGTGAAATACTATTTTATGAAAGATACCTAATATAGTTTTCGTTTTTATTATCCCTACCCAGTTTTTTATTAACGATTAGATCAGAAAGAAATATTAAAAACGTCCGTCACACGAGGGCTGCGTAAGCTAAGCAGATTTCCCATGTACTGGCATAACACAATAGTGATCTCATCTCAACACAATATCTCTATTTCAATCTAACAAAAATGAGCAGATTGGAGGGGGGGGGGGGTTCGTTACTTACGGCAACAACAAGAAAGTACGAATAACTTGCTTTTTCACATTTTTTTTTTACTTCTATTTTGCATTAACATATTTTCATTGGCAAATCTAAAAGAGCCCCCAAGCATGATTAAAATGCCGTTAGTTAATTTTAGCAGATTTTTCTTAAGAGAAATCAGCTTTTCACGAAATCTACTCATGTCGAGATTTTCGAGAAATTTCCTCCAATGTCGTACGCATGAGATGACTAAAATAAGGTCTAATCAAAATTATATTGATACGTTTTTATTACCAAAACCAGTAATAAACTAGTATAAACTGTTAATAAGAGTTCTTTTGGATTGCAAAATTAAACACACACAAATTTCACAGTTTTTATAACTGCACAATTTATTTAATTTTTGTTCTCATTGAACTTTCGCTAGTCTTAATATCCTTCATTTTTATTTGCTACCTTAGTAGGAGCTAGATGTAAAGTAACTCTGAAATTTATACAATATACTGCCAATTAGTAAGCAAAAACTACATCTCATTTACTTTAAAGCCACAGTAGAATTTATAAATCAAAACTTTTAGGAAATGACTTCAAGATTGGTAGTGTTAAATTATTCTATACAACCCCTAATAACAGAGATATTTACGATTTTATTCTTTCTTCCTTCTGTAATCCCCCAAATTGGGAGAACTTGAAATTGGGATTTTCCCCATTTCTCGTTATAGGATTTTCGTTAATTACGTGGACACAGTTGCTGAACACAACTGTCCAATTATCAACGTAAATTTACTGTGTACTGAATTAAATTCTTAAGTCTTTCTAATTATTAAATTATTTTTTTTAAAACATGATTTAATCTGTGAAAATAGCTTCAAATTGATTTTATTTATTTATTTATTTATTGGAGCTTCACAGCTTCGGCGATGTTGCTCTAAACTAAAGGATTTGTAACTTTAAAAAACAAAACAAAAAAAACAATACAAACAAAAAAAATTAACAAAATTAAACAAAACAGAAATGGAACACAAAGCACAAAAGGAAAACAAAACAGATAAGGAACACAAAACGCAAAAGGAACACAAAACACAAAAGGAACACAGAACACAAAAGGAGCACAAAACAAACAAAGGATTTACAAAACATAAAAGGATCAAAACACAGAGAGAAAACACAAAAAACAGAGATGATATCAAAACAGAAATGGGAAAGAAACAGGAACGCAACTAAAAACAGAACTGGAATAAAAAAAATAGAACACAAAAGGCGAAATTAAACACTAAAACTGAATGAAACACAAAAACGGAACTAGAACTCAAAATGTAAATGGAACTCAAAAACAAAATGGAACTCAAAAAGCATGAATGGGAATCAAAAAACAAGTATTGAACACAGCAAAAGATAAAAAATAAATGAGCAAGAGAACAAATAAAGACAAAATTCAAAGCTAGGTGAAAACTGCAAATCAAAACTATTGATATTGGACAATAAAGAAATCATTAATAAAATATTTAAATATTAATTAAATAAATCAATAATTAAAAAAAATTATGTATAAAATGAATAAAAGAAATTTAAAATGATTAAGGTTTACATAAAACATAAGTTTTTACTAGTGACTATTTACATAAAACTCTGTACTCCCTAAAACACACTGGGGTGAGTGAAAACTCATACACCCACACAACACACACACACACACACACACACACACACACACACACACACAACATTATAACATTTATTTTAAAATGCAAACATTAATTTTAAATGGATTATATTGCTTCAAATTGAGATAGTTACAAATCAATGTAAATTTAATATTGAATAGTTGGTGAGCTTATCCTCTTAAAGCCATCTTAAAAATGCTTTCTTCAAACGTACTCCTATCCAACAAATTAGAGCAAATGAGTCTTGTTCACAAATTATATAATTGTTGTTTATAATGAAAATAATTGTGACAATAATATTACATATATTTAACTATGCCCACCCACCCACTGTCTTACCGTAATTCAAGGCGAACAATACACGATGAGACAATGTCATGTCCCATTCACAGGTATATCCATACAAGTATCTAATTACTCCAGGACATGGTCCTTGGGTAATAGGCTAACTACAATTAACCCTAACTAAATGCCATAAAATTTAATTTGGTATAGAACTAATTACTGAAGATGAACATTAAATCATTCAATTGGTGACTTTAAATATTACAATGGGGCTCGGGTTGGCCGTGCAGGTTAGGGCGTTGGCCCTGGTTATCGCATGGCACCTAGAGTGGCGGGTTCGAATCCCGCCCTGGGCAGTGGAAATTTATTTAATGACGGACTCATTAAATAAACTCCTTGTGCCCACCCTGGCTAGAAAAGGATGGTAACCTGTAGATAACCCGTCCCGATTAGCCTAGTAGCATAAAGTGGACGTAAAATGAAATAATAAAAAAATATTACAATATAAAATGTTATAGTATAAATACAGCCTAATAACTTGATATGATAACTTTATATTATATGTTATTATGTAGCTTACACAAAAAAGTGTAAATATATTTTCATTAACTAATATGGATTTTAGAGTTGAACGATATGGTTAATTAATGAATATGTTATAGATCAAATGGAAGTCAAAACTGGAAAATGTGAATTAACGACGTCATCTCACTACGTATTTGCATGTATGTCGCATAGTTCAATGAAGACGATATTTGGTACTTAATCTTCGATTAAAATGGTTCACAATATAAAAGTTTATTGTTTATAGAGCAAGAGAAGGAGAGGGTGTTTATCGAATAATAAAAACTCTAATATATCGATTTATATTCAAGAAAGTGGAAAAAATACATATATGAAAACATTTACAGAACATTAAATTCGAAATAATATATTATATCTAGAGTAATTCTAAAGGAATGAAGTATATTTCTCTATTCCCCGTACATACTTTAGAACATAATATTTCTTTGTGATTGAAATATATTTTTTTAAATTGTAAAAATAAAATGAAAACATTGCATTTAAAATAAAAACTATATGTTTTACGGGCGTTTTCCATTGCTGAGTCGTCTTTCCTTAGAAGGTTGAAAATAAAATAGATAAATGTACTCGAAGATTTCAGGACAAAAGATTCAGCAATAGCATGATATTTTTGGAAAATTCACCACCACGTTAAATTTGAAAAAGTAAAGGTTCTGGCCAAAGTGCATCGATACCAGAAAAGGAAAGTATAAGAAACAATATAATATGCCCTTAGTTCTACTGAAAATATGGCTATAGATTAACCAAACATAGGAAGCCCACATTCTTCCCCAGACAGATAGACCATGACAAGTAGATGACTTTTCAAAGGAACGAATGCATGAAGAAGTATCCGAAGATACCTGTAGGGAAGACTTCAACCAAGGTGAAACACGCCATCGGTGAATTAAAAAATTCCTTAAATCCTTCAAGACTTGTTCAGAATAAATCCCTCTTTAAATGATACCAAGGTTTAGAAAAAGGGGCTCATCTGTCTAAAGATCCAGCATCTCCAAGGTCTACATGTCTTGCAACTGAGCTTTGGACGGCGGGGCCTCAGATAAAAAAAAAAACCTTTTCATTCTCAGTGAATACCTTTTGGAACCACCTGGAAGTATGTATACGTTGGCCGAAACATGAAGGCATGGATCATTATCCGAAGGTCATGAACAATCAAAATAATACATAGATAATTGCTTGGCATCGATGCTAATGTTTTTGTAGACCAAGTACTGGCTTCTCCAGGATTTCCTCATCCGAGTTATGTTTTTCCTCAATGACGTAAGTTGCTGTTTTGGTTCAATTAGTCCTTGCTTGCAGGTGATTGGTTCGAGTCTAGATGAGGATTTCATTAATCAATTCTCTGTGGTTTCTCTACAAACATCCTCTGCAACCAATTACCTTTACCAATATACATATTGCTATCCAATATCAACACACGAGCGGAATAATGGAAGCTTGCCTTTGCTTCATAAATCATTTATTAAATTAATATACTTCTTCATATGCTCGCTTAGATATTTCTCAAAAGAAATCTCAGTTACTGATCAAACCAATTCTAAAGTGTTTTATAATTTCCATTCATTAAACCGCCTATGGGTCCATTTAATACACAAGAAAATAAACTTGTTGGGCTTGGTTCCTTCTACTTTCCCTGGAATTGTAATTGTGCACAAGTAGGACTGAATTGAACCCAGAATATTATTGAGACTGAAATCTGCATCTAACATTAGTAGTAGTAGTAGTAATATTTGATATGCACGGACATTTCCTTAAACCAAAATTCTTTCCAACACCCGAGAGTAAAAGATTCCCAATTCAATTATCACATTGACAGACTCATATCTATTTCAATGGACGAGGAAAATTATAATAATGAATTATATATATATACATATATATATATATATATATATATATATATATATATATATCACTTAAGGGAACGGAATGGGCGCAGTCGGGATTTTATCAAGATAATATACAATCGCAAATTTAGTAAAAAATTGCCGAGAGGGGAACTTTAGGGGTGTTGGGAATGAGGCTAAATTTTGGAGAATCATGCCATATTTAGGTAGACTTTCTGAGATACTGGGCAGAAAACTAAATAGGTAAGGCATTAGAACAGCCTTCGGAAAGGAGGCATCACTGCAGATTGTATATCTCAGGTTAAGGACGCTGAGAGACAGACCACAGGTGTGAGACGTGTGAAGCCAGCTATGTAAAGAGAACCGAGAGGAAGCTTTAGACCAGGGCTAAAGATCATATGAGATCTGGCTCAAAGATTTATTCAGTCTGTAGGGATCATAACTTCCTAGCTGGAAACCACCGGATAAAATTACTTTACCAGAGGTTATTTGATGGACATGGTGGAGTGTATGGGAAATAACTGTAAAATGCTAATAATAAGTTGAATGCAAACATGCAGATGGACACAAACGCATCTCTGATATCCAGCCTTGCCTCTGCCATCTCCCTAGCGGCTTAATGCATTGGAAAATTTCAGCCAAGTATCATCTCTCAAAGTACATCCTACACTGACGGTAAATTTTATGACTCTTTTAACTTTATGATAATATGTAATTTTTTATTTATTCTTTTAATCATAGATATGTTATTGCTCAAACATTTATTTTTGTAGGTTTTTTAGTTGTATTGATTGTTTTTTTATGCATGACCAATTGCAATTTTATGCATTTAAAAAATATGTTTAGACAGTTATTGCTGCAGAAGCCTCAGTTCCCACACCTCCAGACGACACCTCAGCAGTCCTGAATAATTAGTACAAATACCTCTCCTCTTCCTTCCCATTCCTCATTCATGTCACAGTAGTCTAATTAGCGTGTCTTTATGTAATTATTTAATACTGTACTGGTTATACCATTAAAGTTTTTTTTTGGAGATTCTGATAGCCGACTATTTAGCTGACCAAACTCCTTATTTATTGTATTTTTCATTGTTTGTAGCAATGGTGATGGGAGTATAAGTTCCAAAGCCTGAGTGACAAGTTCTTTCACTCTATTATCATAATTTTGGACTTCAAATAAAATAATAAGTACTTAAAGTAGCATAAAGCAATAAGCGAAAAATTTATGGAATGGCAAAATATTATAATATATGGTTTTCATAAGTAATAAAATTTATACTTTAATGTTCTATTTACATAACTGTAAAGTAATGAATAATCCTCTCCATTTAATATTTATCTGGCATTGTTTTCGGTGAGTGTATTCTTTTCAAACGAATCTCTTCTGAGTTCCCCGAGAATAGGGCAGACTGCAAGGAAGTGAAAAACATCAGGCTTCTGGAGGTTGCACAGCGAGCAAATATTAGTCTGATCCAAGCTCCAGATTTTCCTTTTCAGATTCAGTGTTTCTGGCCTGGTTCACATCAAACTGCTCATCATATGAATAGTATTATCATCGTTAACATATGAAAGTTGTTTTGATTTAAATTTATGTTTTATAGAACGAATGAAATTAGGCCTTCGCTAATGTCACACCGCTGACACTATCAACACTATTCTTTCGTCGTGGTTCCGGTGTGCTCAGGAAATGAATCATTGGCAAGATAAAAATGGATATATAATCCATTTTTATCTTGCCAATGATTCATCGATGTCTCAGAACCACACCATTTTCCAGGAGATAATTTTCCGCGCCAATTATTTTGTCAATCATGTGTTTGGAGAGTTGAGGACCTTAGAAGTATAGTTAAGATTGAGTCTGAGAGTGTAAACGTATTGAGGCAACCTTCCGATTACCAACAGGAGTTATAGCGTTCGAAATGGTAGAGGCCGATCTATTATGTTTCTACATAATAATCTTTAAAAAGTCAGCAACTACCTAAAATTGCTTTAATGTTTCATTAAGAGTAGCATAATGAGTTCTTTAGTTCTCCGTTAAATAGCTGCTTATTTTTTAATTAAAGTTTCCTTAGGAGTTGCTCAAGATTGCTTATTTTCTTCGAACTCATCCGGATTATGAGTAGGTTACTAATGGCTACAATAGGTATATTAAACAGCTTCTTAAGCAACTGCTTAATAACTATAAAACCTAGCTAATAGGAAAAAACAAAAAGTGCTTCTTGTTCAATTAAGTTTTTTTTTTTTACCTTGTCAAAATTAATAAATTATTATTTTGACCAATATAGATCAATTAAAAATTCCATTTTAAGACGTATCAAATATAGTACAAGAAAGGAGAGAAGACTTGACATAGCCCAATTTCTTGTAACAAGATAAGAAATTTTACTATTTTTATGAACTTTCTTGATAAGGACAAAAGGTTTAGATTATTTTACTTTATTAAGAATATTACTTTCTGCATTTAAATGCATTTGGTAATGTGATAAGTACAATACAATCGTCCTCCAACACTCTCGACAGAAGCTACACCCCTTCACCACAATGAGTTCAGGGGACAGCTTCTCCCTGCCTGGCAAGGAAGTCAAGAGCTAAGGAAAAACATTCAGAGAACCTGATATGATTTTGTTTTCCATTGTTTCAAGTTTAGAGATATATCAATATCGGAAAATAAAGCTAAGTATCATATTGGGATTTTGACTAAAATTCCCTCAATACTTGGTCAAATATTAGTTATATCAAATAAGGGAGTCTAATACTCCAGATACTCGAAAATGTATACAACAAAATAAATTGCAGAACCTTATTTTTTTCAAAGTATTGAAAACATAGAATTTTTCTATCCAATACAAATTTATGCAGATATTCACTGAATTAATTGTCAGCGTTCCACGTAACTCTTTATTATTGATCATACTTACCACTTTTGAACTCGATTTTTATTTTTCCAAGATGAGTAATTGAAAATGAGTTTGGACATGTGTATATGTACTAGATCGTTAGGATATATGTAAACCGTAAATTTCTGTCTGAAGGAGAATAATTTTATTTTTAAGCAGTCGTAAAGAAAATATTATTATTCCAAAAGGATTTTCGGAATTTTTAAAACTGGGATAATTAAAATGTGCTATTTAATAAAAAAAATCAATTACCACTTAATTTTTCAATATTTGCGGGTTAAATGAAACTTATACCAGAAAGATTATACATAACTGCCTTTAAATAAGTCTGATCGTGGAACACGCTCATTGTAAAATGCGATAAACGGCCTACTTTGAGGCTAACTAATAACCCAGTAAATCAAAGTCTTTTATTGAGGGTTTGTGTTGTTTGATACAATGGGTTAGTCAGCGAGTAGGCCTGGATAGAGAAGTGGGCGGACTCTACTTAGGGCTTAGCGTTAAATTAAATCACTAGTCGAACGCTTTGGGGCCAATGAACCAGTCGTGTGTACTTGTAGGGCCGATGTATTCACAAAGACCATTGTGAATTAAATGGCCACTAAATACACAACCAGCCAGTTTTAATCAAAATAGCAACAATTAATATCCCATAATTGAAAGCCAATTATACACTCCCAAATAAGCTTAATAGTTTCTAAGTGATGTTGGTAGGAAGATTACCAGTACCATTATACATAAATAGTGTTTAACAGATTTTCTTTAAGAGGCATTCGTCTATTGAAGTCGTAGGCATGACGAAAGGTCCATTGAAATGTGTATGTGTGTGTGTGTGTGTGTGTGTGTGTGTAATGTATGTATGTAAGAATATATATATATATATATATATATATATATATATATATATATATACATTACTAAGATTAGCGGATCATAAGTTAGGAAATGATTCTACTGCTCAAATTCTCATCTCATTCTTTTAGCAGATTTCTCTTAAGGGAAAGCAGCTATTGAGGTTGTACTCATGACGGAATTTTCGATTTTTTTATCCAAAAGACCATCGATCCTACCTAGGAGATGACGAAAAGTCCGTCACGCAGGGGCAGCGTAAACTAAGCAGATTTCCCACGTGAAGTTTTACAATAGAGAAATTTCACGAGAGTGAATTTCAGTGAAGGAAACGGCCGAACTAGCTTTTGGTGGGAATGTAACTCTCGTCCGTTAGGCGCCCCATTTAATAAAAATGCAGATATCTCGGTTAATATTCAAGATAGGAAATAAATGTATATGCCAATATTTATAGAAAATTTAATTTGCAATAAGATTGGTTTTATACTATTTTTCGATCTGACGAATAGTAACGGAGATATTTCGAATTTTCGTAACCTCCCCTCCCACTGGTGAACTTGATCTTTCTTTTTACATAAACGACTAAATATCAAGTTAGGTAACGATAAAACAATAATTGGCACCGTTAGAGCGGTAACAGACACACATATATATATATATATATATATATATATACATATACAGTTTTGAACGGACCTCATTTTCATCATCTACAAGGTAGGATCGATGGACATTTGAAGAAAAATTTCGAAAATTCATGAGTACAACCTCAATAGCTGATTTCCCTTAAGGGAAATCTGCTAAAATGAGGTCCGTTCAAAATTGTATATATATTTGTCTGTTACCGCTCTAGCGGTCGCCATTTTTGTTTGATCGTTACCAAACTCGATATTTCAACATTTTATGCAAAAACACAAATCAAGTTAGTTAATGGCTGAAATCGGACCAGTGGGAGGGGGGGGGGTTAGGGGAGGATTTTCGAAAAGTCGAAATATCTCCGTTACCATACGTCGGATCAAAAAGTTATGTAGAACTAATCTTACTGAAAATTAGATTTTCTATGAATATTGCTCTATACATTTATTCTCTATCTTGAATATTAACCAAGATATTTGCATTTTTATTATATTTGGGCCGATAACGGATGACTGTTTCCCGCCAAAAGCTAGTTGGGCCCTTGGCCGCAACTGTTGAGCTCTCGTAAGGAGATTTCTTTAATGTATAACTTCAAGTGGGAAGTCTTCTTAGTTTACGCAGCCCCTGCGTGACGGACTTTTTCCTACATGTTCCTCCCCTTTAAAGTCCACTTTCCTCCGAAGATCAAAACGTTTCCGAAATAGCTAGATGAAGAAATTGCCTTCTAGCTGAGATCCTAACCAAGGCCGACACTGTGAAATAACCTAATATATTCTCCAGTCTCTCCCGCTTTTCAAAAGATTTCCCAATGGCTGATAATTGTAGGAGATGTTGGAAAATTGATAATATGTTCGCTATTGTGAGACGGATTAAATATTACACATCTTGTTGGAAATTTAATTTCATTATACATTATTTATTATATTTAATTTCATTAAGTTCATTATACATTTCTTCAGTTCTCCTGCATGACGGAGGTATATGCATTTTTAGCAGATTTCCCTTAAGGAAAATCAGCTATTGAGGTCGTACTCATGACGCGATTTTCGAAAAATTTCTTCAAATGTCCATCAATCCTACCCAGGAGAGTATGAAAATGAGGTCCGTTCAAAACTATATATATATATATATATATATATATATATATATATATATATATATATATATATATATATATATTTGTCTGTTAACACTCTAGCGGTCGCAATTTTTGTTTAATCTTCACCAAACTCGGTATTTAATCGTTTTATGTAAAAAGGAAGATCAAGTTCGTTAACGGCTGAAATCGGACTAGTGAGAGGGGGGGTTTAGAGGGGGGATTTTCAAAAATTCGAAATATCTCCGTTATTATGCATCGGTTCGAAAAATTGTATAAATACAATCTTATTGCAAATTAAATTTACTATAAATATTGTTATTTACATTTATTCTCTATCTTGAATATTAACCAAGATATTTGCATTTTTATTAAGTTTGTGGCCGGGTATAGTTTGGATTAAGTCGGCCATTTTCGTCATTTCTCGGCTCAGGTGGAAGCTTCTTCTAACCTTACCTGTCGTTTCTAACCTTACCTTACTTTTGATACTTAGTGTGTGATTTATGCAAATACGGTCTGTTCATCCGCCCCCCCCCCCTTCTTTAGTTCTTGGACTACTAAAGTTTGAGTTATGAAAATATAAATTATTTTTACAATTCAGAAACCGTTTCAGTTGGGAATTTATTAAAATTAACTGAAAGATTTCTTATTACCGTTTGTATTTACTCATGGTGGGCTTGTATTACCAGTATGCAGATTTCTCTATTGTAAAACTTCACATGGGAAATCTGCTTAGTTTACGCAGCCCCTGCGTGACGAACATTTTAGTATTCAGTAAACTTTTTTATTTTTCTGTCTTTTGTAAAACCCCACTCCTACTCAGGCGATTTTTACTGTGATTAACCGAGCCACACAGTTTACAGAGACTTCTTACTACGTTGGAAATAGACAATAGATAGTTAGTTGAGATGATCAGCACGTTATATCTGCAAGTGGGAACACCTGCTCACGCAGTCCCTGTGATTCGGAGTTATATGTATTCAAATTATTTATGAATAATTATTATTTTATGTTATTGTTTACTCTGTGTGTTATTTCTTAATAGATATTTAATACCCGTTGGAATTTTTGTGCCTAAGGTATTACATCCGTTTTCTTAAATGGCTTACTCATCCGTTTCTGTTTGTTCAAGAATTTTGTATTATCAGTGCATCCCCCCCCCCCCCCCCCCGATGCGATAAAACGACGTGTTTTTCCTCAAAATGAAGAGTTTGCTGTGCGAATGACATATTCTTTTGTTCAATATGACTTCTCTAAACCAATTTTGAAAAATATTACCTGTAGCATTTATGTACTTATTACAAAAATATAATGTATCCGATTTTAAAAATAAAAACATTTTAATTTCAAAAACTGTTTATTTTGTACATGAAACTATTTCATGATTACGATCAACATTATATACTCCTGAGACATTATAGTCTCGAATGTACATAGAATGTATATGTCCATGAACATCCGCTCTATTAATGAGACTATTAACACGTTAGATGCTGTGTATGCCCCCGGGACATGCACCGCTCCCAACGTGTGTGCGGTTTCATTTTAAAACCTCAGTGCGGCGGATATTGTTTTTGTTTTTATGAATAATAATGATTCAGATGACTAAAGGAGCCATTAGGTTGTTTGATTTGTGTAATATGATAAATAAATTACGTATTTTTTCATACATGCCTCTAGGGGCATGTGCCGCACTGAATACTAACTGCTTTTATCCAGTGCTGTACAAGCCCCCAGAGGTCTGCCCTCGGGCGTCGACTTCAGTGATCAGATGGCTTCGTACCATACGCCAGTACGAAAGTCTATAAAATGGTACCGCAAGGTAATGTTTGAGGTGCTGTTTGGCACAAGTGTAGGTCAATTCTTGGATAATATATAATTTACGGTCCGCCAATAAATTGGGAATTACAAAATTTAAGCGAGCCTTAGCTGAAAATTTAATTACTTACAGCAGTGTTAAAGACATACCTTGACCTACATCAATTAACCCCCGAAGAAGGCATCATACATTTATTAAACCGGATGAGCCTGGAAGGAAAAAAAGAACAATTTGTATTGGGTGCTATCAAAAATTATGAAAATGCATGTCCAGCAAGTAGGCCACGAAAAAAGTTCGCTTTAGTTTTTGTGACACATGCACCAATAATCCAGGGTTTTGCTTGGAATTTTTCAATAGACATTATAACAAGTAGACTTCTTTTTATGTTATTCAAGAAAAATTCATTATCTAAGAATTTTATATATATATATATATATATATATATATATATATATATATATTTATGTATATATATTTAATACTGAACTCTTTTGAATATTATTATGTTTTTATTTGTTGTATTTTATAAGTTTTTTACTTATTCAGATCTAAATTTTGATAACATATGTCAAATTACTTTTTTTTTAATTATACAGTTTTTTTATGATATAATATTACTTGATCCCTTTCCTGCTTTTACTGTCAATTTACTGATGTTAGTTGCAATGATTCAGCAACAAAACCTAAAATTATCTCTTTTCCTTCGACTATTAGGTATTGTTAAAAAACAGATTACAAAAAAAGGTTGCATGCCCCCGGGGGCATGTACCGCATATAGGGCTAGTATCGCCAAATAACAACAGCAGTTAACGTGTGAATATTGGAGGTAAGTTTAATTTCGGTCTCTAAAAAACTCCCATTTTAATTTCTGACTTTAATTCTTTATTTTACGCTAATTATTCTTTGTTATTTAACAAGAATTTTTTTCCATTTAATATTATTCAGTATTTATCTACGTATTGAGTACTATATAATATTTAAGTCATCCGATGAAATTTTCAATCAATCTAGAGGAAATGGTTGCTGCAAACATACCAACATAGAATTATGCTTTTTATGCTTTAGTACTTGGACGATTAAATCTGTCGGTTGTATTTACAAGGTCTCTTTATTGATCGCTCTTTAAAATTTACGGCATAGAAAAACCTTGAGGTTAGATGTAGATTTCTAAGGGCTGTTATAGAGTTTTTGATAATATTATTACTTATTTTAATATGATTAATTATAGTAATTTGAATGCAGTCACAAATAAAAATTAATAGGAACGAACCGAAACTAGCCTGAATGATCCTAGCATTCATTGTCAAAAAGTGGTGCATCCAGAGTTGATTAATATTTATCGTTAGTGATTAATTTAAATTTATGAAATGCTCTTATTGATCGCCTTGCAATATAAAAATTGATAGCAGCGGTCGCGATCAATATTCCGACTCCACGTTTCTGTCATACAGGAGTAGATTTAGGGTTTGGCTTTAGGCTTTTTATTCGGAGGATAAAAAAGTTTTTAGTACCAATCCCTGGGGAAGGGGCCTTAACTTGTGATCCCTGCTCTAACTCTGATGTCTCCGAAACTTTAGCCACAAAATTTAGGGCCTCATTATAAATTTACGGCGTTTGGTTAAAATAAGACATGACAAGGCTGGGCCCATGTGGCGTTTTTTGCGTTATGAGATTAAATCTTCTACGTCCAGCAAAAACACACGAGGAAAAATGATATAGCCTTCGTAAATTACTTTTCACGTACTAGGGAAGAAAGTATTTTCTGAAATTTCATTCGCAAAAAACAAAAAAAAACAAAACTCAAACTTAGATGAAATTTTGTATTCCAATTCCAAAGAAAATCATATAATAATAATTTCTATTACCATACAATTTTGTTCCATTTCTTTCAGTTAATGTAACATGCGTTAATAAACGAGTGTGCAAACAAATGCCGTTTCCTAACTCGTCTAAAAATATTAGCATTAATCAATAACTGAAAATACTCGTATGGACGAAACTCACCAATACTAAACTCTTCTGAATATATTTAAATTTATAATCTGTGGTATTACTAAAATAATTGGCCAACATTGTGAAAAACTCAGCTGGGATGTTTCTTGAAATTATTTAGCCTTGTATTTAGGAATATGGACATTATAGAATTAACACTTCTTCACTTTTATGACTATATGTACATAATATGTTATCATAGAAGTGCTCTATCTTTTTCAATAAAAACCAAACTACAACGAAACATTTATATCCGTGATTAATTTATTGATCTGATAAAACCACGTATAAAATAAAAAATATTAATCGGCTGATGCCATCATTTTGAAATAAATTACCACTATCTTCAGCTAGAAATTACTTAATAATACGTCATAGTAATAAAAAATTTCCAACTCCAAGTAATTCATGAAATATTAAAAACGAAGTTGGCTAGTATCAATGAGATGTCTACATTTTTCGATTTATGTGGACGAATTGTAGTTTTTAATCCTTTGGAAACACTAGTAAAATATGTAGATTTCATTTAATTTTCTGAGAGCCATGGGCAATGTACATTTTGCTCATAACAGACATGTAAACATACACACATATAAATATGCACACTCTTACAGACTTAAGAAGCGTTTTTCGTTTTCAGGGGCATCAAAATGAACATTAGTCCTGACCCAGGAGTTGCGCTTTCGATACTACTGTGTTTCACTCATGACAATTTTTCATATTTCACACCCTCATCACGAAATCAGTCATTCTAAATCCAATTAAAACTAACTGACAGGATAAGTAATGTCAGAATGGACAAGAAGCAGTCGCATAAGCAGACATTTTTATACCTTAGATTGAAAGAGAACCTCGTTTAAATTGCTTAATTTAGACAGGCACTGGGAGTTAATGTGTTTGATGTAGAGTTAATGTGCGCTAAAAATTTCACCTCCGAATGTTATTGGTTGCCAGGACGATGAAAATGGTGAAACGCATTTTGTAGATGGTAAAGGAATTACACGTGGCTCTAGAGTTACATTAACTGTAACATCCTCTACGTTCATCCATACTACCAAATTATTTAAAGTATGTGAAAGTAAGAAATATTTCCACCAATTGTTCTTGGGTCCATCAAACCAGAATCTACCTGATCATCTGCCAGTATGCCCGACAGAGAGAACGTACGTAATGAACAAAAATCAAAGTCCTTATATAATACCTGTGTGTTAAAAAACAATAATAATAACAATTTATAGTGTAAATGGTTTTAAAAACAAAAATTATCGATATATATTTAAATATGAATGTTTAACTCGTTTAGTGATTACTAGGGTTGAAAAATATGATTAATTTCTCATGAAGGACCCACTATTTATGCCCACAAAGTATATCAAGGCAACCGCTGCAGGCGATTCGCAGATTGCTACATAAAGCTTTCAAAATAAATAAATTGTTTATCTATTATAAATTACAATTCATTTCATAAGTCAACTTAAAATACCATTACATTGTATAAGTTGATGGACAATAAGACTAACAACTGCTCCATTTCAACGTATGTCAATGCAAAACAAAATAAAAATAAACATTGATTGGTTTTCTTAGAAGCTGCTAAAAGAAAATTGTCTAGTTGTAGTTTTAAACCCAGCAACGATTCAAAGGTGGTGTTTTTTTTTGAGAGTGCTAAAGGTGAGGAAAGCCATTAGAATATTTTTTTTTATGATCTTGAATAAAATTTCTTTATTTCTTGGGCGAAAATATTCTAATACCCTAGTCGCATTTGAGCCTTGAGCCATGATCAGAAAGTGCTTTCTGACATTACTTTTTATCTCCTTTCTTTCCTTTTTATAGTGCACACCCTCTTCCTTGCTAGCATTTATGGGCATAGACATAACTCTTATTACGTTGTACATTCAATTCAGAAAATTATATTTTGTATTAGGAATATCAGGTTTCATTTAATTTACATGCTGGCAGGTGCAACATTCCTACCTAGGCCAGAGATTTATTTATTATTTATTTATTTGAGATACCGCTAAAATGGCGATTCATCTTTTGACATTATAGTTTATAATTTCACAAAATTAAATATATACTACTCGTATAAATTACAAATACTATATTTACTATAATATATACTATAATTACTAATACTACATTTACAATGAGGAAAGAACAAAATAAAAATAAAACAAACAAAAAAAACTAAAAGAAAAACTATAAATCGTTAAACTGGAAGAGGGCAAAACTTATATTTCACAGTGCTTGCTATATATAACTTTCATAATTGTAGATAATAGCTATATTTATATTTCATCAAATAATCCATTATTTCTTAAAAACTTAAAAACATCATCTATAAATTGGCTACTGTCGGCTAGTAGTTCGCAAACATTTGTGGGCCATGGGTACGTTTTCACTTGTGTGCAGTCAGTTAGTATGTGTTTTACAGGTAGCGTTCTGTTGCAGTAGCTACATATAGCTTCATGTTGTCTGCTCATTAGATATGAATGTGTTAGTCTAGTGTGTCCTGTGCGTAGGCGTGTAAGTACAATTTCTTCTCTTCTGGAGTGTCTATTACTTGAAGTCCAGTTAAGCGTGTTTGATTTGATTTCTCTAAGTTTACTGTCAGTGTTATACCATAAATTATTCCAGTCATTAATTACTTGTTTTCTTATTTGAGAGAAAGCGTCTTGGTTGAGGTACGTTCAAAAAATCTATTTGTTCATTATCTCATCAATTAGGCCAGAGATGAGACGCAATCTTAAACTAATCTGGATTCTCTGATTTAGGAAACGTTTAACATCTACATGTCTATCCTTATATCCAGCAAGCCCTGACTAGTCCTGTGCACCTATTAAGTCCTCTATTTAGAACTGGCAAACCTATACTCTATTTAGAACCTGTAAACCTACCTTCTAAATAGTAAATATGATGCCCCAGAAGTATTATTTATGTTAAGAAAAGTCAACTCACATTTATCTCACAATAAGAATAAGTTAACGAAACGATGAGCACCTGCGTGATGGACTTCTCTTAAACTGTGGGCGATGACTACGATTGTTCAAATTTATGAAGGCTTGTAAATAAAAGTAATAAAATATTAAAAAATAAAATAAATAAAGTGTAAATTGTAGCTGGATTAAAGAGCAAGGAAGTATGAATAAAAAAATAGATATAATATTGGAAAAATTAAGGTTGCAATTTACTGAAAAAATGTTGGGAAAAGCAAATCACTGTAGGTTTCACTCTAATTACAAGAATCTCGATGTAATTTTAGTTAGTAATAGTTATTTGAACAGCAATAATAGTTTACATTTCGCAAGCCTTATAATGAAAGCAAGGGGGGAAATGTTAAAAATGAATTATTCAGTATGTAGAACTGAAGGCCTATGGATATGCTCCTTATGTAATATGAATGAATTAGAAAATACATATCATTTTATAGCAGTATGCACAATGCTTAGTGAATTTAGAAAACAGTTCCTTGGCTCATCAAAATTTAGCCAAAATGAATTTATTTTGTTTTTGAATGGCAAAGATTGGCAGGCCCTTTAAAAATATCTATGTGTTGCACAGGGATATAGAAAGTTACTAGTAGCTGAGTAAAATGGATAAGTTTTTCTATTTATTATTTCTTTTTTTCTTTCATTTGTAAATAAATATTAATAATTAATTTATTTTTTTTGTTGATTTTTAAAGATAGAATTTTTATAAAAGATTATTTGTTTTATTTAGAATATTGTAATATTATGATAATGTTAGGTTTATATATATATATAGAAATGATCAATCATGCTGATTGATAATTGAGTAAATAATGGCCGAATTCAACAGACGGACTTATGAGTCCATGTTTATGTATGTTATATATAGTATAAGGAAATATATTATTATGATAACTTAATTGTATATTTAACATGTAAATTATTTCAAATTTCAAAATAAACATACTTTATTATTATTATTATAATTAAAAAAATAATAATACGGTTGTTAGAGTTCTCCGTGTCCGGTGATACACTTTTTAATTCCCCTGTTTATTGTCACCAAAGATCCTTCATCTTTGGATATTTATAATCATTCTTCCATTCACAGCTTTGCTATTTATCTCTGCCGACTATTTCTAAAGCTGACGCATTTCCACTACTCCGGCCATCTGATGGTCTGAATATTTCATGATATATCTGGTTTATTGCTATTATATTTTCAGTGTAGCACATCGTGGGATTGATCAAACAGAATTGGTTTGCATAATTACATTTCAATATTCGATTAGCCAATTTTTCAAACGAAACTAGTTTCATTGTAGCTTAAATGAATAAATAAGAGCTGCTGTAACTTTGCGTAGAAGACAAAAATGGAAATAAACGTCTGAATAAAAAAAATACAATTTCAAAAACACACCACACGACAAGAATTTCCCTCAGCTTATTTATTTTTCGTTTTAACACTTTTAATGAACAAATTCTACTTGCTAAAAAAGTTCTAGCGGAGTTCAAGTAAATCCTTTTTCTCTCTTTCAAATGAAGAGTTAATTGACACAAAAAAAAGGTCAGAGCTGGGCTGGTAAAAGTTTGTTGGAAAGTTAAAGACCTAAGTGAGACAGATAGCCCTAAAAGGAGTGGTTTCAATGCTATCAACTCCTACACGAGCCAATCAAGGATTTATTAGTTCTCTTGTCGTTTTACCAATCCACTTTGATTGTGTGAGCGTGCGTGTGTGTGTGTGTGTGTGTGTGTGTGGGGTGAGTGGAGGGGGGGGGGGAGGGAGAGAGTGTGAGAGTGTGTGTGTGTGAGAGAGAGAGAGAGAGAGAGAGAGAGAGAGAGAGAGAGAGAGAGAGAGAGAGAGAGAGAGAGAGAGAGAGAGAGAGAGAGAGAGAGAGAGAGAGAGAGAGAGAGAGAGAGAGAGAGAGAGAGAGAGAGAGAGAGAGAGAGAGAGAGAGAGAGAGAGAGAGTCGCATATTACGTTATGGAGGTTGTTATTTTTATTAAAAAGTTATAAAAGTTTATAATTAAAAAGTTTAGCTTTGCCTGTATATTTATTTATTTGGGTCAAATTTAGTATTTGACATTAGACCCCTTTCCAGATGACCGATTGACCTGATATTTGGTGCACATCTTTAGTTCTGATGACAATACAATTTAATATATTCAGTATCTTTGTAAACCCAAGATGGTAACCTCTACAAAATGGCGTTCATACTTTATTCTCCACAACTCCCTCAATATGGATATGAAATGAAGTGGCTTGATTAGTAGATTAGAGTACACTATGAAAAAAATGAAAATCCAATACGGCCGCCTACAAAATGGCCCCAAATATTGGCAAAATGGATACATATATATATTTGTCTGTTAACACTCTAGCAGTCGCAATTTTTGTTTAATCGTCACCAAACTCTGTATTTAATCGTTTTAGGTAAAAAAGAAGATCAAGATCGTTAATGGCTGAAATCGGACCAGTGGGAGGGGGGGTTTTGAGTGGGGATTATCGAAAATCCAAAATATCTCCGTTACTATACGTCGGATCGAAAAAGTTTATAGAACCAATCTTATTGCAAAATAAATTTACTATAAATATTGTTATATACATTTATTCACTACCTTGAATATTGACTGAGATATTTGCACTTTTATTCAGTGTAACGGACGACTGAGTTTCCGGCCAAAAGCTAGTTCGGCCGTTTTCGTAACAGATCGGCACTCGTATGGAGATTTCTGTATTGTATAACTTTACGTCGGAATTCTGCTTAGTTTACGCAGCCCTTGCGTGACGGATTTGTTTGTAACAAGGTGGATTAACGATTCCTATTGTTGTTGGTTGAATAAATTCCTATTGGGCAAGTGAGAATTGAACTCTCGAATCTAGGTTTACCAAGTGAGACCAACTTGAGCCGGAGTGTTAAAACTCAATGTTGTGGTGATTAGGGCATCAGGACTAACCGCAAATGGGGAAAAACATTCTTCAAAGAATAATTTCTAAGAACTATTATTACCCTACAATGACCACAACAATCGTGTGAACAGTTAATGTATTGAAACTAGACTATCTATAATGCAATAACAAAAACAAGACGGATTAAAAATATTTCTCAGCCCGCTATTAGTAAGCATGATTAGAATGGAGAATAGAGTTGTTATTACGAGTTATCCCATTTTACTTAGCTCATTCGTTCCGAACGCCACGAACAGACAGACAGACCGACTTAAGCGTGCTCTTAGAATGAAACAATACTTATCCTCACATGCAGATCAAGTAACCATTTGATAACGCTACTGAAGATATATTACAATTTAGGTTAACCGAACATAAAACCATATTTATACGAGAATATTTATTTATTTATTTGGAGCTTCGCAGCTGTGGCGATGTTGCTCGGGGGAAAAAACTGCATAAAATTAAAAAAAAAACAAAAAACGAAACGAAACAAAATTAATTTAAACGAACATAAAACAACATAACAGAATAGAAAAGTAACACGAAACAGAAATGGAACACAAAAACAGGAATGGAACAGAAAACAGAAACGGACAAACAGAACTGTAACGAAAAACAGGACTGGAATAGATCACAATACCAAATGGAAAAACAAAACACAGAAATGGAAATCAAAAACAAAATGGAAAACAAAAACCAGAAATGGAACACAAAAACAAAATACAGAAATGGAATATAAAACCAAAATGGGAAACAAAAAAAATAAATGGAACACAAAAACAGAAATAGAACAAAAACAGAAACGGAACACAAAAACAGAAATGGAACACAAAACCAAAATGGGAAACAAAAACATAAATGGAACACAAAAACAGAAATGGAAAAACAAAAACAGAAATGGAACGCAAAACAGAAATAGAAAACAAAAATGGAACTCAAATAATAGAAATTGAACAATAAATAGAAATCGAACAATAAATGGAAATCCAACACAACAAATTTACAAACATAATATAGAATCCAAAACAAAAAATATTAAACAAGATATAATAAAATATATAAATTGTTGAATAAAATGGAATATGTATCTAAAATGAATTTAAAATAATTGAGATTTCGATCAGATATAAAACTCGTGTATCAGCGGGGATGCATACTCAATGTGAGTTACTGAACAACGAAAGTCATGAATTGCATTATGGCGGGAAGGGGGAAAACCCTTCAGTTTTGCTAGACAAAAAGAAACGATGAAATATTTACTTTAAATATATTCAAAGAGTTTATAAAGAGCTCAGAAAACATTCAAGCACACTAAGCACACACACACGCGCGCGCTCGCACACAAAACATTCACAAAAAGACTAGAATCGCAGCATACATTTATTAGAAAATTATAAAATCTCTTTTAAAATGCAAGTATTAATTGTGAGTATTGTATATTCAAATTTTTGTGTATATGTTAATGTCTTTTAGATGTTGTAGTATAGTGGGTATGTATGGACTACCTTCAGTGAGTAAGTCATGTAGGTCGTGGGGTATCTGTAAATGATCTCGTCTCTTGCAGTCTGTCAGTATGTGTTTTATTGTAAGAGTCAAATTGCATACATGGCATTTGGGCTGCTCTCTTTTTTTCATTAAAAAGCTATGAGTAAGGAGAGAGTGGCCAATGCGGAGCCTTGTTAAAATCACTTCTTCCCTCCGGGTATAAGTTAAATTTTTACTAGTCCGTGTGAATACTGTAGATTTAATTTGTCGTAATTTATTGTCTGTTTGTTGCCATTTTTGTTCCCAGTCTAGTAGTACGTTAGATTTTACAGGATGTACTAAGTCGTCTATTGTCAGTTCATTAGAGTCTACGTCATGCTTCTGAGTCGCTAATTTTGCTTGTTCACCAACTTCATTACTTCGTCCAATATTTTTGTGTCCTGGTAGCCATATTAGTGTAATATTGTTTCGAAGATGAATGGATTGTTCTAAGATGTGGGTTATAATAGGCTGAGTACTGTAAATGTTCTCCAAGGAGAATAGAGAACTTATAGAATCTGTAAATAAGAAAATCTGAGAATTTTGAACATCATGAAATTTTGAAAAGGCAATATTTATAGCTTGTAACTCAGCTGTATAAATGCATGTATTGTTGTTAAGTTTCGTTGAGTATATGTCATTGTTAATGATTGCTGCAGCTGCTGTCCCAAAGTCGGTCTTGGATCCGTCAGTAAAAGTGTGAAGTGAGTTGGTGTTATTTGCTACAATTGAGTTATAAGCTATTCTGTAAAATTTAGAAGATAATGGATTTCTTTTATTAAATTTTGTTAAAGTTAAATTAATGCTTAAGTTATTTATTCTCTATGGAGGGAGTGACAAGTTTCTGTTATAGTGTATTTGAGTTTGTAATATGTTCGAATCAATAGTGTTTTCTGAAGTACGAATGAGTAGTGGTTTATGCTTGCTGTGTTTTTCTATGTATTTGTTATAATGTATGTTATTTAAAAATACTTTGACGCATGGTGTGTCTAATGCCTTGCATTTTAAAAGAAATTTTAAGCATATAATCCTTCTCCTATATTCCAATGGAGGTTCTCTTGCTTCGACACAGAGGCTATCTACTGGGCTTGATCTGAAGGCTCCAGTTGCTATCCTCAGTCCTGTGTTGTGTATTGTGTCTAACATTTTAAGTGTATTCGGACTGGCTGATGAATATGCTATACAGGCATAATGACCTGGTATAAGCACGATAAAAAGTAAGCATAGACTGAGCATAGACATCTGTCATCTCCCCATGCAGAATTGCTAAGTACCCTTAATAAGTCCAAGCTTTTCTTGCACTTATAAATGAGTCCTTTTAAATGGGGAAGCCATGTGAGTTTTCTGTCAAATGTAAGTCCTAAAAATGTCAGTTCGTCCGTCTTGTTTATAATAGTGTTGTTAAGAGTCAATTGTGGGCATTCAAAACTCCTTTTACGAGAGAATATGGTGTATTTAGATTTTTCTCACGATATCTTAAAACCAGTTAAATTGCACCATTTTTGAAGTTGATTAGGTGCGTTCTGTGTGATATTTTGTGTAATGATGTGTAAGTGATGTATAATAAATCACTTAAAAGTGATGTATACGAGAATATATTTATCCAATATTTTGATGATGTGAAAAAAACTGTTGATAACGCTAATTAAAATTAATTTCAATTTTAGAATTTAGACTATTCACATGTGCACACCTGGTATGTTGCTTCAACATCCCCAGAACCTACTCTTTTTGCTATATTATTTTTATTTTATTAAAGCAAATAGAAGGAGAGTTTATCGGTTTTAAGCTAAACTCTTATGGCAAATAAATAAAAATGTATAATAAATGTGAATCGTGAAACGTATGTATCAAGGAAAAATCTATCTAGTTTTCCATACGAAACCATAATTCAAGAAGACTTTACAAAACTTGCAAATCGGCGAATAAAAAATGAGTGGGTAACAAACAGTACAAGCTCAAGCTGGAACAATAAGTTATGTACTTAAAAATGTACAATTTGCATGTGGCTATCGAGTTTCAGGAATTCTAGAAGTGAAGAGGTCATACCGTCTAGACTTAAAATGGACCGCACCAATTTAAAACATGCACATTTAATGGCAATACAAGTAACACATATAAAGTCGACCTGACATTGAAAATGGGAATTTGTGACTGCCAAAAAGCACACAACATGAAACTTCTGTGAGACTTAACAAAACTTTTGACGATGACAGCCTATATTATAACACAAACAGTCACTTATCTAAATCGTATAAATATTCAAAATGAAATTCAACTGTTAGATCTGTGACGTATTTGAATTGTGAACATTTATGAACGAGAAAGCTGTTTTGTTTATTGTTTTAGAACCATTTGTAATTTTAACCTTTTGAAAATGACCTTAGTTTTTAGACTTTGCTTCAGATTTCAGGTGCTATCATTGAACAGTATTAGCATGCAAATTGACCACGATGCGGAGCATGAACAAACAAATAAATAAATGCATTATCAACCCATCAGTGTAAAATTTTCTTTTTCTGTGGAGAAAATGTTTAGATATTTGGTTACAGCTTGTTCTGACCGTAGAGAGCGTACGGACATGGGGAAACGATGAAACTGATATATAAACTTAGTCATTCATATCCCAACTGTTAACTTTTAACTCAATCCGAAACTTAGTACCCCGCGGCTTAATCAAATGGAGTAGTGTCTGGCTTGAGTCGTATCCACTTCCGTTCTATTAGAGTCTCAAACCACTCCTAGGATTACCACAAAACAATTATCCTAACTCCTCTCCGACAACTCTACTCTACCGGACGTATAAATTTAATTGCACTGCATTGAGAGCTACAAAGGTCCTAAAGGGTCAGTTGAACTTCATCTTGAAGTGCGCTTAGAAATATATTTATATGGATTATCTTATTCGTGAGTAATATTTGCATCCATATGTATTTAAACTATCAATAAACAGTAACGTATTTTAGCAAAGTTATTAATTATCATTGGCATAAATATTTGAATGGAATCCTTGAAACACTTCAGCTTTAGCTCATCAGTATCATGGTAAAACACAATGAGCGATATTTATGCCAAAATGATGTGCAGCGATTGAAAGATGCTATTTATTTGAGGAAAATAGAATGTTAGTATTTCATCATTTCTTAGTACATTTCTTAAAAAACAAACAAAAAACACCTTTTTTAATCAATTTCATTTAAAGTAAAATACGTTTTGTTGTTTTAGCAGATTTCCCTTAAGGTCGTACTCATGACGCGATTTTCGAAATTTTTCTTCAAATGTCCATCGATCCTACCTAGGAGATGACGGAAATGAGGTCCGTTCAAAACTGTATATATATATATATATATATATATATATATATATATATATATATATGTGTGTGTGTCTGTTACCGCTCTAGCGGTCGCAATATTTGTTTAATCTCAAACTGGATATTTACTCGTTTTATGTAATAAAAAAATATCAAGTTCATTAACGGCTGAAATCGGGCCAGGGGGAGGGGGGTTTACAGGGGAGGATTTTCGAAAATTCGAAATATCTCCGTTACCATATGTCGGATCGAAAAATCGTATAGAATCAATCTTATTGCTTTATAATTATTGTTATATACAATTATTCACCGTCTTGAATATTAACGGAGATATTTGAATTTTTTAGTTTTCAGCCTTCAGCAAACCGCCACTTCTACTCATGTTACGTAAACAATACTCTGTTAAGTAACAAACCACATTATTCGAAGCTTAAATACCATAAATTGTTTTGAAGAGACCTCTGTTATACGAGATAAATGCAAATATGTTATGGTAACCCCCCCCCCTTCTTATTAAGTTCTTTGACTCGTAAAATTATATTAATTGAGATAACAATTATTTTGACTCACTGTTAGTCTATAATAATATATATAGATTTATCTTTTACTAAACTTCACATGGAAAATCTGCTTAGTTCACGCAGCCCCTGTGTGACGGACTTTTTTTTTATTGTAGATAATTTACCAGTTCATAATAAATTAAAATGAAACTGACTGACCCGGCTAGTGGAAGGCCCTATATAAGGATGAAACCATTATTTTAGGCACTTATTGGAATTATAGTACATTTACTCCTGACGAGGCGTCATGTGGACGCGAAACTAGTAGAGAAGTAAAAAGGGATTTAATAATCGTTTGAAGTTTTTCATTTATGTTGACCTTCCTTGAGTGTTAATCAAATGTTCATCGAACTTGAAATGACGATAATGAGGTCCGTTAAAACTTATAATTGTCTTCTTATTCTGGAGCCATGTTCAAATATTCTTCTTGGTTTAATGGCAAAGGTCACCAAAATAAAAACCCTTTTTTTTCTCCTAAGACTTTACTCAAAATTTCTCTCTTTGAGGAATATATACATATTACCTCTTCAGAGTAATACTACCATTAATTTTTAAAATCCTCAAGATAATTCTATGAGTCATTAAAACATTTATAGATGTTAACTGAAATAATATATTTGTAGCATTTAACTACATAATCTTTAATTACAATTATGACGCGCTTGTTCGCTGAAGGTAAGATTCTAGAAACTGGTCATATCAGATGACTTTAAATTGATTATCTTCATGCCAAAATTTAAAAACGAATTTTTGTATCATACTTAATTATTATTTATTAACGTTCACTTTATACTACTAAGGCTAATTGGGACGGGCTATCTACAGTTTGCCATCCATTTCTAACCAGGTCGTTTCATGTAAAAATAAAGATCAAGTTGTTTAATGGCTGAAATTGGACCAGTGGGAGGGGGGTTGTTAATTCGAAATATCTCTGTTACTATACGTCGCATCGATAAATTGTATTGAAACAATCTTATTGCAAATTTAATATACTATAAATATTGACCTATACATATTTCCGTATAATGGGTATTAACCGAGATATTTGGATTTTATAGATTTAAGCTTTTCAGTAAACCCTCACTCCTGCTAGTGTCAATAATAAGCTGTTATATCATGAACCACTACATTACAAGGTTAGATACCAAATATTGCTTGCAATAAACCTTTATTTTACGAGATGCAAACAAATACGTTCTGTTGACCCCGCCCCCCCCCTCCTTCTTTCGTTCTTGGATAACTAATATCTGAGAGATTGAAATTATTCTGAATCATCTCAAATTACTCCACTAGCTATAGTAATTAGTTTTAAATAAAATCAATATGTTATATTCAGATATATTTCGTTATTGTTCATTTTTCCGGAAACTAATTCTATTTATTCAGTGCTGCGAAGTTGGCTGCTCTGTTTGTTTACAATTCAGACGCTTTCCGTAGATATTATTAACTTGTAAATTGACGGAACGATTTCTTATTACCGTTTGTATTTATTCCCTTACCATGCTCGGTGGCGTTACCAGTGTGTTGATTTATCTTTTGTAAACCTTCCCGAAGGAAATCTTAGTTTCCGTAGCCAATGCGAGGTGGACTTTTTTTTTCTTTTGAAAGGGTATCTCCAAGGAATGCAATTATATAAATAAGCTATTTGATTCATTTGAATAAGGAATAACTCTTGGAAGGCTGCTTTTAGGAGCAGTTAACCCTTTCCTTTTCCATTTAATTCATCAACTTAAAGTCTTTTGAATGTCACGATTTAATTACCTTTTACTAAATTGCCTTCTTAACCAGTTCTGTTCAAAGAAAAAAGAGAGGTAAAAACACTCTTTTCCTGATTTTACCCACCTTCTAATTACTGTCTTCTTTGCCAGTTTCAAACAGTGCTCCCGACGAATAAATTATTTTTATGTGGTAAGCAATAAGACCAAAATCATGGTTTATTATGGAAAATGGCTCCTTTACAGTTATTACCTTCACCTTTTTACAAGAGTTCAGATTAACTAGAATATCAAGAATCCATGAGCCATAATTATGAAATTTGGAAGATTCTCCCCAACCTTGAGCAAAGTATGAGAAGACTAGAAAATCTTTGATCAGTCTTGCTAACATTTTATTTTACTTTCCCATGAAAATCTTATAATTTTTAAAACTTAATTTCCTAGCCAACATAGCTTTTTATTTCGTATCCCTTAATGACTAGTGTTCCTGATTATTTGATACACTGATGTACGGTTTTTAGCAGATTTCCATTGAGGGAAATCAGCTATTGAGGACGTACTCATGACGCGATTTTCGAAAATTTTCTTCAAATGTCCATCAATCCTACCCAGGAGATGACGAAAATGACGCCCGTTAAAAATTATATATATATATATATATATATATATATATATATATATATATATATTTGTCTGTTAACGCTCTAGCGGTCGCAATTTTTGTTTGATCGTTACCAAACTCGATATTTAAACGTTTTATGCAAAAAGACAGATCAAGTTCGTTAATGGCTGAAATCGGACCAGAGGGAGGGGGGGGGTAGAGGGGGGATTTTCGAAAATTCGAAATATCTCCGTTACCATACGTCGGATCAAAATATTGTATAGAATTAATCTTATTTTAAATTAAATTTACTATAAATATTGTTCTATACATTTATTCTCTATCTTGAATATTAACCGAGATATTTGCATTTTCATTAAATTTGGGCCGATAGCGAATGACAGTTTCCCGCCAAAAGCTAGTTCGGCCCTTTGCCGTAACAGTTCGGCTCTCGTATGGAGATTGCTCTATTGTATAATTTCACGTGGGAAATCTGCTTAGTTTACGCAGCCCCTGCGTGACTGACTTTTTAATATTTTCTTCAAATTTCATACTTAGAGGATAATAAAGATGAGTTAGTTATATTCAAATACACACACACACACACACACACGTGATTGAGCGTGTGTGATTGTGTCGGCAAGAATTAAGTCCCTTTATTTGCCCAGGAGTTCTGCAGCCAAAAAAGAAAGTCTGAATGCCATAATAACTTTAAGCTTGATCTAGGAATATTATATTACAAATCTTGTCGACTGTTACGCCTTAATCTTGGTATTATACAGCCCTTTAGAATAAATATTAATTTAGTTTTATGATTTTAGATAATTAAGGTTTTTTTTACGTATTTAATTTGTGTATAGGCATGCAAAGAAAGAACTACTCCAAATAAAACTCAAGAAGAGGTACTGACGTCTACTTTAACCCTGATTTTCAGTTAGGGTATCCACGAGTCATATAAAATAGAATGTAAGAAAATAAAACTGGCGAATCCGCTTATTCAAAGCCAAGTTTCAGCTAGAAGTTGTTGTCTTGTCATAAATACTTTAAAATAAAAATAAATAAATGCATATGACTGCCTATGCGAATTTCTATATATATATATATATATATATTCCAATGTACTCCAAAATTTGGTACTGCCCCCAGGAGAGTATAGAATAGCTCTGTCACTTTGCCTGGACATGAGCCGACGTGGTTAAAATACGAACAGGCATAATGAGAGGGGTATTGGCGTATGATATATAGGAGCTACGTGCCCGCTTAGCCCAGGTCATCCAACACCATAGTTGGCATATATATTGGTAATTTACCGGACCACCAGAAATAGCGCCCAGCTTTCACGATTCCCTCCTCCAGAGTGGGCCAACATGCACTGTAATATATGCCAAGAGATAAAGAGCAACATAAAGACGTCACACTTTCATTTTTCGTGTCCTCATAAATCCAAAGAAATTTTGTTATTTTTTTAGCAGAATCCTTTACAGGGAATGCAAATATTAAGGTTCTTGATTTATCAAAATTTAAATACCATCAGGTTATATTATACCTTTTTCTGAAGGCGGTCATGCTTACACTCTACTTTTAGTGGACCCCCTTAAGAGAAACCAGCTAATGGTTTTTTTTTGGGAAAGGCTTGATTATAAATGTCAATCACACATGTACTACATAAATTAACAAAGGAGGTCAGGGAATATTCTGAAACTTTGTGGCAAACAGAGTAGTTCATCTGTAACAGTTTGCGCGGAACTAGAATTTGAAGGGGTTTTTAAAAATCTTCTTGAAAATAATCGGTTTTTAAATTTCTGAGTGAATATTGTTAAAACAGTAAAAAAATAACAGTTTATAAATAAAGTTTTCCCTAGAAGGAGAGAGAGAGAGGGAGAGAGAGAGAGAGAGAGAGAGAGAGAGGGAGAGAGAGAGAGAGAGAGAGAGAGAGAGAGAGAGAGAGTGAGAGAGAGAGAGAGAGAGAGAGAGAGAGAGAGAGAGAGAGAGAGAGAGAGAGAGAGAGAGAGTGAGAGAGAGAGAGAGAGAGAGAGAGAGAGAGAGAGAGAGAGAAAGAGAGAGAGGTCCATTTATATGACTGTTGACGCTCTAGCGGTCGTAGTTTTTGTTTGTTCGTTAGAAAACTGGATATTTTGACGTTTTATGTAAAAATAAGGTTCGAGTTCGTTAGCAGCTTAAATCGGACAGGGGACAGGCATGTTTTAGAGGAGGAAATATTGAGAATTCTAAATAGTTCTGTTATTACAAGATCTCAAAAGATTTCTTTACTATGAAATATTTTAGCAGATTTCCCTTAAGGGAAATCAGCTATTGAGGTCGTACTCATACGCCAGATTCGAAAAATTTCTTCAAATGTCTATCGATCCAACCCAGGAGAGGACGAAAATGAGGTTCGTTCAAAATTATATATATATATATGTTTTATCTTTTAACGCTTTAGCGGTCGCAATTTTTGTTTGATCGTTGCCAAACTCGATATTTAATTGTTTTATTTACGAGTAACAAGAAAGATCAAGTTCGTTAATGGCTGAAATCGGACTAGTGGGAGAGGGGGTTTAGACGGGAGGATTTTCGAAAATTCTCCGTTACTACTGGTCGGATCGAAAAACTGAATAAAGCCAATCTTAATGCGATTACTGTACTATAAATGTTGTAATATACGTTTATGCTCTAAAATGAATATTAACAGAGATATTTGCATTTTTCTGTTTTCAGCCCTCAGCAAAATCCGACTTCTACTCATGTTGCGGAAACAATAGTCTGTTATATAATAAACCACATTATTCGAAGCTTAAATACTAAATAATGTTTTCAAGAGTCCTTTATTATAGGAGATACATGCAAATATGTATGTGGGCGGGCTACAGCCACTTCAACCTGAAATTTAATTCATGGGAAATTTATTTTTGGAAGGATCTTGCAACGTATTTCATTGCTTATGAAATTGTTTAACCAAATTGGTAATACATTTATTCTTTGGTATAAACTAGTCCTGCAGCGTATCCCTAAAACCTCTGTTATCCTGAGAGTTCCCTATAAAATAAATTTATCTGTAGGAGAAATCCTCTCTACTCCAAATAAAAATTTATCTTCCCCTAAGTTTGGAGAGGGAGAAGAAATTTCACCTTGTTGTTTTTGTTGTGGACTTCTTTATAAAAGCTATCGTAAAAGCAAGTATCTCAAACAATAAATGAAATGAATAAATATTACGGTCTAGGATAGAGATAGTGGTGGATCAATAATGAGAAGTAAGGAGTTTTGGGTGTAAAATGGTGAAAGGTTCTCCATCTCGAGTATTGGTACGGCCCTGCCCTCGCCACAAAGACCTAACTCAATCTATCCAGTTCTACTGGAGCACTTTATTTATTCAAAGCTCCCTCCCTCCAGCAGACCTCTTGCAATTCTTGCTCTATTCCTCAGCCACTTATTCCGTCGCCATTCTTCAATCATTCTCAACTAGCCATTTTGATACGATGTAATATTGACCGGCTACACCTCCGTAAGATCCAGAACTAACTATGTATGTGTGTGTGTTTGTGTGTATATATATATCCCTTGGTACGATTTCATCCATTAAAGGAATCTTGAAGGACTTCATCTCTAGTTTTATATAAAACGTCTGAATGCCGAGTTTAGTATCGATTTATATATTATTTAGAGCTCCACAACTATGGAGACTTGGCTCTTCTAAAAGATTGGGAAAAAACAAAAATGCCCGTCACGCAGGGGCTGCGTTAATTAAGCAGATTTCCCACTTGCGTATCGTATTTGCAATTTATCTCATGACGCAAAAGTTTAATGAGAACAATAACTGTTATTTAGGCTTCAAATAATGTGATTCATAATATAAAAGCTTATTGTTGATATGACAGTAGTACGAGTGGGGGTTTACTAAAGGCCGAAAATTAAAAAAAAAAAAACAAATATCTCGGTTAAAATTAAAGGTAATGAAAACATGTGCATATGAACATTTATAGATAGTTTTATTTGCAATAAGATTGGTTCTATACAAATTGTCGATCCGAAGTTCAGTAACGGAGATATTTCGAATTTTCGAAAATCCTCCCCTCTAAAACGCCCCTCCTACAGGTCCGATTTCAGCCATTAACGAACCTGATCTTTATTTTTACATAAAACGTTTAAATATGGAGTTCGGTAACGATCAAGCAAAACTTGCGACCGCTTTAGCGTTAACATATATATGTGTATATATATATATATATATATATATATATATATATATATATATATTTAAAATCGAGTCATAAGTACGACCTCAATAGCTAATTTTCCTTAAGGAAAATCTGTTAAAAGACGTAAACAAAATAACACAAAATAATACAAAGATCGAAACTAAGGGATCGGAAAACAAAACATTAAAAGAAGCAAGTACACAGCTTAGAACTAAAAAAAGGGTGGTAAATAAATAAGTGAAAAGAAAATTTATTAACTTAGAAACAACAAGTAGTCATAAAAACAGGCATATACTCGTGTACACGTCACATACATTAAAAAGTTTAAAATATGTAGTTAAATATTGTCAAACTGCCCAATCGTTTATAAATATGGCAGTATGTTGGCTACCCTCAGTCAGTAATCCCTTCAAGCCAAGTGGAATGTTTAAGTAAGTTCGTAATCTGCATTCTGTTAGTAGGTGTTGTATTGTTCGTCCAGTGATGCAACGAGAACGGGTTGGTTTTTTTTTTTTTTTTTTGTTCATAATGTAAGAATGTTTAACTTATGTAATACGTAATCTTGTGAGGACGACTTGGTCCCTTCTTGAATCTAGGTATTGTCTCTTTTACCATCCAGTAACATTGTGTTTTATTTCCAATAGTTTGTTGTCAGTACGTAACCAGTGTTTTTGCCAGTCTTGGAGTATTTTTGTTTGTACAATTTTGTTGAGGTCTGTTGGTGTTAGTGTAGTTATGTCATTTTTGTTGCTAATTTTGCATGCTTGTCAATATCAGTCACTTGTGTAATGTCCTTGTGTCCGGGTAACCACAACATTTGGGAATTGCAAGTGTTTAGTGCGTCTATTAGTTGCAGTATTTTTGTAATTAATGGGTGATTGGAGTAGATGTTTCCCATGGAAAGTAAAGAACCTATAAAGTCTTTGCATAAAATTACTTGGTGTGATCGATTTTCTAATTTTGGAAAGTGGCCTGTAGTTAGATTGAACAAAACCTACGACCACTAGAACGTTAGCCGCTCTTGAAGGAACAGAGTTCTTCCTAACCCAAAATCAGTTTATCAAATAACCTATTCTTGTTCTATTAGACAATTTGAAACCAATACCATAAATACATGTTTTAGTCTCGATTCCTTGACGACAGTTCCCTTCTTTGGTCCTACTGCATTCCGTCCTAATTCCTTCTGTGACTCTTACAACTTAAAAGTGTTTATTATTTTATAACCTGGGCTATTTAGTACATTCTTGCCTGCTATTGCTTTAGTCAGACCTGCCTCTACCTTTCTGGGTATGAAACTCACTATGGACGGCCTTCGATAATGATTAACTAATTTCATTAAAGACAATTTGACCCTGACCGTGTAAGTCGAGCCTATGGCAGTTAAGAGGTTTCAGCACCTCAATAAAAAAAGTCCTTCACGCAGATGGTGCGTAAACTAAACAGATTTCCCTCCGATCCGACGCACAGTAACGGAGATATTTCGAATTTTCGAAAATCCTCCCCTCTAAACCCTGGTCCGATTTCAGCCGTTACGAACTTCATCTTTCTTTTTACATAAAACCACTAAGTATCGAGTTTGGTAACGAACAAACAATAATTGCGACCGCTGGTTGCGGTAACATCCGCGGTTGGAATTTTTGTTGGAATTTGCAGGAGCAGATAGCCGAAGTCTTTACAATGACGATACTTCCCCGCGATGCAGCTTCAAAAATAGAAACATTATATATATATATATATATATATTATATATATATATATTTATATAAATATATAAATACACTCTACCGCAAAAAAAAAAAAAAAAACCGGACACTTCATTTTTTGTCGTATTTAAAAAGCTAATTTTCAGCAATTTTCTTTTATGTGGCTATTCTAGTTATTACAGAGAATTTAGAGTGTCTAAGTCCTTTGAACTAATCCCTTCAGGATTAGTAAACAGTTAGATATAAACTCAGATATTAGATTTATTTGTCGTCAAGTTGATCTATTCTAAACTGTAAGTAGTTTTTTCGCACATTTAAAACATCTTTAATTATTAACCAAGCATTTTTCTTTAATTAATGTTTTTATTTTTATTTCGGTCCAGGAATAAGGGGTCTTTCAAACTTAGATGGATGGACGGAGCCGGAGCTTACGTTACATTTGCCGAAACGCTTCGGGTAGCCAAGTCTAACCATTCACTGTAATAAAAATGAAGAATAATTTTTTTTTTAAAATGTGTTAATTTATCTTTTTATTTTTTTTTTTTTATTTTGTTTTTTTGTGTAAATAAATCATAAAAATTATTCACTTTTGGCAGATTTTGTTTAAATAACCTATAGATTAACCAATTATTTTAATTAAAAAGATTAATATACATATATATTAAGTATTTTAAACAAAATTATAAGACTAAATCTAAGTGTCCGGTTTTTTTTTTTGGGGTTTGAGTTTATTATATATATATATATATATATATATATTTATTTATATATATATATATATATTATATATATATATATGTATATATAAATACAGTTTTGAACGGACCTCATTTTCGTCATCTCCTAGGTAGGATCGACCGACATTTGAAGAAAAGTTTCGAAAACCGCGTCATGAATACGACCTCAGTAGCTCAATAACATTTTAGTGTTAATAAACCTTTGTTCCATCATAGCTAGAAAAGAGTGGTAACCAGTAACGTAGCAAATAGAGGACGTTAATAAATAATAATAATAATAATCCTAGTGTTAATTATAATAACCTCTTAGTGTTAATAATAATTAACTCTAATCAGTTGGAGCTCTCGTCTACATGCCCCACAGAAGGTTTGGAACTGATTAACAAGCTTCCAGGAAATTCTCATTCAGCTGTATTCCGCAAATACCTCCCCGTCTTCAAAGATATTCTATAAGCTTGAAATCAAGGGACATGCATACATCCTTTATAGTTATACATAGAAAGAAATTGCGAAATTGGACATTTTCTCACTATAAAAGACTTTATCTGCAATGATACCTGATTTTCTTCAACTCTACAGAGTTCTCAGGTCCAGAGGTGTCAGGTCAAATTTCTCTCATTTTCATATTTCCTATTATTTCTGCATCTGTTTTATACTCAAGGAATTTTTCTCTCGAACCCAATAAAAACAAAAATCATATAGGACACGATTAAGCAGTTATTCAAGTCAGGACTTATAATAAACTCGAAGAGGATAATATATATAAAAGCTTGGTTCTTGTAGTAACCTATGTTTTATAACAGTACAATATGAAATTAATAAATCAATAAGTTTATATTGGGGCATTATGGTATTTAAGAGAATTGAACATTGCGAGAAAATAATTGAAGGACTATAATAATATGTTACTCTGGGGAACAAATGAGAACCTCGCGTGACAGTGAACTGAAGATTTTTGCACGACTCATTCTGCAGTATAAACATTCTCCGGCCTAATATTTCAGGAATGTCCATAAATGAGATTAATTATGAAAACTCATAAGTATTGCCATGTTTCAGCCGTGTAGATTGTAAAACTTTGAGCTTAATCCAATGGTTTGTTATAAAAGAAAAAAGTATATCTGCGTCCTCATCCAGTTTGCAAAACGTATGATGGAGTAATAAATTATTAGCAGTCTGCCGACCAGATAAAACTGTCGAAAATGGAAATTATAATGAAAATAATTTTCTTTTACCTCAAATAAAATCGGGGTCACCTGAGACACTCCTTTTCTGATAAAAAACATTGCTAGTTGGAGGTAAATTACTGGAAAAGTGTGAATAAACTATGTTCCATCTACAATAGACATCCCTTTTAAAAGTTATAAGCCGTTCAGTAAATAGTACCCTCAATCCGGGTAAGGTTTCACTAAGAGATTTCTCTAAATAGCACAAATAACTGATGGGAAATTCGCGAAAATCTATTCCCCTCCAAATATCCTGATTATTGGAAAGTAACAGCTGGGATCATGAACGGGAGAAACAATTCTAAACTAGTTTATTGAATTTGACACGTACAATTAATGAAAATGGGAAACCAAAACCCTGACGATTCGGACAGAGGAAATGCTATCATTGGACTAATTGCACTAGCACTGCATCAGTTTTGACCCACTTCATGTGCTTTGAGACAACTGATCGCTGTGGAAACCACACACCTTTCAATCCCATAGACAGGCAACCCATGAAAGCAGTCGTGGAGATAGCTTTACATATTTGTGGCTAAATCTCAGTTTACACACCTCACCACCATGGATCAGCTAACCAGGAACTTGAAACCCACTCAGTTTGCCAACAAGAGGAACTGGAGTTTTACATTTTAATAATTTAAATATCACATTCTCGGGTTCTCTTATTGTTGTGGCGTTTAGAGGGTCAAAGTGATCCTTTCCAAGCCCAGTCCATCTCACCATAGGCTGGTGTATAGAAAATTAAAAAAAATATAAAAGGTAAAAAAATGCCGGGTTGTTGATCAAAATCAAATTATATTGTACATCTTTTGAAAAGTAACATTGTTCAGTCGTTTCTCCCACGCATTCTTGGTTCACTAACCGGCCGTACATCCTGGCAGGGTCGCCGTAGGCGGTGGCCAGGAGCCGAAACTACAGCGCTAGCATACAGGACGTACCGCTCGCAGGAAAGTATATGTTTCCCGAAGGTACCTATTTCTTTATTATAATGCTAACATTATCTACGTAAACAATTAAATGAGTACTCATAATATAGGACCATATAGGTGGTTACCACACAATCAGAGACAGTACGTTCAGAAAAATCTCAAGTATGACACTCTGAAGATGGAGACATTAGTCTTTGAAAGCGCTTAGCGCTGAAATAAACAAATTGTGAAGAATTGGACGTTTTTTCTCTCTCTCCAAGTAAACATTCTTCACTTCCAACAAACACTGCCGTGGAATTTTATTTTTAGTCTAATGCTTTCTTATTATTACCACAAAAGCTAACCGCCCGCCCTAACAAATATTAAGGATAGAAATACATACATATGCTTACAAATAAATGAACTAAATTAAACTAAACTGAGTTGTAAAGGGTATTTATAAAATAACTGTTAATTACACATATAAAAAATGATTATTTGAAATAATTAAATGAAATAAATGTTTTCTCATAAAGAAAAAAAAAATGTTTTCTTATACGCACATTATTTATATATTAATAAACTCACTAATAACTAATGTGACTATACAAACGAACAATAAAAAGAAATGATGATTGTCTTTATCGAGAATCGATATACGTCAATGGAGTAATATGACACTCAGTCTGGTTGAAGACAGATGGATGAATAAGGTACGTGGATATCAATGGATTTCCATCATTTCTCTTCCCCGACGGCCGTCCTGGAACTACTGAGCTCGAAAAGAATATTTTTCTCCAAATGCAGAACAGCATTGGGCTTGGCAAAGTTCTTGGAACATGGAAAAACTGGAGAGTGCAGTCACTTGACCGGCAGAACAAATACACTACCTTAACGTACGTCGATTGTCATCTGGGTGCCGAAAGATGCCGAGCAATCCCGACTACCACCGATTCACGCTATGTAGTACGTAATGTTTTAAATATTATATAATTAATAAAAATAACTTTTTACACTAATGGGTTGGCCACAACAATGAAAGATAAAATAATGGCGGAACTCTCCAGGTAACAGTTCCTCTATTTTTCTTTTATTTAAGTATACTGCCACTTTATCACTTAATTTAGAGTTGTGTGTGAATGTAAGTGTGTTTATATATACACAGACACACACTCAATTAATTATATATTTTAATAAAAATATACGGGGTTTTTGAGAATGGTAATGAGACTGATTTTCTACTAATAAGGTTCGTATTTTTTTCAAACAAAAATGTCATCCCCTTTAAAGTAGTTCCTTTGTCCCCACTCTCTTGGTAGCAACGATGAAAGTCTTCAACTCGTATGGCTTTTAACTGATCGGTCATAGTCTTTTAAATCTTCTCCAGAGTTGTCAAATGACCTCCTTTTAGATTGCCAATGATCAAGAACTCTTCAATTTTGTGATTACAGATCACCCAGAAATCCTAGATATTTGAGTACGATCCTCAATTTCAAAAATCATATAGGGTGCGGCAGCATAACTTAATTTTTCATCCCTTTTTTTCCTTGAAAAAAAGGAAGTTGTGCTGCCGCAAAAAGACTTTTAAATGGACAACCCTGTTTATTATAGAGTTGACAATCATCAACCATTGAGAAAATGGAATGAATATTTGAGTTGAATGTTGGATTTAGGAATCAAAAAGCACAGTGAACATAGAATTTTATGCGAGATTACTCCTTTACGTTTGAGTCGTTGATCTGTCAAAACATCATTGCTTGAATAACGTCACAAGCACGACAACACTCAAAATGTATTCCATCCAGCTAATCTCTGTTTAACAGCATGCACCCTTTCGTCGACTTTGACCTAGTCTACCATTTATATATTCCAATTGTATCTTTAAAAGAGACTGTAGGTTTGTTATGTAGTAAATAATTGATTAAAAATCAAAGAAAACTCATTTCTTCATAAATTCAAATACAGAAAGACGTCGTTTTAAAATAGGCTAATATTGAGTAAACTCTCATGAATTCTGTTAATAACTAATAAAATTATTTTGTATCAAAACAATTTCTTTATCACTAAAACACAGATTCATATTGTATTACGTCAAATTAATATTACAATCTTCCGCAATTTCTTTTACAAAGAAGCCTAATTCAATGAAAGTAATGTAAGTATAAGTTATTCAAGAAAAGTCCGTCACGCAGGGGCTGCGTAAACTAAGCAGATTTCCCATGTGAAGTTTTACAATAGAGAAATCTGCATACTGGTAACACAACACCACCGTGATTAAATACAAACGGTAGTGAGAAATTATTTAGTTAATTAAAATAAATTCCCAACTGAAACGGCTTATGAATTGTAAGAATAGTTTATATTTTAATAACTCAAATTTTAGCAGTCCAAGAACGGCGGATGAAGAGAACGTATTTGCATAAATCTCACAAAGTAAGGAAGGTAAGGTAAGATTAGAAACGACAGGTAAGGTTAGAAGAAGCTTCCACCTGAGCCGAGTGGTTACGACAATGGCCAACCTAATCCAAACTAAACCCGACCACATGTCTCACCGACTTCATAAAAATGCAAATATCTCGGTTAATATTCAAGATAGAGAATAAATGTATATAAAAATATTTATAGTAAATTTATTTTGCAATAAGATTGGTTTTATACAATGTTTTGATCCGATGCAATATAACGGATATATTGTGAATTTTCGAAAATCCCCCCTTCTAACCTCCCCCCTCCCTACCCTAGTCCGATTACAGCCATTAACGAACTTGATCAGTGTTTTTACATAAAACGGTTAAATATCGAGTTTCGTAACGATAAAAAAAAATTGCGACCGCTACAGCGTTAACAGACAAATATATATGTATATATATATATATATATATATATATATATAATTTTGAACGGACCTCATTTTCGACATCTCCTGGGTAGGATCGATGAACATTTGAAGAAATTTTTCGGAAATCGCGTCATGAGTACGACCTCAATAGCTGATTTCCCTTAAGGGTAATCTGCTAAAAAGGAAATTTAATTCTTAAAGTTATTCAAATTTTAATAAATGGAGTAAAATGTCTTGTTCATATAATAAAGTCTCAATATTATACAACATAACTACAAAATCAATTTCAAACCCAGATGTGTGGTTGGTTTCATGGCAGAGTTCCTTCTGGGGATAGATTAATTGTCAGAAAATGGTTGTTCATACAGATTCTTGTACATTCCTTTTTTGATGCTCTTCATATCCCTATAGGCTCGCCCTGTGTCTTCTTTAGGCAAAGAAGTAGTCATTTATTAATATGAAATTAACAGTCATTTCTGTAAAATTCATTATATTTATACACGGAGGATACATTTTGGAGGACTTAGGAACGTATAGTTGATGAGTACCGTTTTTTAGTTGGAAAATTCTCATAGAATATTGGAGGGGCAAAAAATAGAAGTAAAATTTGGTTAGGATAAACATTACCGAAAACATGATTAATTTGTTATTCACACAATGCTTATGCGCTGGGAATGCATCGTCAAATATACGGCAATATCAATTTTATATACGGTTATATGTATAATAGTTAGAAGAAGAAGTTAAACATTCTAAGAATGACAAACATTGTCAATTTAATGTCTATTAAGATTCCGGTTATTAAGTGAATTGAGTCATTGATTTTAATGCACTTGGACCACTTAAAATTGTGGGTCATAATACATATTTTTTTTTTAATATATTTTTTTAATTGTCAGTCCCGTGCAATTGCTGTAGCCTGTAAACAATAATACGGTATGGTTATATGTGGACTTGATATTGATGTAAATAAATTCAATATAGAGAGTCTAGGAGAGAGAGGAGAGCTTGCCAACTGATTGAGCCTCTGGGAAATTTCTCTCTCTCTCTCTCTCTCTCTCTCTCTCTCTCTCTCTCTCTCTCTCTCTCTCTCTCTCTCTCTCTCTCTCTCTCTCTCTCTCTCTCTCTCCCTCTATCTCCCCCCCTCTCTCTGTCCCCCTCTCACGCCCCTCTCTCTCTCTCTCTCTCCTCTCTCTCTCCTCTCTCTCTCTCTCTCTCTCTCTCTCTCTCTCTCTCTCTCTCTCTCTCCCCCTCTCACTCTCTCTCTCTCTCTCTCTCTCTCTCTCTCTCTCTCTCTCTCTCTCTCTCTCTCACTCTCTCTCTCTCCCTCCCTCCCTCTCTCCCTCCCTCCCTCACTCTCTCCCTCCCTCCCTCCATCCCTCGAGTATTGAAAATCAAAAAAATAGAAATTCTTGTCTTTTTAAGATTTGGACATAATCATATTTATGTTTTTGTTATAAGAGTTTATAAAAAAGTTAAATGTATACATTATTCTAATTAAATATTTATCCGAAACAAGAGTTTAAGAAATTCAGCTGTTCTATTTTAATGAGGTGAAAAAGTGTTTCCAATTTACAGCAATATTAAAGGGCTCAACATTCCACGAGCCAGGAAAATTAAAGATCAGAGGTTCGAGGGGAGGGGGGGGGTCAGCCATTTTGATATCAGATTTTATCAACTACCAATTTGCTGCGGGCCATGCTGTAAAACATTCACTAATAAGCATGTTCAATACAATTTATTGGCAGTTGATATTTATTTTGCTATTTAGCCCTTAGGCACGCGCTATTTTTCCCTCAATAATTGTATAATGTTATTCGTGTTAACTACCATTTTTAACCGTTATTAGTCTTACCAATTAAAATTAATAGAAAACGTTTACACTGAAAATAATTTGACTACTGGTATTTACTCCAGGATATTTATTTTTCTTTTGAAATGTCTGAATATAACTAATTCTTTAATCAACTATACCAATGACGCAAATGCAAGTTGAGCACATTCCAAATTACTACTATTTACTAAATGCTAAATAATAATGAGGTAATATCAATCCCGCTTCATCAAACTCTGCATTACAGAATGTCTCTTTCCACATTCAATAAGTATTATTTATTATTCACAAAGACACACTATCGCTATCTCATGTTAACATATAATATGTATATATAAAAATCTATTTGTGTTGTTTTTACGTCTTGGTGAATAGCTTGATTTAGGGATTTATTATAATTCATGTAAGTTACTTGTAACGTCGAATTAATTCTGTTTTCTAATTTCTGTCAAAATTCGAAGAGTTTATGTTACTTAAGTGTAATGACAAAACTTTTCTATTAGTTCTTTCTAGTAGGGAACGAATGTGACTGAGAACGTTCTTCTAGTAGATAGTCAAAACTACTGCACCCCCTTGCCTATATAAGCTTCTTTAGGAAACTGTATATTGACATTGATTTTTATGTAACGTAAAACCCAGACAAGGTTCCCCAGAGATATTGCAGTCATTAAAAAGAGAGTGTTTTTAGAAGTCATAAAATTTTACCTGTCATCAAAGAGAAAATAATTGGCGTTTATAGCGACTGTCTTAAATAGGAGTAGAGTTAATGTGGATGTCATAACCTATTTTTGTTAATATCTTGACTAATACTGGGATTATTGATAAAATAAATGAAAATATTGCATTTTTTGTATAAACGTTTCATTCCTTTAAATTTGTTTTGATTTGTATCTTTGAAAGGGGGAGCCTGAACAATATAAAATGATATTATTAACACAAATTGCTCAATTATCGTCTGATTGGCATTTCATTCTTCATAAGTTATTAACATATATCAAATGAATAAAGAAAATATGGAAACATTTCCCATAGATGGCGAAAAATAAGAAAGCCTTCCTATACCTCCTTAGTCTTTGGTAGGAAACAATATTCAGTCAAACACATTAGCGATGGATAACACAACCAATGAAAACGTGTACGCACACACACACGCGCGCACACAAACACACACACATGCACACGCACGCAACCGCACACACACACACACATATAAACATTCATTCAAAACAAAAATTTGGCATGACTACAATTTTTATTTTATTTCATTCATACTGAAGTCTATCGTTTAACAATTGAAGTAAAATTAAACCAATTTCACTGGTTAAACCATGGAATCTGACGCGTGGCCATTCAGAATACAGTCTTGTTCGCAAATTAATGTAAAAGAATTATTTTTGCGTTCATTAATCTAACTCAAACATTGTTATATATTTAATTGTTAGTACATATATCAAGAAGCAATAAAAAGGCTCATAAATAACACTAGATACTGTATATCTCCGGCATCTGTATGTCGTCTCACCATGAAATTAACAATATATTTAAATAATTACTGCATTACTCCATATCTTTCAGTTTTAATTCCACAACTGTTTCTACCAAAAATATTACTTTTCCTGGTGAATATTTTAGCACAGTATTATTATCAAGTTTCATTGTACCATAGTAACTGTTGTGGCCAACACATTATGTAAAAATTTATATTTATTAATTAAATAATAATAGTAAGTTATATGTATACATAATATAAGTATTTAGTTTATTAAGTAGTGAATGGCGGTAATCGGGATCGCTCGGCGCGTATCGGCAGCCAGCTGATGACAATCGACATGCGTCAAGAGTCTGTTCTTCTACCGACAAAGCGACTGCAGTCTCCAGCCAGAACTCTCCAGCGTCCTCCCGTTCCAAGAACATCTTCAACACGCTCAAGACTTTTCCACATTTGGAACAAAACATTCTTCTTGGAGCCCAGCAGCTCCAGGACGGCCGTCACGGAAGAAAAATAGTGGAATGCCATTTAAATCAAGTATAAGGTATCTGATTCCTCCGCCTTCGCCCAGACTGTGAGTTTCTTCTTCCTTCTTTGACGTGAATCGATTCCCGCTCAAGGCGATCATCATTCTTTTATTGTTTGTTTGTATTCAATAGCTATTAGAGAGTATATATGTATATAATATTAAGTAATTTTACCTAATTTGAAAAAGGAAAATTATTCAAGGTCCAAGACCGTTTAGGAATGTTATTTAATGTATATTTTCTTTCTTCTTTTAATGAAATAACCTTTATTTCATTCAATTATTCAAATAATCCTTTTTTTTAATATTTGGAATTAGCAGTTAATTCTTAAATTACTTACCTTTATAACTCAGTTGAGTTTAATTTATTTATAATCATATATTTATCATTACTCTTATTTTTTCGAAATATGAATTTCAAACAATTTAAAGAAAATAAATGGTTAAATATAGCTCAACTGAATTTACATTATGTCATAGACGCTACATTAGTAGTTAATGAATTTATTTTCAAAAATCAAATATATATTTTAGTGATGCAAGAGGCATACTGTTATGCGAATGACATAAACAGAATAAATAAACTTGAAATATAAATCTTTTTATAAAAAAGAAACCAAGGCATCCAGAGCTGTAATAGTAATAGCTAATCGTAATATTGACTGTATATTATTAGAAAAAGTCCGTCACGCAGGGGCTGCGTAAACTAAGCAGATTTCCTATGTGAAGGTTTACAATAGATAAATATACATACAGGTAACACTACCGTGAATGCTCAGTAAATGTACAATACAAGGCTGAATTGTAAACAAACAGGCAAGCCAACCTCGTAGTGCTGCATAGATAGACCGGAAAGACAAACAATTAATGGAATATATTTGAATATAATATATTAATTTTATTGAAAACAATTTACTAAAGCTAGTGGTGTAATTTGTAATGAATCAGAATCCGTTTTATCTCAGTCACTCAAATTTTAGTAATCCAAAAACAAAAGAAGGGGGGGGGGTCAAAAGAACGTAGTTGCATATATCTCACAAAGTAAAAGATCAATGAAAACAATATTTGGTATTTCGAATTTTCAAAATTCTCCCCCTCTAAACCCCCCCTCCCCCTGATCCGATTGCAGCCGTTAACGAACTTGATCTTTCTTTTTACATAAAACGACTAAATATCGAGTTTGGTAACGATTACAAAAAAATTGCGACCGCTAGAGCAGTAACAGACAAATATATATATATATATATATATATAACTAACTATCTTTATATAGAGATATATATATATATATATATATATATATATATAATTTTGAACGGACCTCATTTTCGTCATCTCCTAGGTAGGATCGATGGACATTTGAAGAAAAAAATCGAAAATTCCGTCATGAGTACAACCCCAATAGCTGATTTCCCTTAAGGGAAATCTGCTAAAAATACACTAATAGAGATTTAGCAGTGGTTCCAATTATTTACAAAAATGTTTCCTTTAACATTGTCAGTGCTTACTTTATTATGATTTAGACAACCAACGTGTAGGCTACATTAACTGACTATAGTGATAAAAAAATATACAATATAGAGTTATATGTATACATTCATTTTCCGACTTCTGTAAATCCTCTCACATGGATAGTTTTAGTTAAATCTACCAATAAATTGTTCAGATTGAATTTATAGTCCTGTTTACTGTTTACGAGCTGGGGGCCTTACATTGCATTTTTGATGCACATTTTTTGTAGATATCCCTTAAGGGAAATCAGCTATTGAGGTCGTACTCATGACGCGAGTTTCGAAAAATTTCTTCAAATGCCCATCGATCCTACCCAGGGGATGACGAAAATGAGGTCCGATAAAAATTATATATATATATATATATATATATATATATATATATATATATATATATATATATATATATATATTTGTCTGTTAACGCAATTTTTGTTTGATCGTTACGAAACTCGATATTTAACCGTTTTATGTAAAAAGACAGATCAAGTTCGTTAATGGCTGAAATCGGACTAGTGGGAGGGGGGGATTTTCGAAAATTCAAAATATCTCCGTTATTATGCATCGGATCGAAAAATTGTATAGAACCAATCTTATTGCAAATTACATTTACTATAAATATTGTTATATACATTTATTCTCTATCTTGAATATTAACGGATATATTTGCATCTTTATGAAGTCGGTGAGACATGTGCTCGGGTATAGTTCGGATTAGATCGGCCATTTCCGTCGGCTCAGGTGGGAGGGTTCTTCTAACCTGTCGTTCCTAACCTTACCTTACCTTTGTTACTTTGTGAGATTTATGCAAATACTTTCTGTTCATCCGCCCCCCCCCCTTCTTTAGTTCTTGGACTACTAAAATTTGAGTTATTAAAATATAAATTATTATTCCAATTCAGAAGCCGTTTCAGTTGGGAATTTATTTTAATTAACTGAAAGATTTCTCATTACCGTTTGTATTTAATCACAGTGGTATTGTGTTACCAGTATGCAGATTTCTCTATTGTAAAACTTCACATGGGAAATCTGCTTAGTTTACGCAGCCCCTGCGTGACGGACGTTTTTTGTTATCAAATTACACTCTACAATTGTAGCTATTTAAATTTAGCTGTAACTTGAATATTAACTAATAAGTATGTATTCTTGATTGAGGCCATCAATAAACAATGGTAATGACTGTGAATTCCATTATTTAGTTTTATTTTATTAAAAACATTTCTTTCATCATACCATCTTTTAAAAACATTTAAAGTAGACTCGAAACGTAGATACAACTTAATTGGCTTGTTATTTACTCTTTTATATTATAATAAATCCTTTTTACTTTCTCCAGGTTAATAATAACAGAAATAATACTGCTTACTTCCTTTGCAATGCTAGCTTCTCCAGCAAGTTAATTGGGTTCCGCCCTTTGATGAAACAGTTAACTTAAGTCAAAAAATAAAAGAATAATTCTTTTTTGAAAGTGAAAATAAGGGTTATATCAAACCGGGCTACGTAAAACAATGTATTTGGAGGCTGTATTGTAGCATAAATATTCTGATATTGGAAGTAATATTTGTAGTTTAAATCTAAGATTGGAGGTAACAGAGTAAACCCGGAAATTCCTAACCTAATGGAGGTACAATTTTGTTTACATAATTCAATTCCTTTTCATCGGCGTTTATATGGTTTTCGTGAGTGATTTTTAATTTTTTTTTTAGTTCCATCTACAGCTGATTGCAATAACTGGGCCTTCTAGTTGTCTTATACGTGAATCTGATCAACAATAAAAACATCACCAAGCATTGAGAATATATGTAGTTGAGGCGAATTGTTTAGGAGTCTTCTATCTGAATCATGTCTGAACGTAATAGGACATAGCAACTTAGCTTAAATGATGATGAAAACTAACTTTTACTCCTGTGTATCTCCATTCTAACGAATGCTGGACAAGGAATAAGTAGAACATGTAAACAGATCAACATTGAGGAATTAACCAATATAATATAATATTCATTTTTGAGGTGCTGGATGGTGAAGGAATTATTATCTCAGGTAAGAAAAAACGCCACGTCTTTTATGGCATTTGTTTGCCAGCAGGGCACTGATGATGGAGCGTATGCTCTGAAAGCGCTCTGTCACAACGATTAAAGAATGGTGAAGGAACGAGGCGTTTTTTCTTACCTGAGATAATATAATATTAGTGTCCAGAGTTTTAGAGTATGTCCAAAAGGGGTTGCTAACTGGTCATACGAGTATAAAGTCAAAGAGATGGTATACCGTTCCTGTAGACTTAATATTTTGCAATGAGAAATTAGTTACAATTATTATGTAAGTTGACATCTTGAGAAAATCTATATAAAATTTCCTTCAAAATTTCAAACCACTATTAATGGCATTAACTGAACATTTCTTTCCTGAAAGGAGTTATTATTATTATTGTTTTTAGAAACACCATAATTCATCAACTTTAATATTTTACTTTTCTGATATATTGCACAAATGGCCTACTGTTTCCTTAAGGGAAATCAGATATTGAGGTTGTGACATGCCGCGAATTTTGAAAAAATGTCCTGAAATGTCCATCGATCCTACCTATGAGATAAAATTAAAGATCAAGATCGTTAAAGGCTGACGAAAGGAGAGGGGGGGGGTTATTGGGGAAGAAAATCGAAATCTCCGTTAAAATTAGTCGGACAACATAAGTACATATAATAAATCCTGTTGCAAATTTAATTTCATATATACTTGCCATTATATAATGCACAATATTTTCTAAGACCTCATATTTATTAATCAATACTTTTTCCAATACATACTTTATTTTAAAATACATTTATGGTTATACATTCATGTTTATAATACTTTGTGTTTTTTGGCTTGATATTTTTTTTATACATTGTTCGTTATTTATTACATTTGATATTTTATGAAATTCAAGATTTGTTTTTTAAACTTAATATTTGTTAATTGTTAATTCTTTTACACGTAGTTCACTTTTCATCATACTTGATATTTTATAACACTTTTCAAAACATCGAGAAGTCCAAATTCCTGTGATTCAGAATTGAAAACGACATGAGGTGGATCTGTCCCTGACAAGCCAGTAGTACTCCATCATTGAACGTGCAGCGATTCAAATTACACTACGTGTCCGAAGCAATGTTTTTTTTTTTTTTTTATGAGACGAACTGTTATATATTTCATCAAAGTACAGGGATTTTAATTTTCTCCACATCACATAGATGTTTGTATTGTATTTCCAGTTTTTCCAATATTCTAAGCATTTGTTAATATTGATATGTATAAAAGATAATAAATTTTAAGTATAATTTCAAAAAAACATGTTAAAATAAATACCATTAAAAAAAAAAAAAACATTTGATTTATATGCATGTAGAATAAAGAAGACTATGTGTGGGCTATAGTTATAAAAGCAAACCCAAATGGGGGAGGGGGTCAAATAATAGTAAATAAAAATAACAATAGGCCCTGGAGAGCTGAGATAATTGATTAATGGACCACGAAAACACATTTATAAATAAAAAATATTAAATCAAATCCGTCTTACCTCTAAAGCATTCACTTTGAGAAAAACGGCACTGATGGATGAGAGGAAGGAAAGGGGATAAAGGACAAGATACAAAGGAAATAAGGTGAGTACCGCCAAAGGCAAGGCTGTAGAAGTAAGTAGAAAGGATTCGGGCATGTAATAACACCTGAGAAATAAAATACAGCTTATGTGATCAAGGGAAACGGATTCCAGAGAAAAGGAGGTAAGAGCCCTGCGACTTTGAAGCGACAGCGATAAGCCGGATCATACTTGACTTGCAATAGCTGGAACTGGAATTAAAAGCCGGCCCATATAGGCAGGTAGAGTGGGGCCACGGTTCACATTTCTCAAAACCAGTGGCAAATTAGAATTATAGACGCCAATCAGGGAATCCATTTGATTGCCTCTTGTAAATAATTATTATAGCCGTTAATAATAATTATAAATATTTTCATTACAAAAAATATCACTGCGACAAGGCTACTGTTAACCAAGAAGTGCACTCGCTGGTAGGAGAGTGAGATTTCACAATATGAGAAAAAGTATTGTTGAGAAGAAAGTTGCTTTGGGAATGATTGGGAAAGTCCGTCACGCAGGGGCTGCCCAAGTACTGGTATAACGTTTGTGATCTCTTACCACCAAGTATTTTTTATTTATATGTAAAAAACAGATGCGTAGAGGGAGTGAGGGTGGGGCCGCTGAGGGCAGAAAACAAAAAAGCACGAATAACTCGTTTAAACCTCGAATTTCCAAAACATGCATAAAACAACAATTGTAGAAGATCAAAAGTTTAACAAGATTGATTCTATAACATTCTATGATCCGACTCATAATAACGGAGGTATTTTGAATTGTCTAATTCCCCCCTCACTATACCACCGCTATTCCAGGTTCGATATCAGCCAATAATAAATGTGATCATTAGTGTTGACTGGAACTAAACATTTTCGAGTAAAGAACGAAAAATGTTAATTGATGAAGTCATCACACGTAGTATTTGCATGTGTCTCACAAAGTAATAGTTCAATGAAAACCATAGTAGGTATTTAACCTTGGAATGATATAAGAGCTTTTAGTTAATATGGCATGACAAAAGGTTTACTCATGCCCGAAAACTAAATTATGGGAATAACTTGGTTAATATTCAATACAGAGAAAACACGTATATAACAACATTTATAGAACATTACATTTGCAATAAGAGTAGTTCTATGCATGTTTTCGATCTGACATATTGCAACTGTGATATTTCGAATTCTCGAAATTCTACCACTCCCACTGGCCCGATTTTAGGCGTTCATCAACTTGATTTATTTACTTGGAGAGAGAAAAAGATGACCGAATCTTCAAAAAATTTTATTTCAGCGCTAAGCGCTTCTTAACAGAAGTGAATATAAATAAATGGACTTAAGTCAAATCCTAAAATAAAATTTTGCTTGATATTTTTTATTTGTTTTTCTGCCATCAAGAACAAGAAAGCCATAGCGAAGGTGCTCATGAAGTGTGGGTATTACACGAGGCCAAGAAAGGTAAAAAACTAAGTTCATTGGAAGGTCTGGAGATTGCGATGAACAAGAAGCTTATTGGTAATCGCTGTTTGAACAAGAAGACCGATTGCTGTAAGTTTGCAATGGTGGGGGTACTGGACCTCAATCTTATCTCCCGCGCAACAGCCAGTCTCTTGCTGTCTTTCCCTATAAACGCATGCAAGTAGGTCAGTAAATATTTTTTAGCTATACCTAAATGGATATCTCACTCTCTGTATTATATTTTATTTTTGGATTTGACTCAAATCCATTTATTTATATTCACTTCTGTAAGATATTTATTTTGTGTTTTTATTTATTGATATTAATATGATTAATGACCCTGTTGTAATGTATAGAGATTTTATAGATGTTGTTGTTTTTCATGTGCAGCTCTGAAGATGGAGACAATGGTCTTCAAAAGTGCTTAGCGCTAAATAAAGATTTGTGCAGAATTGGACGTCTTTTTGCCAGTCCAATATTCTTCACTTCCAACAAAACTGCTGTGAAATGATACAATATTTATTTCTACATAAAACATTTAAATATGGATTTTGGTAAGGATCAGACGTTTGAAGAAATTTCTCGAAATTGCCATCATGAGTACAACCTTAATTGCTGATTTCCCTTAAGAGAAATCTGCTAAAATGCTGATTACGTGGTTCAAAAATCAAATGAGCAGCGTCGTGATTTCCACTTGGAGCAGACAGTTCATCTCAAACAGTGTCAGCGAAGGCAAGAGAGGGAAATTCCTTTTCCAATGTTGTTTCGTGGTGATCCTACTGAGGCCATTGTCAAGAAGATCCTGACAAGGCTATTGTCAGCAAAGGAGTGTTCTGACTGGAAGCAGAGAGCCAGGGTCGAGTAGGAAGCAAAAATAAAGGAGGGAGAAGGAAGTTACTATGAGTGTCGAGTGTCACTAGTGTAATTAGAAAGAGCACTCGAGGACCTGGCTCCATATTATAATAGGATGAGGGCCTAGCACCATTGTGGTAGTCAAGTGGCTTGTTACACCACCACTCGTTCCTCTCTACCACCACAAATATTTTTACCCTTATTTTTCACTTTCGTATTTTATTTCCGCAAACACAAACGGAATAAACCTTGCAAGAAAAGTTATAAAACTGTTGCAACTGGTTAATCTTAGAATGAGTCCATTCATCAAAAACTGTTTAGGCAATCCGAAAACAGAAGCTATCGAGAAAGAACTGAGAATAAATCGACAAAGGTTCAAGCTTATCTTACGTTAGCATATCTTGTATGTATATGTATATATTGTCCACAGACTAAAAAATCTTCAGAGGGAATTTATTTACTTCAAGGCCCGTAAAATACTAGTACGTTCGAAATATTCGTACAAATATTTGTTGTTGTTGAAAAAAGTACATACGGATGGACCGATTTGAATGAATTTTTAAATACGCGTTTGGGTGACGACCCGGATGGTTTAGCGCCGCAGATTGGCCCGCCAGATGGAGCAGGTCTCGAAGGGCGAGGTTATGTAATGAAATGTTAATATGTTTATCTAGTGTATGTTTTTTTTTTTTTTATCGGAGACCCAGCTCCTTTTAGTAGTTGGTAATAAGGTAGTGTGACCTACCGGGGTTAAGAATGATAGTTCCCCTTCTACTGAACTACAGTTCCATTATCTAATGTATGTCCTTAGAGTTTAAGTATGTCATCTAAGTTAAGCAGCTTTATGCTTGCAGCAGCGGGATTTTTTAACTTTCAGACCGTTATTTTTATCCAAACTTATTTTAATCTGATTTGAATGTCGCAATTATTTTCTATTCTTTATTTATATTTATGTATTTGCATTATTATTTTTGAGGGTTTTGATTTATTTCAATTATTGGTCTACAACTATTTGTTTTGTAAAGGCGTGTAGTGCGCATTCTACCAGATAATCATAGAACTAAAACGTCTTCTTTTCCTTCTCTCATTTTTCCTTTTCTTTTTGTATACCGAGTTTTCGCGATATTTTATTTTCTATTTATTTTTAGGCAAACGTGGACATAACAAATGTTGTTTTTTGTGATATTAAAAGTAGCTTTTGTTTTAAACATAATATTATTAAATTTAATATCCTAATCGCTTGAAATATCATGCAGGATAACGTCTGCCGGGTCCGCTAGTATAATAGTAAATGTCATACTATTATATTATATACTTTTTTTTTTTCTATCCGCTATCTCGGAGTACATTTTGAGACACGACTTGCAAGATGGTCTTACCAGTATAGAGATATGTATATCTATTGTAAACCTTCACGTTCCTACGTAAAGATTTGCCAGATTTCCTAATCTGGTTAGTTTACGCAGCCCTTGAGTGACAGGATTTTCTCTTAAGTACAACACATAAAATGTGCCGATATTGCTCGGCAAAGTTGACTTTCTCCCTTCAAATTTTTTAAGTCAATTTACTAAGTAAAGTCAATTTTTCATTACATTGTTTGTTTATTTAATTTTAACTCTAAATTAATTAATTTAACTACTGCGTACTAGCTGTAATTCGAGACTCCCCACTCATTTAAAGACGAATTATAAAAGCACATTAAAGTACATTACAACTCAAGACATGAACGAAATTCATTGAATACTGTTTAAAACTCAGAAAGGCTGTCGTGGAGCATAAAAGTGATTTGGAGGGGCTGATACCGAAAGACATCCTGGATCGTTAAATTCAATATGGAAGATATCATATATTTCCTATTCAATTTCGTTGATCTCCAAGTTTTCTAGAGATATCCGCATTCTACAATTTTCTCTGATAGCACCCGTTTCCTCACCTCACGGAAAGTAAATTTTTCACTTTTATATTAACAGAAAATTACACATTACTCCCCTATATCAAGGATTATTCTTTAATTGTTGTCATTGTCTTTCAGACATATTTTATCTTGTTTTAATACAAAGGGACTTCAAGAAATCTCTATTAGAGTGAGTGAGTGAGAGAGAACGAGAGGGAGGGAGGGAGGGAGAGAGAGAGAGAGAGAGAGAGAGAGAGAGAGAGAGAGAGAGAGAGAGAGAGAGAGAGAGAGAGAGAGAGAGAGAGAGAGAGAGAGAGAGAGAGAGAGAGAGAGAGAGAGAGAGAAAATAATTTGAAGTAACTAAAAACTACTATATTAACTATTTTTAAATTATTTTCTTGTAAAAATAGAATTTTTGATAAGACATGGGCTTACGACACAACCTGATTGTAGTAAAATAACGAATTTTTTATACGCTTTCCCAGAGCAGAGCCCAGATATAGCTTATTGAGTAAAAAGGAGTTTTCCACGTTGATCTATGCCTTTAATTAGCAACCGCCTAATTGTTTTCTTCTGTTTTTAATTACAAAGGGGAGGTTTTCCAGTTTTCCTGAGGAGCCTTCTGATAAATCGCCCTTCCGCCCTGCTTTATCCTCCAGTGTACTCTTTTAGTTGGCATGGGTCTTAGAATCCCCTCTCTCACCGAAATAATTCAAAATGATCCCAAGACAAACTTTATTAAAATTAATTTAATTCGAGCACAAGAATGTAACAAAAATCAATTGGCGTTGAAATATTTACATTTAAACTTGAGTAAAAAAACTGACCAAACGGTGAAAAGTATTAAAACTGGCTGATACAGCAAGAAATTACTGAATGATTCATTCAATATGGAAGATATATTTCGTATTCAATTTAGTTAACCACAACTATAGCTAATTGGGAAAGTGTTATCTCCAAGTTACCACCCTTTTCAAGCCTGGGTATGAGATCGTCACTAAATATATTCCTATTGCCCAGTCGGAAATTGAACACCAGGATGGGTTAAGCAAGTAAAATTAAAGTCAAAGCTTTAACTCACATGACTAAAGTTATAAATAATAATATAAAACAATAATTGCATTGTACTCCATTGTTTCACGGATTAAGCACACATATATAACATGAAACATTTCCTAAGAATAGAAGAACCTTTACTAAGGCAAAGTGTATCGGTTGAAGTAGACGGATGAGCCAGAAAGGCAGAGACCCGGAAGGAATTTAAACGTGTATAACTAGGAGGTGTAATTATGGGTGAGTTTCAGTGGACTGTAGCAGCGAGATAAGTCCGGGCCAGTGGTAGAGAGGCTTAATGTGCCGGTAGCTCCCACGTTCAAAGTGTAATTTGTACTTTGTGTTGGGTCGGCATGTACAAAGCTATGGCTATACATCTCTTCCCGCTTAAAACCTTTCCCGCTCAATTTGTGTTTATTTTAGCATTTTAGCTTTTTGGGTAATGTGTCAACTCTGATGAGACCGCTGGACAATTATACCCACAAATACATTTTCTTTCATTTGAATGGCATCCTTTCAAAAGCAGAAAGCCCTGAAAGTGGATCAGCAATATGTACAGTGTTTTCCCGTTGTCTTCTGCATGGAATTATCCTACAATAATGACTTCTGGATGAGAAAACACATTTTCATCGGATACCAAAATTGTAAAAATTTCAACTCTCCACCGCCATAGGCTATTAAAGTTTCTATTGATAAACATTATCCAGTCTCGACAAGCGGACTACAACTGTAATGTACTTGTAGAATAAAAAATACAAATCCAGACTCGATTTTAGACTTAAGCGCTAAGCGCTTTCGATGGCGTTTTTCTCCATCTTTAGAGCTACTTATTAAATAAGAACAAGAAAATTCACCATACAACAAAGAATATAAACATACACATCGTATAAACATACAACAGATTTTAGAAGAATTGCACAAAAAAAAAATGTTCATGTACAATTCTTATGGATACCAGGACATTGTGGCATTGACGGAAACATAAAAGCTGACGCCTTAGCCGCCAAAGCCATCAGTGAGGGCACACTACTGACAGAAGAAGTTTCGACCGCTGACGCCATCAATCATGCAAAAAAAACTGGCTCTTGATGAATGGGCATGGCAATGGCATGAACTGCGTGACAATAAGCTCCGCACTGTTAAAAATAGTGTCGTATCCTGGAATACTTCAACAAGTTCTACAAGGAGGAACGAGAGTATTGTTTATGTCGCCTGAATAGAAGTGGCCACACAAGGCTCACACATCAGTACCTGAAAACTGAAAAAGGAAGGACCCCCCAATCTGCACTGCTTGTGGAGTATTCAGCTGATAGTTTGCACACATACATACCGAGTGTAGAAGGTATGAGAACATCAGAAAGTCACTTGGTATGTCAAAAGAACTTTCTGAAATACTAGGGGACGATAGCCACTCAATTAAAAAACTGATTAAAATCTTAACAATTACGGGCCTAAATAAAGAAACATATGGGCACACACAAAAGTTCGACATATGGGCACACAAGCCAGTAAGATAAGTATTTATACATCAAATAGATTTTAAAAAGATACTCCTGTTTTTAGTATTTGTGACTGGATGGTGATAGAAAAAAAAATAGGAGAGACCCATCATAGGCGAGGCTGAAGGAGGTGCCACGAGTGGACCGGATCTCATTGAAAAGAAGGACAACCATAGGAAACGAAATGAATTTAGACCGTTGACCACATAGGCACAAATGAGCCTCGCGAGTTCAGTGCCTAATGACAATAAAAATAAATAAATAAACATACACATACAAATAACATAAAATTAAATAAATTGTTGTACCGTGATTTTCATTGTTGTTTTTATGTGTAGCTCGGAAGATGGAGACAAGAGTCGTCCAAAGTGCTTAAATGTAAAATTGTAAAAGATTTGTTGCTGCTCTACAATTATGTGTCATCTTTCACTTACAACTCTACTGTGGTGTATTGTAATGTAACAAACACCATTCTTGCCATAGAATTAGAGTGAATTAAATAATAAAAGGTAGTCTAAATAAGTACATGAAACAAATGAGTCACTTTTCGAAAACTACATAAATTCCAGCGGAATAATGTTTTTTGTGTGTTTGGTTTTAGGAACCCATTATGAATAAAACGAGAGGAAAACTCCAACGGGTTTTGCTTTAATGTATTAATTCTTTATACATTTAAAAGACTATAGGAAATAGAATTATCCACAGGATTTACAAGTAAAAGGAAACGTAAATCGTAAATTTGATAAACCTCTGATTTCGTATTTTTAATTTTTTTTTTTTTTTTTGGTTTTATAGAGAAGATTTTTTTTATCTTTATAGTCGATGGATGAAAATAGTAATTTAAATCAAACTTTCATCTTAAATTGTCTGTAAATCATTTACTATTTCGAATTGGGTGTTTGCAACACATGGATATGTTGATGGAAACTTTTGTTTGTACTGTGAGCTAGTAAAGGGTAGGTTAGGCTGTCTGATTGGATGTGGTTTTGTAATAGGTTGCCTGGCAACCTTATCAGGGGAGACTATGTAAGCATCACCCACCCACGCGAAATCGTATATATTATTATATCTACTGCATTACTAATGCTATCGCAATTAAAGATATCCCCCTAATCAAATAAACACTATGTTTACGAGATCATTGATATATATATAATTGTAACCTCTGTCTGTACATTAATTTTTTTCGCAAATTTTCACGATAACTTTTCGTTTCACATGTCATAGACACCATAACTGCATTTTGTTTCTTTCGTGTGTGTTTGTTTATTTGTTTCATACATTTCACGCATAAACGGGTGAACCGAATTTTATGAAACTGGGTATGTATATTACTACTAACCCAACTTAGACGTTAGGCTATATTAATATCCTCTGAGACGAACAGGAGTGGGGGTTATGGGAAAAGCCTCAAATTGAAAATAGCGATATTTCGTTTCCTATTGGGTTTTCGGCAAATATGAACATAACAAAAGTTGTTTATTTTGCTATTTAGAGGAACGTTTGTTATATACTTTTTTTTCGTATACCGAATTATAAACGAGATATACGCTAAAACCTATAGCGGAAGTGAACAATTTTATTTGGGACAAAAGACCCATCCGAAATAAATAAAACTCGGTGTGTGTATTAGGACTTACGCTTTCATTATAATAAGCCATACCAACATTTCTAGGGACGGGCAGGAGTGGGGGTTGTAAGGGAAGCCTGAATTTAAAATAGCGGTATTTCGTTTTCTACGTTTCGTGTTATTTAGAGTAACTTTTGTGATATTCATTTTTGTCTTTTAACAAAGTATAAACGAGATATAAACTAAAGCGGGAGTCAACTATTTTATTAATTTATTTATTTTATTTATTTTAAAAGTGTGTGTGTGTGTGTGTGTGTGTGTGTGTGTGTGTGTGTGTGTGTGTGTGTGTCCACTGTGGGGCGGGGGTGAGTCTCAAGGGTGAAACAAGTAAAACAGGCTGAAGAACTAAGGGCTGACTTCCGTTCATTCCAGAAATAACTTCTTCAGACACTAAATCTGATTATTAGCAGACATTGTACGATATTTTTGGTTAAAAAAAAAAAAAAAAAAAAAAAATTATATTAATAATTCCATCCAAACCAGAGGTTTCCGTTAGTGGAAATCTATTAATATAAAAAAGAATATTTATTGATAGTGAATCTTATCAATTTCGTTTATTGAAAATAATGTATTTCCCCCACGCTAAAATGAAAATTAGAGAGGAAGTCAATTTCTTCATTTCTCGAAATCCATCCAACCAGTATTAATTGTTGACAGAAATTAATTGGTCAAATTATTATTTATTCACAAACGTTTGCAGTGAATTTAGCAACTGTATCACTATTCAAAGGTAGATTGGAGAACTCATTTATAATTTATACACTAGTGCCATGAAACACCCTTTATGGTCTCTCTATACTACTGTTCTCCAGAACGAAGCATGTATATACATTATGTATTACCTATAACAACCATATTAATTCATTGAGACCTATTACAATTCATTTAATTAATAATTTGTGAGAAAGCATAATTTTTACCATTGCCTATAGTTTGATGCTTTAAGTAGGGTTGGTGCTTTAAGAACTTTCAGTTAGTTGTGCTGTGTAGTTTATAGTAAATGACCTGGATAAAAATAACAAGAGTTGTAAGCCTTAAGGGAAATCAGCTATTTAGGTTGTACTCATTACGGAATTTTTCTTCAAATGTCCATCAATCCTACCTAGTAGATGACAAAAATGAGGTCCGTTCAAAACTATATATATATTAGCAGATTTCCATTAAGGGAAATCAGCTATTGAGGTTGTACTCATGACGGAATTTTCGAAATTTTTCTTCAAGTGTGCCTCGATCCTACCTAGTAGATGACGTAAATGATGTCCGTTCAAAACTGTATATATATATATATATATATATATATATATATATATATATACATATATAAACACAGATGTCTGTTACCGCTCTAGCGGTCTCAATTTTTGTTTTATCGTTACCAAACTCTATATTTAGTCGTTTTATGTAAAAAGAAAGATCAAGTTCATTAACGGCTGAAATGGGACCAGTGGGAGGGGGGGGGTTTATAGGGGAGGATTATCGAAAATTCGGAATATTCCGTTACTATACGTCGGATCGAAAAATTGCACAGAATCAATCTTATTGCAATTTAAATTCTCTATAAATATTGTTATATACATTTATTTTCTATCTTGAATATTAACCGAGATATTTCCATTTTTATTAAATCTGGGCGGCTAACGGACGAAGTGACTTTCCCGCCAAAAGCTAGTTCGGCCGTTTCATTACCTGCTTGGCTCTCGTGAAATTTCTCTATTGTAAAACTTCACGTGGGAAATCTGCTTAGTTTTCGCAGCCCCTGCGTAACGGACTTTCTTATATATTTTATATATATAACGAAATTCGTTTCATTTCTCATATCTTTCCTCAAAATGCCAAATTACTGCTCCATTATCAATGACATTTTGTCTTTCATCCCTCCAAACAGCACCAATTCATTGTCATAATAAACGTATTGCAGCTATTAAAATATCATTAACTGTCAAATATTCCTTGAGGAGCGGTTCTACTTCTGGTTGGGCAGGATGAGAGCATTAAATGTAAGTTGAAATGACAACTATCTTATCATATTATGGTTAAGTGTGCCACTACGGTTATTTATATAACTAAAACTTTGTTTATTTTCCAAGTTTAACTTAAATATATACATACATTTCCAGACTTTTGCTAATGGTATCAAAATAGAAATTATTGCCTGGAGTCTGTCCGTCTATGCACTTCAATTGCGAATTTTTCTCATGGAAATGGCTGGATGAATATCGATGAACTTTGCATTCTAAGGTAAAGGTGCACTGAGGGAAGAGAATTCGCCCAAAAAATTGTCTTTGTAATACTTAATTTCATAAAAAGTTGTATTAATTTGCTAATTTAAAGAGCAATAGCATTTTATTGGTAACGTACAAGAATGTCTGGATCTAATTGAGAAGCGTTTTGTATATGGGGAGGGGGGGGGGAGGGAGATAGGAAGCGAGAGAGAGAGAGAGAGAGAGAGAGGAAAGAGAGAGAGAGAGAGAGAGAGAGAGGGAGAGGGAGAGGAATAGGAAGTGAGAGGGAGAGGGAGAGGGAGAGGGATAGGTAGTGAGAGGGAGAGGGAGTGAGAGGGAGAGGGAGAGGGAGAGAGAGAGGGAGAGGGAGAGGGAGAGGGATAGGGAGTGGGAGAGGGAGAGAGGGAGAGAGGGAGAGGGAGAGGGAGAGGGAGAGGGAGAGGGATAGGGAGTGAGAGGGAGAGGGAGAGGGAGTAAGAGAGAGGGAGTGTGAGAGAGGGAGAGGGAGTGAGAGGGTGTGGGGGTGGGAGAGGGATAGGGCGTGAGAGGGATAGGGAGTAGAGGTAGAGATAGTGAGAGGGAGAGGGAGATGGAGAGGGATAGGGAATGAGAGGGATAGAGAGTGAGAGGGAGAGGGAGAGGGATAGGGAGTGAGAGGGAGAGGGAGTGAGAGGGAGAGGGGGAGGGAGAGGGATAGGGAGTGAGAGAGAGTGGGAGTGAGAGGGAGAGGGATAGGGAGTGAGAGGGAGAGGGAGTGAGAGGGAGAGGGAGAGGGAGAGGGAGTGGGAGGGAGAGTGAGAGGGAGAGAGAGAGCGAGAGAGAGGGAGAGGGAGAGGTAGTGAGAGAGAGAGGGAGAGGGAGAGAGGGAGAGGGAGAGGGATAGGGAGTGGTAGAGGTATAGGGAGAGGGAGAGGGAGAGGGATAGGTAGTGAGAGGGAGAGGGAAGTGAGAGGGAGAGAGAGGGAGAGGGAGAGGGAGAGGGATAGGGAGTGAGAGGGAGAGGGAGTGAGAGGAGAGGGGAGGGAGGAGAGGGGGAGAAAGTGAGAGGGAGAGGGAGAGGGGGTGAGAGAGAGAAGGAGAGAGAGGGAGTGAGAGGAGGGGATAGCGTTAGTGAGAGGGAGAGGGAGAGTGAGAGGGAGAGGGAGAGGGAGAGGGTGGAGAGGGGAGAGGGAGAGGGATAGGGAGTGAGAGGTGAGAGAGAGTGAGAGGGAGAGGGGAGTGAGAGGGAGAGGGAGAGGGAGAGGGATAGGGAGTGAGAGGGAGAGAGAGTGAGAGGGAGAGAGAGTGAGAGGGAGACGGAGAGGGAGAGGGAGAGGGAGAGGGAGAGGGATAGGGAGTGAGAGGGAGAGGGAGTGATAGGGAGAGGGGGAGGGAGAGGGATAGGGAGTGAGAGAGAGAGGGAGTCAGAGGGAGAGGGATAGGGAGTGAGAGGGAGAGGGAGTGAGAGGGAGAGGGAGAGAGAGGGAGAGGGAGAGGGATAGGGAGAGAGAGGGAGATGGAGAGCGATAGGGAGTGAGAGGGAGAGCGAGGGAGAGGGAGAGGGAGAGGGAGAGGGAGAGGGATAGGGAGTGAGAGGGAGAGGGAGAGGGAGAGGGATAGGGAGTGAGAGGGAGAGGGAGTGAGAGGGAGAGGGAGAGAGAGGGAGAGAGGGAGAGAGAGGGAGAGGGAGTGAGAGGGAGAGGGAGAGAGAGGGAGAGGGAGAGGGAGAGGGAGTGAGAGGGAGAGGGAGTGAGAGGGAGAGGGAGAGGAAGTGAGAGGGAGAGGGAGAGGGAGAGGGAGAGGGAGAGGGATAGGTAGTGAGAGGGAGAGGGATTGAGAGGGAGAGGGAGAGGGAGAGGGAGAGGGAGAGAGAGAGGGATAGGGAGTGGGAGTGTGAGGGAGAGGGAGAGGGAGAGGGAGAGGGATAGGGAGTGAGAGGGAGAGGGAGTGAGAGGGAGAGGGAGAGGGAGAGGGAGAGGGAGAGGGAGAGGGAGTGAGAGGGAGAGGGAGAGGGAGAGGGAGAGGGAGAGGGATAGGGAATGAGAGGGAGAGAGATAGAGAGGGAGAGGGAGAGGGATAGGGAGAGAGAGAGAGAGAGAGAGAGAGAGAGAGAGTGAGTGCGAGCGAGAGGGAGAGATAGTGAGAGAGAGAGGGAGAGGGAGAGGGAGAGGGAGTGAGAGGGAGTGAGAGGGAGAGGGAGAGGGAGAGGGAGAGGGAGTGAGAGGGAGAGGGAGTGAGAGGGAGAGGGAGAGGGAGAGGGAGAGGGATAGGTAGTGAGAGGGTTGAGGGAGTGAGAGGGAGAGGGAGAGGGAGAGGGGAGAGGGATAGGGAGTGAGAGGGAGAGGGGAGAGGGAGAGGGAGAGGGAGAGGGAGAGGGGAGAGGGGAGAGGGAGAGGGAGTGAGAGGGAGAGGGAGTGAGAGGGAGAGGGGGAGGGAGAGGGATAGGGAGTGAGAGGGAGAGGGAGTGAGAGGGAGAGGTAGAGGTAGAGATAGTGAGAGGGAGAGTGAGAGATAGTGAGAGGGAGTGGGAGAGAGGGAGAGGGAGAGGGAGAGGGAGAGGGAGAGGGATAGTGAGTGAGAGGGAGAGGGAGAGGGAGGGAGAGAGGTGGGGAGGGGGAGGGAGAGGGAGAGGGAGTGAGAGGGAGAGGGAGAGGGAGAGGGATAGGGAGTGAGAGGGAGAGGGAGTGAGAGGGAGAGGGAGAGGGAGAGGGAGAGGGAGAGGGAGAGGGATAGGGAGTGAGAGGGAGAGAGAGTGAGAGGGAGAGGGAGAGGGAGAGGGAGAGGGAGAGGGAGAGGGAGAGGGAGAGGGAGTGAGAGGGAGAGGGAGTGAGAGGGAGAGGGGGAGGGAGAGGGAGAGGGAGAGAGAGGGCGAGGGAGTGAGTGAGAGAGAGAGTGAGAGGGAGAGGGAGAGGGAGAGGGAGAGGGAATGAGAGGGATAGAGAGTGAGAGGGAGAGGGAGAGGGAGAGGGAGAGGGAGAGGGAGAGGGATAGGGAGTGAGAGGGAGAGGGAGTGAGAGGGAGAGGGGGAGGGAGAGGGATAGGGAGTGAGAGAGAGAGGGAGAGAGAGGGAGAGGGATAGCGAGTGAGAGGGATTGGGAGTGAGAGAGAGAGGGAGAGGGAGAGGGATAGAGGGTGAGAGGGAGAGGGAGAGGGAGAGGGGTGAGAGGGAGAGGGAGTGAGAGGAGAGGGAGAGAGAGCGTGAGAGAGAGGGAGAGGGAGTGAGAGGGAGAGGGAGAGGGAGAGGGAGAGGGAGAGGGAGAGGGATTAGGAGTGAGAGGGAGAGGGAGTGAGGAGGGAGAGGGAGGGGGGAGAGGGGAGGATAGGGAGTGAGAGGTGGAGGGAGTGAGAGGGAGAGAGAGGTGGAGGGAGTGAGAGGGAGAGAGAGGGGGAGGGAGTGAGAGTGGGAGGGAGAGAGAGTGAGAGAGAGGGCGAGTGAGTGAGAGGGAGAGGGAGAGGGGGAGGGAGAGAGAGAGGGAGAGGGAGAGGGAGTGAGAGGGAGGGGGAGTGAGAGGGAGAGAGAGTGAGAGGAGAGGGGAGTGGGAGAGGGATAGGGAGTGAGAGGGAGAGAGAGTGAGAGGGAGAGAGAGAGGGAGAGGGAGAGCGAGAGGGAGAGGGAGAGGGAGTGAGAGGGAGTGGGAGTGAGAGGGAGAGGGCGAGGGATAGGGAGAGGGAGTGGGAGGGAGAGGGAGTCGGAGGGAGAGGGATAGGGAGTGAGAGGGAGAGGGAGTGAGAGGGAGAGGGAGAGGGAGAGGGATAGGGAGTGAGAGGGAGAGGGAGAGGGATAGGGAGTGAGAGGGAGAGGGAGTGAGAGGGAGAGGGAGAGGGAGAGGGAGAGGGAGAGGGATAGGGAGTGAGAGGGAGAGGGAGAGGGAGAGGGAGAGGGATAGAGACAGGGAAGGGAGAGGGAAAGAGAGGGAGAGGGAGAAAGGGGAGAGGGAGAGGGATAGGGAGTGAGAGGGAGGGAGTGAGAGGGAGAGGGAGAGGGAGTGAGAGGGAGAGGGAGAGGGAGTGAGAGGGAGAGGGAGTGAGAGGGAGAGGGAGAGGAATAGGAAGTGAGAGGGAGAGGGAGAGGGAGAGGGAGAGGGAGAGGGATAGGTAGTGAGAGGGAGAGGGATTGAGAGGGAGAGGGAGAGGGAGAGGGAGAGGGAGAGAGAGGGGGAGAGGGAGAGGGAGAGAGAGGGAGAGGGAGAGGCATTGGGAGAGGGATAGGGAGAGAGGAGGGAGTGAGAGGGAGAGGGAGAGGGAGAGGGAGAGGGAGAGGGATAGGGAGTGAGAGGGAGAGGGAGAGGGAGAGGGAGAGGGAGAGGGAGAGGGAGAGAGAGGGAGAGGGAGTGAGAGGGAGAGGGAGAGGGAGAGGGAGTGAGAGAGAGAGGGGAGGAAAGGAGAGGGAGTGAGAGAGAGAGGGGAGGGAAGGAGAGGGAGAGGGAGAGGGGTGAGGGAGGCAGAGAGAGAGGGTTGAGGGAGGGAAGGAGAGGGAGAGGGAGAGAGTGAGTGAGGGAGAGGGGGAGTGGGAGAGGAGGAGAGGGAGAGAGTGACTGAGGGAGAGGGGGAGTGGGAGAGAGGGAGAGGGAGTGGGAGAGGGAGAGGGAGAGGGATAGGGACGTGAGAGGGGAGGGAGAGGGAGAGGGAGAGGGAGAGGGAGAGGGAGAGGGATGGGGAGTGAGAGGGAGAGGGAGTGAGAGCGAGAGGGAGACGGATAAGGAAAGGGAGTGAGTGGGAGAGGGAGTGAGAGGGAGAGGGAGAGGGAGAGGGAGAGGGAGTGAGAGGGAGAGAGAGTGAGAGGGAGAGGGAGAGGGAGAGGGAGAGGGAGAGGGAGAGGGAGTGAGTGAGAGGGAGAGTGAGTGCGAGGGAGAGGGAGAGGGAGAGGGAGAGTGAGTGAGTGGGAGGTGAGAGGGAGAGGGAGAGGGAGAGGGAGAGGGAGTGAGAGGGAGAGGGAGTGAGAGGGAGAGGGAGAGGGAGTGGGAGTGAGCGGTAGAGGGGGTGTGAGGGAGAGGGAGAGGGAGAGGGAGAGGGATAGGGAGTGAGAGGGAGAGGGAGAGGGAGAGGGAGTGAGAGGGAGAGGGAGAGGGAGTGAGAGGGAGAGGGAGAGGGAGAGGGAGGGCGAGAGAGAGGGTGAGTGAGGGAGAGGGAGAGGGAGAGGGAGAGGGAGTGAGAGAGAGAGGGAGAGGGAGTGGGAGGGAGAGGGAGAGGAATCGGAAAGTGAGGGGGGGAGGGAGAGGGAGAGGGAGAGGGATAGGTAGTGAGAGGGAGGGGATTGAGAGGGAGAGGGAGAGGGAGAGGGATTGGGAGTGAGAGGGAGAGGGAGGGGGAGTGAGAGGGAGAGGGAGAGGGAGAGGGAGAGGGAGAGGGATTGGGAGTGAGAGGGAGAGGGAGTGAGAAGGAGAGGGAGAGGGAGAGGGATAGGGAGTGAGAGGGAGAGGGAGAGGGAGAGGGAGAGGGATCGTGAGTGAGAGGGAGAGGGAGTGAGAGGGAGAGGGAGAGGAAGAGGGAGAGGGAGAGGGATAGGAGTGAGAGGGAGAGGGAGAGGGAGAGGGAGAGGGAGTGAGAGGGAGAGGGAGAGGGAGAGAGAGGGAGAGGGAGAGAGAGAGCGAGAGAGAGGGAGAGGGAGAGGGAGTGAGAGGGAGAGGGAGTGAGAGGGAGAGGGAGAGGGAGAGGGATTGGGAGTGAGATGGAGAGGGAGTGAGGGGGCGAGGGAGAGGGAGAGGGAGTGAGAGGGGAGGGAGTGGTATAGGGAGTGAGAGGGAGAGGGAGAGGGAGTGGGAGGGAGAGGGAGAGGGAGTGAGAGGGAGAGGGAGGGAGAGGGAGAGGGAGAGGGAGAGGGAGTGAGAGGGAGTGAGAGGGAGAGGGAGTGAGAGGGAGAGGGAGAGGGACAGGGAGAGGGAAGGGAGAGACAGAGAAAGAGAGAATATTTTTACCAGTTTTCTAGACACTAGCCTACCTATGTTTTGTTGTAGGAGCCTATACCAAAAAATTCTTCCCAACAATCAAGGCAAGGCTTGATAGAGCATGGCTGAACCCAGGATACCTCCTCACACAGTTTCTCTCTGGACACGGTGATTTCAACCACTACCTCCACAGGTTCAAGAGGAGAGAATCACCACTGCTCTTGCGGGCACCCGAGTGAGACTGCAGAACACGTGCTGATGGAGTGCACCTTATATGATGGAGCAAGATGTAGGATGTTCAGGGACTCATATAATTACAACCCAGGCATAGAAGAGCTCGTTAAAGATGAAGCAAGTCTCCGGGCACTCAATGATTTCATTAAAAAATGGCAGAAGGAGAAAAATAAATAAATAATCAAATAAACAAACCTAGCACCCTATCCGATCCTATCCCAGCCCAAATATGGCAATATTGCAGCTTGCAACAGACGCCAAATTAAAAAAACAAAAAAAAAACACCTTTTTGTTGTTCTAAGAATGGATTAATTGAATTACATAAGAGTTTAGATTAACTATTTTTTTACTACTTAAACAACTTTAAACAGATTTCTCTATTGCAGAGATAAAATATACTATGTTTATTTGAAAAATAGTCCGTCACAAGGGGGCTGCATTAAGTAAGCAGATTTCACATGTGCGTTACGTATTTGCATTTATTTAATTAAACAATAGTTGGTATTTAGATCCATTTATATTTGAGGAAATTTTTCAAAAAATCATCTCACGAGTACGATCTGATTAAAAAAAATGATAAAGATCATTTTTTTTGTAGGGAGTTTACTTCTTTTTTTTTTATTTAAAAATTGTTGAACATGAAATAATATGATGAACATAAATGCCAGACGTGGGTGTATAATAGCGATCATACTCAATGTGCACAAATTAATACAAAATATTATTTTGCCGGAGAACTTAGGCAGACGCATATAAAATAATAATTTTTATAAACACAACTATAACATTTTTAAGAACAGATTTTCCGAACAACCCTTTTTAGCCTTCAATCATTCATTCTGAATAAAAAAAAATCCGTCACGCAGGGGCTGCGTAAACTAAGCAGATTTCCCTCGTGAAGTTTAGTAATAGATAAATCTATATACTGGTAACACAACATCACCGTGAATAAATACAAACGGAAATAAGAAATGGTCCATCCAATTTCAATAACCTGCCGACAGGAAGTGTTAGGTTAGAATTGTAAACAAACGGGTCTGCACGCCTCACACCGGAAAGAAAAACTATTACTGAAATATATCAGAATATACCACATTAATTTTATTGAGAAATATTTACTATATCTAGTACTGTAATTAATAATGAGTCAGAATAATTGTTATCTCAATCAATCAAATTTTAGTAGTCGAAAACCTTAAGACGGGGGGGGGGTCCCCAGGACATATTTGCATGTATCTCGTATAATAAAGGGCTCTTGAATACAATTTTTGGTATTTAAACTTGGAATAATGTGATTTATTATGTAGCAGAGTATTGCTTATGTAACATGAGTAGAAAAGGCGGTTTGCTGATGGCTGAAAACTGAAAAATGCCAATATCTCGGTTAATATTCAAGGTAGTGAATTAATGTATATAACAATATTTATAGTAAATTTAATTTACAATAAGATTTGTTCTATACAAGGTTTCAATCCGACCTATAGTAACGGAGATATTTCGAATTTTCGAAAATCCTCCCCTCTAAACCTCCCCTCCCCCTGGTCCGATTTCAGCCGTTAACGAACTTGATCTTTATTTTTACATAAAACGACTAAATATCGAGTTTGGTAACGATTAAACAATAATTGCGACCGCTAGAGCGGTAACAGACAAATATATATATATATATATATATATATATATATATATATATATATATATATATATAGATATATATATATATATATAGATATATATATATATATATATATATACAGTTTTGAACGGACCTCATTTTCGTCATCTCCTGGGTAGGATCGATGGACATTTGAAGAAAAATTTCGAAAATCGCGTCATGAGTACAACCTCAATAGCTGATTTCCCTTGAGGGAAATCTGCTAATACAACGGTTTATTTTTTCAAGACTAAACAACACGCAGAAGCGGAGTTTCTGGGCATTGTATTATAGAACCTGTTGTCCACCAAGCCCTAAAAGATCATGCTGTCAAATGAGTTCATATCTCATTGAAGAGAAAGCCCAATAATATAAGACAACTTGGGGAAAAAAAAATGTCGTATTTCTCAGTAACTGTTGGAATTAAATTCAATTTGCGAATTAATCCCGGAAAGTGAGATGAGTAAAAAGTTTCATTGACAGATGTAAAGTCTGAGTTAAAACAAGTATAAGTAAATAAAGAGTTAAATTCAATTATCAGATAAAAAAATAAAGCGAAGCAATAAAATGCTCTGAGTGGATGAAGAGCTGGGAGTCCTTTATATTGGATTGTGCGATAACCTCAGATGTCAAGCTTTATTTCAATAAAAGCTTTCCCTGAAAGTGGAGAGAAAAATAAGTAAAAATAGTAGCTTTTCTCTGGAGCTACATTGTAACACTTTAACAGTGTTTTCTACTTTTCTCTAAATTCGTGGTAAATATAATAATGGAAGGAATGGTATTAACGCTCTGTCTTCTCAGCTTGAATTGTGCATAACTGTATTTTTAACACTAATGAACTTTAATACAAAAAATATGAGGTTTAGAATTAAACATTTATCTCCATATTAGAGCCACGTTTTAGTATATTTTGGAGTAAATGAAAAACTAAATATACGTTAAATCTAATAAACACTTTATTAGAGACTAGAGACTTTGGACAAAACAATGCGCTTTTACAGTAATACAGATTAATAGACGTTATGTGTGTGAAGTAAGGCCATTTATGTAAAGTTAAAATAACCTCTATACAAAAAATCTGTCGTGCAGGGGCTGCGCAAAATAAGCAGATTTCCCACTAGCTGGTATAACACGCTACTCATATCAACTCACCACATATTCCCTATTTCTAAAGATAACGTTGATTTCTTTTTTAAATTTCCATTCCCACCCCCCAATTCCTTGTCCAATTTCAGCCATGAAGGTCAGAATTGAACGAAGAAGTAAAATCTTGAGTACGGTATATATAAAAAAAATTTGTTTGTCAAGAGTGAAAAATTTAAATTGATGACGCCATCGCCCAGAAATATTTTTTAATAATGAAGAAAATATTTGGTATTTAAGCTTCAAATTATGTGGTTCATGAAACAATAGCTTATTGTTAGTATGACTTGCGTAGGAGTGAGGGTTTACAGTGGCCTGAAAACTAGAAAAAATTGAAATATCTCGGTTAACAATCAAGGTAGTGAAAAAAAATTTAAAACGAGAATTTATGGAATGTTAAATTTACAATAGGAATGACTCTATACTACTAAGATTCGGTTCAATAATAACTGTGATATTTTGAATTTTCGAAATTTTTCCTCCTGCACCCCCCCCCCACTTGTCCGGTTTCAGCTATTAACGAACTTGATGTACGTAGAACGTTAAAATATCAAGTTTCGTTACGATCAAACAAACTTTTCGACTGCTAGAGTGTTAAAAGACGTATATACATTGTTTTGAATGTACCTCATTTTCGTCATCCACTAGGTAGGATCGACGGACTTTTGAAGTAATTTTTCGAATATCGCGTCTTGATTTCCCATAAGGAAAATCGACTAAAAACATTCATGAATTAAAGCAGAATAAAATTATTCTTCGTTTTTATTACAGTGAATGGTAGACTTCCCTACCCCAAGCGTTTCGGCAATGTAACGTAAGCTCTGGCCTTCCATCTAAGTTTGAAAGACACATTATTCTGGATCGAAATAAAAATGAAACATTAAAGAAAATGCTTGGTTAATAATTAAAGATGTTTAAATGTGCGAAAAACTACTTACAGTTTAGAATAGATCAACTTCACGACAAATAAATCTAATCTGAGCTTTATCTAATTGTTTACTAATCCTGAAGGGATTAGTTCAATGGACTTCGACTCTAAATTCTCTGTAATAACTAGAATACCCACATAAAGAAACACATTGCTGAAAATTAGCTTTTAATACGACAAATATGAAGTGTCCGGTTTTTTTTTTGCGGTTGATGTATATATCAATAAACTATACAAATCAATAAGAATCCTTTCCTACTGTAGCCTAAACATTTATTTTAATATTCAAATAAATACATTACACACAATCAAAGCTATGAAAAGAAGATAAAAGGGCAGATTTTTGATGCCCATGGAGCCATATATGCATACACAAATATATAATAAATAAATTCCTTAACCATTCACTCAACAACCACCCTCGCCCCAAATCTAAGGAATATATCAACCTCCACCGTCTTAGGTAATGATATACCCTTACATACCATAACAGTGTAAGCATAAACTCACACTCAAACCTAAGGCATAAGGAAATTTAAGGCAATATTTAATTATATATACTACAACAATGTGATTATATAATCACTGTTCCTGTTATAATTATTTGAATTTGAGTTTCTTTTGGAGTGAACATTTCATTTTAGCAGATTTCCCTTTAGGGAAATCAGCTATTGAGGTCGTACTCATGACGCAAGTTTCGAAAAATTTCTTCAAATGTCCATCGATCCTACCCAGGAGATGACGAAAATGAGGTCCGTTCAAAATTATTTATATATATCTATATCTATATATATATATATATATATATATATATATATATTATATAATTTTGAACGGACCTCATTTATCAGATATATATATATATATATATATATATATATATATATATATATATATATATATTTGTCTGTTAACGCACTAGTGGTCGCAATTTTTGTTTGATCGTTACGAAACTCGATATTTAACAGTTTTATGTCAAAATACAGAACAAGTTCGTTAATGGCTGAAATTGGACAAGAGGGAGGGGGGGGTTTAGAGGGGGGATAATCAAAAATTCAAAATATCTCCGTTATTATGCATCGGATCGAAAAATTGTTTAGAACCAATCTTATTGCAAATTAAATTTACTATAAACATTTATTCTGTTATATACATTTATTCTCTATCTTGAATATTAACCGAGATATTTGCATTTTTATGAAGTGGAAGGTGGAAGCTTCTTCTAACCTGTCGTTTCTAACCTTACCTTACCTTCTTTACTTTGTGAGATTTATGCAGATACGTTCTGTTCATCCGCCCCCCTCCTTCTTTAGTTCTTGGACTACTAAAATTTGAGTTATTAAAATATAAATTATTCTTACAATTCAGAAGCCGTTTCAGTTGGGAATTTATTTTAATTAACTGATATTGTAAAACTTCACATGGGAAATCTGCTTAGTTCACGTAGCCCCTGCGTGACGGACTTTTTTTCTTATATTATCCCTTTATTCTGAACTCCCGTTCTCCTACCAGCCAGTGCACTTCTTTGTTGAAAATAACCTTGTCAAAGAGTTATTTTTTCTACTGACTTCACAGGGGAAATCTGCTTAGTTTACGCAGCCCCTGCGTGACGGACTTTTTATGATTTAACTCTCATACTTCTTAATTTCAACTGAACTCAGATCAAAAAGTAATAATTTTCAATGAAGTGTTATGCCCTATCTTTAGTATTCTTATGCATGCATGCCGTCTCTAAAATATTTGTTTATTATAGTAATGAATTTTATTTATCCACGATAACGTTTTAGGATATAAAGTGGGTAAGACGTTAAAAGCGAACGATTAAACACGATTTTTGGATTTTACAGATTTCCCTTAGGGGACATCTAATGATTATGAAGGGGATGCTCTTTTGGTCGTTCTCATACCCCAATTAAAAAAAAATTAACTTGAATGTCCATCGATCCTACACAGGAGATGACAAAAATGAGCTCCGTTCAAAATTTTCTCCATCCCTCACTCTCATCCCCCCCCTCTCTCTCTCTCTCTCTCTCTCTCTCTCTCTCTCTCTCTATATATATATATATATATATATATATATATATATATAAATGTTGATATATATGGTTTTCCACTAGCTTGATTATTAACTGAGATATTTGCATTTTGTTTTAGTTTTCATCCTTCAGTAAACCCCCAGTCCTACTTCTGTCACATTAACAATAAATGTTTGCGATATGAACCACATTATTCAAAGCTTGAATACCAAATATTCAGCCTTCATTGAACATTTACTGTTTGAGATTAAAGCATGTATGTAGTGTGATTAATTAGGATTTTCCGACATTGACCAGAATTAATTAATTCATCTATTCCATACTCTATATTTAACCGTTTAATTCAACTCCAATGTGCATTTGTTATTGGCATTAATCAGACTAGGAATAGTTGGGGGGGGGTTAGAAGGGGGGGGAGGGTGAGGTTCGAATTGTCAAAATATCTCCTTTGTTATGAGACGGATAAAAAGTGTTAGAAAAACAATCTTGTTGAAATATTGATACTCTACAATGTTCCTCTATACATTAGTTTGTAACTCATATATTAAGAGAGTTATTCACAGTTATACTCATTCGATGATTACTTAGTAAACGAGAATAAATGGTTATTATTATTATTTATTAACGTCCACTTTTTGCAACTAAGGCTAATTGGGACGGGTTATCTACAGGTTACCACCCTTTTCTAGCCAGGGTGGGATTTTAGGATGTTATTTAATGAATTTTGTCACTAAATAATTTCCTTTGCCCAGGCGAGAATCGAACTTGCCACTCTAGGTTTACCATGTGAGATAAAGGTCAACGCTTTAACTCACTTGGCTAACCTGAGCCCCAAAAAATATATACTGTTATCAAATAAATGGTTAAATGATAAAAGTAATATGCAGCTACTAATAAGCAGCTACTGAGTGACTGACTTGGCTAGTAGTAATGTCTCTATTAGAACTCGAATTAAAAATCCTTGTAGTAAGACAAACGCAGGAGACATTTATTATTTGGGTAGGTGATATTCGAACACATAGGTGTGCTTGTGTGTGTGTGTGTGTGTGTGTGTGTGTGTGTGTGTGTGTGTGAGTGAGTGAGTGAGTGTGTGTGCGTGCCCCACTTGGTCCTAAAGCATCAGTACATCTAAACACTAAAGATTCAGGCAATTGAAATCTTCCACATAACCTACTTCCAAAGGAAAACTGGAAAAGAAAATTTATTTTATTTAACCTGTAATTACAATTTCTGTTATAGTTATGAGTCCATTTTACACTCCATATTAACAAAAGGGGCTCAGGTTAGCCATGCGAGTGAAAGCGTTGACCTTTATCTCACATGGTAAACCTAGAGTGGCGAGTTCGATTCTCGCCGGGGCAAAGGAAATTATTTAGTGACGAAATTCATTAAATAATATCCTAAAATCCCACCCTGGCTAGAAAAGGGTGGTATCCTGTAGATTACCCGTCCCGATTAGCCTAAGTTGCAAAAAGTGGACGTTAATAAATAATAATAATAATATTAACAAAAGTTATTCCCGGAAAACTTGTTTCGGTAGGCCAAGTAAGGGAATTCTATTCCGGCTAAGAGAAGAATAAAGAATGTATTGGTAGAGAGTGTGCTAAACAAAAGTGAATGTTAAGAAGGAAATAGGGTTTGCCGTATCTAGAAGGGAACCCTTGAAACATATGGCTTTACCAACCAGCCCTCAAGACCGTAAACTGTGGGGAACTCTCTGACAAGAATGCCGCTGGAACACATTCTCTAACAGAACATAAGGGACATATTTTTGTCCCTCTAAAAATGCGTGGATAGGAGAACTGAATGTTATGTTTATACATTTTACGTATAGGCCCTTATATAAGGTAACTTATATGTATAACTAAATATCAGGTTCCTTAACGACTGACATTGGACCTTAAAAATTAGGTTGAAAGAAATTTTATAACAGTTCTTGTCGATAAAATAGCTTTCTACAACGGAAGGCTATTGTTAAGTTTATTCCAAAAATAATAAACGTAGATTATTATTGTTTTTTTTTTTTTGGATTGCATAATTTAACTCACAAACTTTAGCGTGTTTTTAATGCATAATTTATTTGATGATGCACTACACACTTATTCACTCTTGGTAAATTATTGTCCACTACTACTCACAATATGCACTGATAACTTCACTTCTTATTGCACAGTACAATAACTCACGATCACGCGAATCACTGAAGTTCACAAAACACGGCACTGCACTGATCTTCACAAAAATAGGGCACTGCACTGATCTTCACAAAAATAGGGCACTGCACTGGTCTCCACAAAAACACTGCACAAACTAAATACAGTATTCATTAAAGCTGCACTGATGTTCACTAGTAAGAACGTCCGTCACTCAGGGGCTGCGTAAACTAAGCAGATTTCCCATGTGAAGTTTTATAATAGTGAAATCTGCATACTGGTAACACAATACCACCGTGATTAAATACAAACAGTAATGAGAAATCTTTCAGTTAATTAAAATAAATTCCCAACTGAAACGGCTTCTGAATTTTAAGAAAAATTTATATTTCAATAACTCAAATTTTTTGTAGTCCAAGAACTAAAGAAAGGAGGGGGGCGGATGAACAGAACGTATTTGCATAAATCTCACAAAGTAAGGAAGGTAAGGTAAGGTTAGAAACGACAGGTAAGGTTAGAAGTAGCCTCCCACCTGCGCCGAGCAATGATGAAAATGGCCGACCTAATCCGAAGTATACCCCACCACAGACTTCATAAAAATGCAAATATCTCGGTTAATATTCAAGATAGAGAATAAATGTATATACAATATTTATAGGAAATGTAATTTGCAATAAGATTGGTTCTATATAATTTTTCGATCCGATGCATAATAACGGAGATATTTTGAATTTTCGAAAATCCCCCCTGTGAACCCCCCACCCTCCCTCTAGTCCGATTTCAGCCATTAACGAAGTTGATCTGTCTGTTTACATAAAACTGTTAAATATCGAGTTTCCTAACGATCAAACAAAAATTGCGACCGCTAGAGCGTTAACAGACATATATATATATATAATTTTGAACGGACCTCATTTTCGTCATCTCCTGGGTAGGATCGATGGACATTTGAAGAAATTTTTCGAAAATCGCGTCATGAGTACGACCTCCCCCTTAGGGGAAATCTGCTAAAAACTGAGAACTAATTAACTGTCAGGAGAGTTCAAAGAAAAAGGGGCCAAACTGGTCTATGTCCCAGACCCAATCTAAACTCAGAAGAAATTGCTCTATCACGAATCTCCTTTGATATATACTGAAGAAGCTATAAGAATAGCTTGCGAAAATTAGTTAGAATATACCATTAAAACAACTGTAAATATTGGAAAAACACAGTGAAAGATGAATATTGTTGTTTTTGTATAAACAATGTAAATCATTAACTGCATTTAGAATAAACCTTTGGTCCAAAATATCTTACTTTTGTCTAGTATATGTTATGTTAATAATCTACGTCCACTTTGTGCTACTAACGCTAATTCGGACGGGTCTATGGTTACCGCGTTTTCCTGCCAGAGTGGAACTAGTGATTTTATTTAATGAATTCGCCACCAAATAAATTCCTACTGCACAAGTGAGAATCGAACTCGACTTTACGTTTACCAAGTGACCAACGCCTTAACTCCCATGGCTAACCTGACTCCCTGATCCTGCAATGTTTTAACGTCAACATTTAGTTATCTAAAGAATGTTATATACAAAGAAGTTTGTACCAGTTCTTTCGGACGAATAGCAATCATGTATTTATCGTCAAATTAAATGTATGACACTTTAAAAAGTGAATTTCAGAAAATCCAAAATTAATCTTGTAAATTTTTATACAAGGCTATAAATGTGTAAACAACTTTAGAAGAAAAGAAGAAGAAAAATACATTGTTCTATCGATTGCTTCTGTTATAATAGCAAGTAGTGTTCATCCCCCAAGCCGATTGCAGTAAAGATAAGACTTATCGAGAGCTTACAAAGGGCACAATTACCGAATATCCTGCTATTATACGAGATATCAGAGGCAGTATTGGGCTTCTCGTGAAACAATGGCTTCCAGATAGAACTGATGGTAAGAATCATTTCCTTTCTCAGTGGGAATCCTTGGGAACTAGTTCAAGACACAGCTGTCTAGCCAGCACACATCCTCCCACCACACAGCCCTTATCGTTCTTCTGCTCCCCTGACCCGGCACTCTCTCCTCCCACTTGTCTCTGGGCTCGATAGATTTATGGGCCGAGATAAATAAGAGGCAGCTCTAGCCTACACCAAGTGTTGTCCCATTTATTATTGACTAGAGTATCCGGCTGTAAGACGGTCGTTGATACATGACGGCTCTTCGTGTACAAGGAGACGGAAATTCGGCAAGTACTCTTTCCCTTGGTTTAAATAATTCCGCCTTTGAAACAAACTCAGGAACCACTTTAACGTGGATATATCACTGTTAAAGCTGGCAGAGTTAGGGCAACGGAACACTTTCCGTAAATGTGTGTTCCACTCGATCACGATGTAAACAACAATGTCTTTAATACTCTTCCATTTTTTTTTTCGGGTGGCATAATAGACCATTTAGATCCTTAGCCACCCTTAAGCGAGACTCGTAGGATTCATGATCAGATTTTGACGTAGTGATTGAACAACTGGACGTACAACCCCTATTATCCAAGGGTGACCTGGAATGAGTAGTCTCCTGTAGACTGATGAGCCCGAATATGTCCCAAGAATCTGAAGCCAGTTCACGCTGTCAGCCTGCCTGTGGATGAGGGGCACCGAGGGGCCTGTCACACGTACTTATATACTCTATATACGTACCCGCTGGTCCATAATCATACCGACTCTAGCGCGCTCTGTCGAACCTGCGCCTATTTACCTTCAGCTTGCTAGTGGTATATGTACCAACACATTAACGCGCACGCCCACCGGCGCCCCAATGATCTTTTACAAGTTACTTATTTTTAGTATATATATATATATATATATATATATATATATATATATATATATATATATACTAGCTAAGGTTCCGGCTTCGCTCGGGAATTCATTTAAGGTTTAATGATGATGGTATTTTTTTTGGCAAGCCTATACTTTCCGCAATATTTGAACATTTCCCGTCTCCTGTGCATGTAGTTTTTTTTTATATATAATTCATAATCATAGAGAGTATTCTGTCCACCAGACTATGTTTGAATTATACTTCCTTTCCCTTGATACGGTACAAAAACCAACAGTGACTGAAAACCGAACAGAAAATGTAATATCGTGAATTTTTATTTCAGGCTTCTCTTATAACCCCCTTCTCTCGTTTGAACCTAAAAAATTATCTCGTTTATACTTTGTTATAAAATAAAAGTGAATATAACAAACTTTCCTTTAAATAACAAAATAAACAGCTTTTGTTATGTGCATAATTGCCAAAAAACCAATAGGAAACGAAATATCACTATTTTTAATTTCAGGCCTCCATTACAACCCCCACTCCTGTTCCTCCCCAGAAATGTTGGTCCACTTATTACAGTGGAGGAGTTCGTGCTAACTCACATACTGAGCTTTGTAAAGTTCCGTTCTATTGTTAGAGCCCAATAAAACTATCGGCTCCCGCTTTGTTTTTTAGTGTATATCTCGTTTATACTTAGTTATAAAACAAACGTGAATATAACAGACGTTACTTTAAATAACAAAAAAAAACAGCTTTTGTCATGTGCATAATTGGTGAAAAACCAATAGGAAACGAAATATCGCTATTTTTAATTTCAGGCCTCCCTTACAACCCCCACTCCTGCTCGTCCCTAGAAATAATGGTACAGCTCATTATCATGAAGGAGTTAGTTCTAATTCACATACTGAGTTCCGATCAGGTATCTGATTCCTCCATCTGCCTTCACCCAGACTGTGAGTGTCTTACTTCATTGACGTGAATCGACTCTCGCTGAAGACGATCAGCATTTTTTTTTACTGTTAATATTAAGTAATTTCAGATAATTAAAAAAAAAAGGAGGAAAACTATTCATGGTCCAAGACCGTATAAGAATTTTATTTAATGTATTTTTCTTCTTCTTTTAATGAGATAACATTAATTTCATTTAATTATACGAATAATCTTTTTTTTTATTTTTAATTAACAGTTTATAAATAACCTTTATGACTCAGTTGGTTTTAATTTAGTTAATTTATCCGTAAGCATCTATATGCATACCTATTTAGTTTACATAATTTAGTTCATTTAGTTATAAGCATATTTATCATTAATCTTATTGTTCAATAAAAGTACAATATAATTCAATAACAACCCGGAATTTATTTATTATATATATATATATATATATATATATATATATATATATATATATATTCCAGGAGACCCTCTACCCGCTGTCACAGTTACTTTGTCCTAGGCTAGCTCTTGGAGCGAAAGCTCACGTGTAGCACAGGCCTAGTTGAAGAGAGCCGAAAGATCGAAATGAAGTATTCCCAAACATATCAACGCACTGAATCTTAGTATATCTCATGAAACACCTACCACTCGCATAATATGTTCTTGCACATTGTGCTTTTAACGCATGGAACTCATCTTCTATGTTAAGACAATGCCCATTACCGAAGTACAGATATTTACGATGAATACAATGTAGTAAAACTCTACCCACAGTGCAAAATATATATATATATATATATATATATATATATATATATATATATATACATATATGCATATCTAAAATTATTGAAGTATTGAAGTGCTCAGTACTGTTACGATGTGAATATTTTGTGTCAAACTGACTTAAAAATGGATTTTCTTCGAGTATGAAATACAAAATACTGCCGCCTAAATGAAAACCTAATCCAATCCAAAGACATTCCAAATACGATTCGTTCTCTCATGTGTCAATTTAGCTCTAATCTCTTTTCAACAATGCCTTATGGTTTTTATCCCCCAATCCACTGCCGTTATTTGAGAACCCGAGTACTTTATTAAATCATTTTTACTTTCGCATTTGTTCACAGCTTTATCCATTTCGTAATCAGTAAAATTTAAGAGATCATTTAATTAATACATTACCCTGGCTAGAAATGAGTGGTAATCTGTAGATAACCCGTCCCAATTAACCTAAGTTGCAAAAAGTGGACGTTAATATATAATAATAATTAATCTATTTCTTTTATCGTATGTGTTCTTAAAATAAATGTTTAATTTATACACCAACCTTAAAATAATATAATATATTATTGCCACAGGTATTGTAGTGAATTTTATGAACTACATTTAATTTGTTTATATCTAAATCTATTACTTAGTTAGTCTCTTTTATTTTGAACTTTTTTTTCATATATTATTTTATAATAATAAAATATTTGAGCCATACAGATGTTCTTTAATTTTTAATTATCTATAATTATTACTTTTTGGGGTCTCAGGTTAGCCATGTGACTTAAAGCGTTGACCTTAATCTCACATGGTAAACCTAGAGTGCTGAGTTCGATTCCCGCTTGGACAAAGGAAATTATTTTGTGACGGAGTTCATTAAATAACATCCTAAGTCCCAGCCTGGCTAGAAATGGGTGGTAACCTGTAGATAACCCGTCCCAATTAGCCATAGTTGCAAAAAGTGAACTTTAATAAATAATAATAATAATAATAATAATGATTACTTCAAACGTTATACATTGTTTTGCACATTTACAAAAAAATACTATACTAGTATAACATGGCAGATAGCATGGCACTTAACTTGCAGTGTTTAGTTCGATATGAGCAAGAGAAATATGGGCCAGGTACAATTGATTATAATCTTCCATGATTCGCAACGAGATTGTCTGAATTTTAATCCGAGGGATGGCACTCTAAATGAGCTTTGTAATTAATGGGTTCGTTTTGTGAGTCTACCCGCTCTCCGCGTCTCGCACATCGGTGAGAGATAATAAACTAATGAGGCCATTGTGATTAATCGGATTGTACTTATGGAATTATTTAAGATACATTCGTTATAATCTTATTATAAACGTCTATTTAAATATATTACAATACTAGTGGACCCGACAGACGTTCTCCTGCATAATATTTCAACCGATTAGGATATTAAATTTAATAATATTATGTTTAACACTTTCGCTGTGGTTGTCATTTTTTAATAATACCTTGAAATCGGGTTCATTATTTGTTTGAATTTTTTTAATATAAACATACTTTTAATCATATTTGATGATTTTAATAGAAATGCGACAAAAAAAATTAACCGGAAATGCATTTCCGGAAGTGTCCTTCCATAGGGACAACCCGTAAGCGAGGAATTCCACCCGCCTTGCGGTTTAGTATCAGTAGACGCATTTAGTCATTTTATGCTAAACCCACTACTCATTATACCTAATGTTTATTTATTTTAAAGAAAACTCAATTATTTTTATTAGAATAGCAAATAACAATTAATAATCATTATATCTAATTATCGATTCAAATATTTCTTTGTTGGACATTATTAATTATTTTAACAGAGCTCGCCATTTACAAACATAAGATTAATTATCCCAACTTTTTTGCAGGATTATTTGCGTGGAAAAAGCAAATTAACTTATTAGAATGACAGCTCAAGTGAAAATAACTTTTACCTTTGGTTGAACTTACTTATACATACATTCTACACTGATAAAGTTCCTGAAAGTTAATTTCTTGTCGTTAACTGTAGTTTTTTTTTTCCAACAAAAATCATAAAAAAAAATAAATCACAGTTGTTATTATTAACTTACGAATAAAAAATGTCTATAAAATCTAAATTTCACAACTAGGAACATTATATTTTAGTTTAGGCTTATTATTCAGCAAAAATGTGTTTTTCACCCTTTCAGGTATAAGACTGTTTTCCTCTTTACTTCTCAAAACTCATTGAATGAGGTCATGAATCACCTTTTGCAGTTATCATTCAACAATTTAGTTAATAGAATTCAAATATATTAAATCATGAAATAAATAGAAATTATATAATAAATTTTACATACTTAGAATCAAGTTTTAGAGAACAAAGTTTAAAAATCGATAACAAATCTTTAAGTTGGCCGATTTGAAAACGGTAAAAACCATTGGAAAGCCCAAACAATACTGAAGGTAACTGTTTTTACCGGGAGTTGAAAGAGTGAATCTCCTCCATTTACCATCCTTTTGAGTCTAATGGAAAAAGTAATAGAGGGGTGTCCTTCCGAAGGGACAACCGTAAGCGTGTAGGGCCACAGATGTCCTTCCATAAGGACACCCGCAGCGAAAGTGTTAAAACAAAAGCTACTTTTAATAACACAAAATAACAACTTTTGTTATGTGCAAGTTTGCCTAAAAATAAATAAAAAATGAAATATCGCGAATTTTTTATTCAGGCCTCCCTTATAACTCCCACTCCCGTTCGAACCTAAAAAAAATAATATAGCTTATAATCATGGAAGAATTAATGCTAATTTACATATAGAGTTTTGTTAAGTTCGGTTCAATCGTTAGTGCCCAATAAAATTGTTGGCTCCCACATTAATTTTATAGTGTATATCTCGTTTATACTTTATAATAATCAGATCGGCGTTTTAGCAGATTTCCCTTAAGGTACTCACGACGCTATTTTCGAAATTTTTCTTCAAATGTCCTACCCAGGAAATGACGAAAATGAGGTCTGTTCAAAACTATATTATATTATATATATATATATATATATATATATATATATATATATATATATATATATATCTATGTATGTATATACATATGTCTTCACCAAACTTGATATATAATCGTTTTATACAAAAATACAGATCAAGTTCGTTAACGGCTGAAATCGGACCAGGGGAAGGGGGGGTTTAGAGGGGGAGAATTTCGAAAATTCTTAATATCTCCGTTAATATGCGTCGGGTCGAAAAATTGTACAGAATCATTCTTGTTGCACATTTAATGTTTTATAAATGTGGTTAATGTACATTACACTATCTTGATTATTAACGGAAATATTTGCATTTTTTAGTTTTTGTCCTTCAGTAAACCCCTACTCATTTCATATTAACAATATTCTATTATGTTATGAAGCATTTTATTTGAAGCTTGTATACCAAATATTGTTCTCATTGAACTTTTAATTTTTTAGATAAATGCAAAAAACGTGTCGCACGTGGGAAATCTGCTTAGTTAACGCAGCTCCTGCGTGACGGACTTTTTTATTTAATGCCCTTTTTATTTTTTCCATATACTATTTCTATCATTTAAATATTAAGCCAGTTATTTGTATTTATTTCCTACGATTGGGATTTTTATTTATGAGCAATAGTATCATTATTCTTCTTATACACGACTTAAATTTGCGGCCACAAAGGCTATTTATTACAGGAGAATAAAAAAATTAATTTGAGATGACATTATGGGTGTATCATTCCGACCCATGGGAAAAACTTGCTTATTTTACGGAACAACTGTGTGACAGACGTTTTATAAATCCGGCCGCCTTAATTAATTCAAATCCACTTGTTCACTTACTACTTCTGTAGTAAATAAAAGTACGAGTAGTTGATGTATACTGTTACGTTCGCTAACATTTATTTAAGGGAAGTAAATACATTTCATTTCTGTCCTCAGGCATACTAATGACTGAATTTCTCGAGGCCAACGGATATCACTGCAAAAGGATATATCTAAGAACTTTTGGAACTATTTCTGCCCAAATAACAGTGTTGCTAAATAAGTTTATTTCTGAACTCTTCTTGAATTTAATCTCTTAAAGGAAGAGCATTTGAGAGATAAAGCCAACTTGGCTGCGATCTGTGAATGGGGTATTCGTAGCTGTCTGTGTATTACCTATGGAGGAAATTACAAGTCAGACAATCCCGTCTCATTAGTACCACTGTTCGCCGCTAGAGGTCTCTTACCAGATCATACCAACGCTGAGAACCCGTGATCTGAATCCAAAACTAAGGTACTCTTTCTTTTTCATTCCAGCTTCATCGAACTAGTTACACCTGTGATTCATTCAATCTTACCTCCCATAAACAGCAACCTTCTCATAGATGTTTCAGCAGTTTTTTTAGCAGATTTCCCTTAAGGGAAATCTCCTATTGAGGTCGTACTCAAGACGCAATTTTCGAAATATTTCTTCCAATGTCCATCGATCCTACCTAGGAGATGACGAAAATGAGGTCCGTTCAAAACTGTATATATATATATATATATATATATATATATATATATATATATATATATATATATATATGTCTGTTACCGCTCTAGCGGTCGCAATTATTGTTTGTTCGTTACCAAACTCGATACTTAGTGGTTTTATGTAAAAAGAAAGATCAAGTTCGTAACGGCTGAAATCGGACCAGGGTTTAGAGCGGAGGATTTTCGAAAATCGAAATATCTCCGTTACAATACGTCGGATCGAAAAATTGTATAGAGTCAACCTTATTGCAAATTTAATTTACTATAAATATTGTTACGTTCATGTATTCTCTATCTTGAATATTAACCGAGATATTTGCACTTTTATTAATTGTAACGGTCGAGGTGAAATCGGGTAACTTCGGGTCTAGTCGTGAGTTTCCGTAACAGTTCGGCTCTAGTGAAATTTCGTTATTGTAAAACTTCACGCGTAAATATGCTTAGTTTACGCAGCCCCTGCGTGACAGACGTTTTTGAAGTCTAGTTACATAAGGTTACAGGAGAAATGGAATATAAAAAGTGAGATTAGGGCGTCTCGTAGTTGTTACTAGAACACTGAAAATCTGCTTAGTTTAGGTAGCACCTGCATAATGGTGGTCTTACTCATTTTAATGCACCATTGTTAAAATTCAGTTAGAGCAATCGAAACCATGGAGCGGGTCTGAAGTTTATGGTCCCAGACTGCTACTGATTTATAGCAGCCTATTGTGACTCTCAAAGCCCTGCTCCTAGAGTGGATGGTATGTCTGTCGAAAGGTAGAGGGAATTCCTAGCCTACAACTGCCCTTAACTGCATTCTTGCGGTCGGGAAGTTTCCCAGTCGATAGCCGGGCTATTTTCATTTATGTCGATGACTTTTGCTATTGCACAAGATCTGATCACTGTAACATTCAACGTGAGCTCAACAGGTGGGTCTTTAACAGTGGCCCTCACGTGGGGGAAATTTTCTCTCCTGAATTGTTTGATTTACCAGACGGAGGAATAGAAGGAGAGTCACCCAAATCAAAAAGGAGCAGAGAGTGACTAATGAGCGCCCATCAATGGAAGGATTAACCAAAATTTGGGAGAAAATAAAACCTACATTGCATCAAGCAGCCTCTACATGATAAAACGTCCGTCACGCAGGGGCTGCGTAAACTAAGCAGATTTCCCATGTGAAGTTTTACAATAGAGAAATCTGCATACTGGTAACAACACCACCGTGATTAAATACAAACGGTAATGAGAAATCTTTCAGTTAATTAAAATAAATTCCTAACTGAAACGGCTTCTGAATTGTAAGAATAATTTATATTTTAATAACTCAAATTTTAGTAGTCCAAGAACTAAAGAAGGGGGGGGGGGCGGATGAACAGAACTTATTTGCATAAATCTCACAAAGTAAGGAAGGTAAGGTAAGGTTAGAAACGACAGATAAGGTTAGAAGAAGCTTCCACCTGAGCCGAGTAATTACGAAAACGGCCGACCTAATCTGAACTATACCCGACCACATGTCTCACAGACTTCATAAAAATGCAAATATCTCGGTTAATATTCAAGATAGAGAATAAATGTATATATTATTATTTATAGTAAATTGAATTTGCAATAAGACTGGTTTTATATAATTTTTCGATCCGATGCATAATAACGGAGATAATATGAATTTTCGAAAATCCCCCTCTAAACCCCCCTCCCTCTCGTCCGATTTCAGCCATTAACGAACTTGTTCTGTCTTTTTACATAAAACGGTCGAGTTTCGTAACGATTAAACAAAAATTGCGACCGCTAGAGAGTTAACAGAAATATATATATATATATATATATATATATATATATATATATATATATATATATATAATTTTGAACGGACCTCATTTTCGACATCTCCTCGGTAGGGTTGATGAACATTTGAAGAAATTTTACGAAAATCGCGTCATGAGTACGACCTCAATAGCTGATTTCCCCTAAGGGAAATCTGCTAAAAGCCCTTCATATATTTATTTTATTATTTATAATTTCATTACCCAGAACCAGTCAAGTCTCTGTCTACCCAGTGACCACAAAATGACATTCATATCACACACAATATCTAAATGTTTTTCTTTAAAGTCTGAAGGATAGGCTTTGGCAAATGTAGTAAACAGCTTTATCCTGTCAAGTGTATGTACTTGACGTCAAGATCCTCCGTCATGCGAAGATTAGTCAAGATCCTGAGCTTCGGATTTCTAAAAACATGGTTTGGAATGGTTGGGAATACTTAGGCGTACAATTGCAAGTCGAAGTAGGACGTCATTGATGTCTGTTAAGACTTGAAGGAAATGCACCAAAAGATCTAGTTAACATATATGTTCCACCGGCGTCCTCGTGTCAGGGGACGATCAGGGTTGCTACAGACATATTTGAACAGTATTACTCTTGCTGTCGTAACGAAACCATTCTTCGATTGGCCATATTCGGCATATTGGATTTTTCTGGCTATAATTTATAGCACTTATAGGTAGCGACTCCGGTAATTTGAATGGCGACGAGGCCAAGACCCTGGCATAACAAGAGTCTCAATGGTAACATTGGTCGTGGTACCTATTCTGAGTGATTTTTACCAGTCTTATAGATTGCATATGGGGAGTGCTTAATGGCTCTATGGAGTGGATATCAATGCAAGCACCCCCGGATAGTACTGTCAACTTGGCCACCTTCAATCCTATCCATCCAGTGGTCAGCTGATTTTTGAGAGTGCCCTCTAAATGGGCGCCCATGTGTGTGAGTTGTAGCTATAGCTCAAGTGGCAATGTTAATATAGGATTTACAGTTCTGTTTCGTTGGTTGGAACTCTTCCCTTATTTAGCCCCTTAAGAGCAATCGTGTACTTTGTAATAATTGTATTCAGATGATATGTCCCCCTCCCCACCCACACACAATGATTATTATTTACAGAGGCAGAAGTAACGTTTTCTGTTTTATTATTTTATTTATAAAACTTATGCCTATTTTGGGAATCTATTAAGGATACGATTTTGTTAGGGTACATTGGGACCATGACGATTAACCAGCTGCACACAGAAATAAGGAATTTACGGTTCCCCCGCTGCTTTAGCGAAGAGTATCAGGCGCAGGCAAAGGTGGCTCCTGAAATACTTTTAGAGGTTGAATAATTGGAGAATCTTACCTGTTGACCGAATATTTTAGGACGATAACAAAATCAACTTGTGTAAAGTAAACAGAATTTTAAATCTATATTTTATTCATATTTGGCATTGACAATTATATTTGGCAACGAAAGTCATTTAAAAAATATTATAATTACACCAGTTTGCAAACGCTCTGCCCTTACCTCGACAGAAGATTTGTCAAAACTATGCAACGAACCCAATGTTAAGTATTTCAGACTTGGAAAGCTTGCCGGTAGTAATAAAATATGAAGAATAATACATTTTTCAACTGTGGTGGATTAGTGACGGCTAATTTACAAATGCATTTTTGTGAGATAATATCTTAGTGGAAAGCGCTCTTTAAAATTTGCGGCATTGAGAGTGAGTGACCTCGTATAAGTGCTTTAAATAAAGGAAGTCAATCTCCTTCACAATCTATATTTAAATTTGAAAAGGAGAATGACCTTGTATTTAACTAGGCTTTCCATTCCACTCCTTGCTGTTATATAGACCGCATTCTATTGATGAGGATGTTCTTGAGCTGAATTGAAGCACACACTCGATATTCGTTGCAGAGAAAAGACCAGTAGGAACTCCCGACAGTAATCGTCCAATAAACCTTCTGAGATCATTAGGAATATATATTAATACCACGACTCAAGATACATCCCATTCTTATACTACCGCCATAACTGTTTGAGTTTTACCACTCATAAACCTGTTCTCATATCTCAGAGTCTTTCAACACTAGGAACTCTATGTTGCCCAATTGGAAACTCTATGGATAATCAGAATAGCTTATGAGGGACAAAAGTTTTTATTACGCTCCATAATTAAATAACTGCTTCCTTATGTAATAAAAATGAAATAATATTTAATAGGGTACACTCAAATTAGTAAACATCTTCACAAACGAAACATTATAATAAACGTTTTATATGAAGAGAGATAGAATGGGACTTAATGATCAATTGTTTTTGGACTCGAATGGAATATAATATAGCTCTTGCTACCTTTAATTCTTGTTAAATAATCCTAATTCTAATAGTAGGTACGATTAAGAGCGAATAATGATTTTTCGAGGAAAAGGTTGTTAGACAAGGACCCGGCCACGGTGTTGCAAAGGAGGTTGACAGTGGATGTGTTCCTGTCTTAGAGTTCCCCTTGGAGAGCATATATCAGGCGAAGATCAGTTTCCAAGAACCCTTCATAAGCATCTGTTGATCCCAGTGAGTAGGGAAGTGGCGGCTCCTGATTGTGACTCAAAAATATCCTCAGGTAAGGATGTGGAGTAACTCCCTGTATCTATGGTTGGGAAGAAGTTGGCCTCAGAAAGAGGAGGGATGATAAAGTGGTCAGAGTTACAGTCAACCCCAATTAGGACGAAGTTTTAAGCAACTTGGGAGTGAAAGCTGATGTGTCAGCCAGTAAGTTCTTCGACCTCCAAAGCAGATAATGGTTGGCATCCAGTAGGATGTCTGATGAGGAAGTACCTCAGCAAGTGGCTGTGGAAAATAAGCTTCTAAGAATATCTCTTAGGTTGAAAATGAAATGAATTATTCGTATTCCTCTGTATAAGGATGTTAAGAAAAAGAATTAGAGGAAGCACTTAATAATTGATGTCTTCTCAGAACAACATGTCAATGTCTTCTCGGAAGGCATTGTTCGACAAGGGTGGAGTCAACTTAAACTGCAGAGGTGCCGCTTAGAGGATTGTTAAGGAACATCCAGGTGCTACAAATGCAGACTTTATTTTAATGGTTGTTGTTCAGTCGTCAGTTTGAATTTAAACTTCCCGCGCTCGCAGTGTTCCTAGACCCGCCACACACACACATGCATATCGCCAAGGCCGTGGCTACAGCGGAAAAAACACATGCAGTTCAAGAAGGCATCGGCCTACAACAAGGATAGGGTCAGTTGCTTTTAGACGCCCGCTACAGTCAGTTGCTCTCAGACGCTGGGGTCGTTCATACGGCCAGGGGCGTAGCCCCTCTTCATCCACTACCGATCACCGCTTCATAGCTAACCACTTCATGGACAACCGCAGTTGGAAGTCACCCGTGACAGTCTATGATCACTTCTCCGAGAATCAACAGGTTTTGCTGCTCCCGCCTTTCTCCTTCTTGGCCACGTGCTCATCCAAATTTATCACCGCTACCAGACTGCATCATCTCTAGGAAGTGCATGATTCCCGCTAATAACCACCTAAATAATGCTAGCATTATGTTCGCAAGTATCGCATGAGTACTCATATATATTATAAGATACACCGCTAATTTTATATGTATAGTTATGGCCGCCATTTTAGATCATAAAGTTTGTTTAATGCTTACATTTCATGTCTTGTTATAGAGATATCTTTAACTATTCAATTTCCCTAATTCTTAACATATTAGTTCTTAAAGTTTGTTTAATGCTTACATTTCATGTCTTGTTATAGAGATATCTTTAACTATTCAATTTCCCTAATTCTTAACATATTAGTTCTTAAAGTTTGTTTAATGCTTACATTTCATGTTTTGTTATAGAGATATCTTTAACTATTCAATATACCTAATTCTTACGAGAACTCACATAGTTGTTTTGTCTTCTTTATTTATATTTTTCCCTCATCTCTCCATGAGAAATAACAAAGGTTTCAGTCTAAATTCTCTCCCAATTTTTCTTGCCTTTAACACAAGATTTCCGCCATTACATTTTGGTGCCGACATTTTCTATTACATCTAAAGCTTACCGCACGCCCCAACATTTTGGTGCCGAGTAACCCGGGAAGTGTTCATTAACCGGAAGTGTTTATCCGGAAAAGTAAAAGATTCCCCGCTTTAGAATAATAAAAGTTTACCGCTAATCAAGACTAATTGATTTATCAAAAGTAAAAGATTCCCTGCTTTAGAATAATAAAAAGTTCACCGCAAAACCAACTATTTGAGTTCTAACCTAGTTGTAAGTGTACATTTCATTTCTTTATTTCTTATCCTTGTATAATTGATGTTCTTTATTTCTTATATTTTTGTATAAAAGGTTTATCTTCAATATGGATCCTAAAGCTAAACAATCAGACACCGCTTTCATCAAAGTTTATAAAGGAATACATAGAAAAGGAAGATACGCTTCCCAGTGATTTAGCCGCCATTGGCGAGACAGTTGTCTCATCCCCTCCACCCTGCTCTTCAAATGCCCGCGCAAATTTAAATGCTCACCACCTGTCTCATGTTCCTGGCTCATCCCCTCCACCTTGCTCTTCAAATGCCCGCGCAAATTTAAATGCTCACCACCTACTTCATGTTCCTGGCTCATCCCCTCCACCCTGCTCTTCAAATGCCCGCGCAAATTTAAATGCTCACCACTTATCTCATGTTCCTGGCTCATCCCCTCCACCCTGCTCTTCAAATGCCCGCGCAAATTTAAATGCTCACCACCTACTTCATGTTCTTCTTCCGCATTTTAGCGGAATTTCAAACCTCGATACCAACTAGCAGCTCGCATGAACCACTCTTTTGAAAAAATATGATAACCGCGTCGCTTTGGCTTCATCAACTCTCAAGAAATGCTGGACTGTCAACCAATTTCACATGCTTCCTCTTCACAATTGAAAAGTTTTCTTAAAGTGTTTTCGGAACAAGCACAGCAGTTAGAAAATTTAAATGTTCCCGCTCTAGCTGACTTCATCACTTTCTTTATTGCATTAAGGGGCTTAGATGCCCATTCTCAAAAGGAATTCAGTTTTCTTTACCTTGAAGATTTTCCCGCTCTCTCAGACTTGGTGAACTATGTAAACAAAACATTGAGTGCCATAGCTAATGTATCTACACCTTAGAGAAATTTTAAAGAAGTACCCGCTCCTCGCAAGGATACATCCTCTCCCCGCTTCCGGCCTACCGCTTCGAACCCACCAAGCTCTCCACCGCCCCGCGGCAACCGCTTTTTGAAGGCGTTCGCTACTATTACCAAATGTTTTTATTGCCGCCAAGTCCATAGCATTTATCAATGTCCAGAATTCTAGGGATTGTCTGCTGCCTCGCACTACAGTGCTATTAAAAGTTGCAGTTATGCTATAACTGCTTGGGGAACCACGGAGTTCGACACTGCAAATCTTCAAGCCGCAGCCGGATATGTCACCGCTCTCATCACACCCTCACCCATGAGGGCGTTAATCTCAATGCTACCCGCTCTTCAAACAGTTTCGCCTCCCCTTTTTCAAAGCCTATTCCGGAACCTTCCCCGTCGTTCCTGCATCTCTCTTCTAGGCAAAGGCATCTTTCCACCACACACAAGAAATCACCCTCTTCACCGGCAAGGCACTCCCCACCTCCCAGGCATGATCAAGAATTATCATCTCAGGCTTCCCGCAGCTCACGATCATCACCTTCTTTCAACGATTCTCAGCAAACATCTGTCTATTATGCGGAGAGCAACTTGTATAAGCCCCTCCACACTAATGATCCTTAGCTTTCCCGCCATCATCACTCCCCGGACTTGTCTCCTCTATGACTCCCGCAATACGGACCCTCAGACCCCTCTCTGCCACAACTCTTGCCTCCTCTAAAGTTATTTCCCGCATCATCTAGTCTTACTGAGAGCTACCGATTAGACCTTCATGCTTTTCTACTGCACCGCTAATGGATTCTCCACTTCATCAACGCTCACAGGATGTTCCCGTCCAAATCTAAGCCCATCATACTCCGGTCTCTTCCTTCTGTCTCGTTGGCCGGTTCATCGAAGCATTGCGCGCTTTCTATTCTTCCCACAGCACAGATCTCTCTCAAATGTTCTTCCCGATCCGCACATGTTTAGAGCCCTTGTTGATTCTTGCAGCCAAGTCAGTGTCTTCACTCAAGGCGCCGCTTCCCGCTTGGTCTCGGCCATCATTCCGCCCCAAGTGGATGTTCTCGGATTGGGTGACCCTGTGGGAGTTGGCTGCCCTGGCTACATTGCTGCTCCCTTTCCAGTGTCGCCAGATGAAATGATCACCGCACAATACTTCGTTATTGAGTCCATCTGCTCCGCTATGCCTGCTGACCCGCTTGACATTGGGCCTTGGAAATATCTGCATGACTTCTCCTTCGCTAATCCAAAGTATGACCGCCCGGCTCCCATTGACATGCTGTTTGGAGTCGATCTTGTTGCACATATCCTTCTAAGCCCGCTATCATTCATCCCTCTAAAGGTGGCCCTCTTGCTTTCATGACCAATTTGGGGTTGGTGTCTCCTGGAGCAGTGTTGTATCCCATCTTATCCGCATCAGTTGGGCCCCAGAAGTCCAGGATAACGAGGTCAAGACCATCCGCAAGAAGAACAGTTGTCGTCGCCGCACGGAGAATAATCCTCAAAGGCAAAATCCGCCTTACAATCCGCCTTAGAAAACATGCCCGCTCAAGTTTCACTGCAACGCATACTGGACTCACCGCCTGAGAAATCCATCGAAGCTGCCTCACAATCTTTTGTGAAAACGTTCTCCGCTGCATGAAATGTTAACTAAATAAAGATCTTCAGAGGTTTTGGGAATTAGAACCTGTCACTTCCGCCGCACCCAAACATTCAAGTGAGGAGCTTCTCAAAGAAGAAATGTTCACCCGCAAAGTTTCCCGCCAAGGTTCTCTCCCTTGAAACGTTTACCACGTTACTGGTCAGCATTGAGGCCATCCTCAATAGTTGCCCCGCTGCCCCCCTCTCTGCTGACCTCCATGATTTGGATGTGCTGACGCCTGGACATTTTCTGATTCACCGCCCTCTCCACAGTCTTCATGCAAAGGAACGTCCTCTTCAAACTGTGTCCTCTTCTTACTCAATAATGCCGCTCATCGCGCCATGGGCGGGGGGATGTTCAGTCGTCAGTTTGAATTTAAACTTCCCGCGCTCGCAGTGTTCCTAGACCCGCCACACACACACATGCATATCGCCAAGGCCGTGGCTACAGCGGAAAAAACACATGCAGTTCAAGAAGGCATCGGCCTACAACAAGGATAGAGTCAGTTGCTTTTAGACGCCCGCTACAGTCAGTTGCTCTCAGACGCTGGGGTCGTTCATACGGCCAGGGGCGTAGCCCCTCTTCATCCACTACCGATCACCGCTTCATAGCTAACCACTTCATGGACAACCGCAGTTGGAAGTCACCCGTGACAGTCTATGATCACTTCTCCGAGAATCAACAGGTTTTGCTGCTCCCGCCTTTCTCCTTCTTGGCCACGTGCTCATCCAAATTTATCACCGCTACCAGACTGCATCATCTCTAGGAAGTGCATGATTCCCGCTAATAACCACCTAAATAATGCTAGCATTATGTTCGCAAGTATCGCATGAGTACTCATATATATTATAAGATACACCGCTAATTTTATATGTATAGTTATGGCCGCCATTTTAGATCATAAAGTTTGTTTAATGCTTACATTTCATGTCTTGTTATAGAGATATCTTTAACTATTCAATTTCCCTAATTCTTAACATATTAGTTCTTAAAGTTTGTTTAATGCTTACATTTCATGTTTTGTTATAGAGATATCTTTAACTATTCAATATACCTAATTCTTACGAGAACTCACATAGTTGTTTTGTCTTCTTTATTTATATTTTTCCCTCATCTCTCCATGAGAAATAACAAAGGTTTCAGTCTAAATTCTCTCCCAATTTTTCTTGCCTTTAACACAAGATTTCCGCCATTACATTTTGGTGCCGACATTTTCTATTACATCTAAAGCTTACCGCACGCCCCAACAGTTGTCATCTCAAGGAAGTTGACCATTGTGGTGATTAAGTTATACGCAGGGATTTTGTCCTTTCTGAAAGTTGTTTGGTAAAGTAATGCACCATGACGTGTGGAGCCCAATGCAAATCATAATTCGTCCTTTAGTTGTAAATAACGCTACAAATTTGGCTGTGATATGATGACTAAATGTCTTCAAAAAAAAAATGGGCAGGTCATGGTCCTCTCTAGGTAGCTATGGCAGAGCAATATCATTATTATTATGGGGGAGGTTTATACTCAGTAAAAACTGGAATAAAATCCATATGGGGGAAAATCCAACCGATATTGAGTTAATGATTGTGAGATGTTAACGGGAATTTAAAAATTGTCGCACAGTTCTTGCTGTATCAAGAACCAACCACCCCTTGCTGTGCTTCTTTTATAATTGTTGTTGGCATATTTAAATTCTTGGTGCCTGCTATAGTGGTTTTTGGCAGTCCATTTGAACTTATAATAACCATAACTATGGCAGATTTCAGTTTGTATACATCTTTTATCTCGATAACCAACTCTTGATATTCTCTTAATTTTTCGGCATAGTGTTTTCGAATATTCTCATCATTGGGTACACCAATGACAATAATATCAGCAGTCTTATTGATCTTATCAATATTGAGAATATCCGGTTTGTTATCATGCACAGTATGATCAGTTATCATTGCTTTGTCCCAATCCATCTTTGCATTATCTTTTTCCAATAATTTTTGAGGTTTATAGCGATAATAAGCAACCTTCCTGTCTACCATGCCGAATTTCTCTGCAAGGGCATGATGATATACTTTTGCCACGTTATTGTACCTTTGCAAGTATTCCGACCCAGCAAGTATTTCACATCCAGCCGTAATATGTCGAAACATTATTATTATTATTATTATTCACTGGTATATAAAATAAATACAAAATTCGCACTCTGTTCGGTGTTTGCTCTGAAAAATTCGTATTCCAACTCTATTATGATCCGAAAGGTAATCGTTTTAGTCTTTTGACCTTTAAGTTGGTTTGTCATTTAAAAATAATTTTCATCTCAAATAATTAATGTAAATGATAAGCAAGGTTATAATAAGCAATATATTAGTTTAAGGATGAAAATTCAGCAAAATAGAAGAACTTTAAAAAACAAAAAAAAAGTTATAAAAGAGAATTATGTGGGCAATAATCATTCAATTCGTTTCTGAACATGAAGTTGCCGGAAAGAAAATGAAATAGAGTAATAGTCTGCAAGAATAAAGCTGGGAGTCCATGTGAGGAAATGAGACCTAGATATGGCTTGCATTAGTATGGATAGGAGACTGTTTGTCAGGATAAATCGCCAGGTCTCCCATCCTATCATCTGTAATCCTAACCATCTCCCACAATCCTAGGATGGCATTTATCATGACGCTCCTACAATCTCTCTCCTTCTCTTAGTCGTTATTAACGCTTTTCAGAACTAAGCTATAAATTTCAAAGAAAGTCTATAAGAAGAAGAAAGATAATTTAAAATTATTCAGAAGAATTATTATGAGTTAGATTTATTCGGTAGAGTTGTTTGTGTTTCCGTTATCAGATTAAATCAAATGCGGAGGATCAACTATTTTTCAATCAGAGAAACATGTATTGATTACTACGTCATTATACAATTCCCTTAAATTTAGTTGTTTTCATGCTTTGTGAATCTGAGGCTTATTTTATACTAGAAACCACATCTTTTGGTATTTTCTAAAATCTAAGTCATATGAAGATTTAGACATGTTCAATAATTTGCAACAATTGATAAATGCAAAGTGGGACTGTTTTTTTTTTCTATTCGAGTAAGTATAACCAAAGACACTGAAATGTGGTCCTTTTTTTTTTTTTAATCTTCTGGGATTGGAGAGCATTAATAAAATTTTGAAAAAACATTACACAACGCTTATCCAATAAATAAAACGTGTTTTTTTTTCTTCTTTCGAAATAGCAAATACACTCTAGTAGACAGAACCACGATCTACAGACGTTCTGGTTTATCTGCATATGGGTATCCCAAACTTGCGAATTCCGGCAAATGGCAAACATATTTCTTTTTTATCTTGGCTTGTAAAAAAAGAAATATTTACATGCACCTTTTTTGGGGAAACATATTTTTTTGGGAAGTGCCTTTTTATTTTACTTGTAGTCATCGTTGTTAACGATTTCTGAATGAGAAACACAGATCTAATCACATGTCCTTACATCACTCTCTCGAATTCTGCTCTCAGACAAACGATTACATATTTTTATTTCTTCTACATGTGTTGCATTTATGAATATTTCGAAAATCAGATTGAATTCAAAATGTAGTACCGTCCAAAAATATATTGACGGCTTTTCATAAAACAAGATCCATCTTCCATTAATAACATTTATTCAGCTGTTGACCGTATCTATACATGTAGATGGCTGTGGGTCTCTCGGCTTAACAGATACTGGAGTTATTCACTATAAATAATACATACTCGCGTATAGTATGATGTAACTTCCATTAATTACATATGTACAACTGTTGACCGTATCTATCATGTGGAAGACCTGTGGGCCATACTTTTTAACTGATACTATAGTTATTAACAATGAAAGAACATATTCGCGTATAGTAAGGTATAACATCTATGAACTAGCAATAATCGCACCTCAGTAGACCTACATTGGTTACGATGTTGCCTCAGCTCAAGGTTGGTGAGTTCGATTCCCGCCTGGGCAAGGGAATTTATTTGATATACTGCTGAATAATAAAAATTTGAATAATAAATTTTCGTGTATAAAAGGCATTTTCTGTTGAATCTATTTAATTTGTTCTTCTGTCCAGCTTTACAGGACAAGTGACCATACACATCCATACGCGTATTTAAATAACCAAAACTAAAAACGTTGACGGCTATAGTTAAAACTTTAACTAGAAAGGATAATCCAGAGTGGAAATGGATGAGACAAGAGTATATGGGTTTTGTGTAGAATAAAAAGGTCTGGTAGAAAGAGCGCGAGGTGGTAGTAGAGCAATAAAGACAGGGTTCCGTTTACAAGAACAATCCGTCTCCTGCCTGACCCTCAATACATCTTGGCAAAGCTTTTATCAGACCCCCCTCCCCCCAGGCTCTATCTCAGCTATCATTGGATTGATAGCATTAGATCTGGAGAACTCCCCCCTCCACCACCCGCTGCTTTTCTACGTGAGCCCATTCCCTTTGACGACCTACCTTTTCCAAGGTATTTCACTGAAAAATATACTCAGAGGCGTTTAGGAAGTCGCGGGCGTCCTACGTACTTGCTGACTCGCGAGAGTAATTGTGCAGTGCCTCGACAGAATGGGAATTCAAGGCATATTGGCTCTACATTCTAAACTTAATTCGAGGCTGTCCTACGTACTTGCTGACTCTAGAAAGTAATTGTGCACGCCTCGACAGAATGGGAATTCAACGCATATTGGCACTACATTCACTACTTAAGTCCCGGGCGTCCAAAGTACTTGCTGACTTGCGAGAGTAATTGTACAGGTCCTCGGCAGTATGCGAATTCAAGGCATATTGGCTCTACATTCTATACTTAAGTCGCGGGCATCCTACGTACTTGCTGACTCGAGGGAGTAATTGTGCAGGACCGCGACACAATGGGAATTCAAGGCACATTGGCTCTACATTCTATACTTAAGGCGCGGGCGTCCTCCGTACTTGCTGACTCGATAGACTCATTGTGCACGCCTCGACAGAATGGGAATTCAAGGCATATTGGCTCTACATTCTATACTTAAGTCGCGGGCGTCCTACGTACTTGCTGACTCGATAGACTAATTCTGCAGGGCCTTGACAAAATTTTATATTCAATTCAATGCATATTGGTTGAAAACGAAAGAACAACACTAATTGCAGATAGGAAACCTATCATAGTCTTTACGGGGACAGAGATTCAGTCGCCCGGCGGTTGTTGTCCAGGCAGCACAGCTATAATCAGGTAAATCCTACATCTCCTCTCTATTATTAGTATTTGGTGGTTCATTTTTTATTTTTTAAATGTCTTTTTCATTACAGTTCGTCTGGTATGCGTTTCAGGGTTTCCCACCCACAGTGATATGTTTTCCTATCTGTAATTTGTGATGTTTTTTGGTTTTTAGTTTTATCTATTGTTTTATGTTTTTGACATACGCTTATCTTTTTTAACTTCTTTAAGTTTTATTAGTTGATTATTTATTAAATTTTCTATTGTTTTTATTCGGGGGCTCAGGTTAGCCGAAATTCATTAAATAACGTCCTAAAATAAAATCCCACCCTGGATAGAAAAGGGTGGTAACCTGTAGATACCCCGTCCCGATTAGCCTAAGTTGCAAAAAGTGGACGTTAATAAATAATAATAATATTGTTTTTATTCTTTATTTTCGTGACGGTTTTTTACTTTTTGGCCATCCTATGATTGTTAAATTGACTCAAGGTTTTGTTTGTCAGCAGGCACCGACGATGGAATGCTGGCTCCGAAAGTACATGCTGCATAATATTAAAAAAAGTAGAGAACAAGGATTTTTTATTGATCCTTATAAATAAAAATAAGTCCATTGTTTAGTACAGTTTCTCTCTACGGAACTAATGTGTAGCATTCCCTTTACTCATCATATTTTTTCAAAATGGAAACCTCATACAGTGTGAATTTTGGAATACTAGCTATGTATCAATAGCATGGGTCATTACTACAGCGTATACTAACTACTAGACGCTACAGTCCTTGGAGGACCTGAACCACTGCCGACACGTGAGACCATTCCTAAGGCGGAAAGCTTGAAACTACCTATTTCAGAAAGCCCAGCTGTGCCACAAGTCCCCTCTCCGCCATGCCTCATCATTAAATGTAATTTACTATGTTTATAAAGCATTGGGAGTAATTGAGGCTCTCCCTTAGTTACTTATAATTTATTTTATATTAGTTTATTATTCCATATTTTATTTATTACACTTAATGGGTTTTATAGGAGGGTGAGGTGAACTCAGAAATTAATAATAAATGACAGTTAGTTGAATAAACGATTTATAGATTGACACAGCCGAAGTAAGGCCATTCAGTTTCTGATTAAAATATTCCAAAAAATAAGCATTCTAGATACATTGTGTTAGGCTGAAAATATTGGCAAATTAATTTGTTTTTAAGAAAAATAAATCAATATTTACTATTGACACTCCACCATTTCCTTCTACTTTTGCTTTCTCATTTTTATCAAAGCTATTAGGAGATAGCAGTAAAGTAAATTATATATATATATATATATATATATATATATATATATATATATATATATATATATATATATAAACTGGGTATATACTTGAAGATCTTTAACCCCGATTACCTATCAGATCTGCATGTTTCGGGTGATGTCTTCCAATCATTATAATGACTTTCTTCATTATTTTGTCAGCCCATCTTGTCGTTATTCTCCCCTATGGTCTGCTTCTTGTTCCTGTTTCTTCTCAGCGTCTAACGTTCTGAAATGGTCGGAATTCTAAATTATGGACATTTTTCCAATATGATTTTGATATCATTTGAGCTGTCCTTTTCTTTCCTATAATTTAAGAATAGTGATAAATTCGTTGTCACGCCCAATTGTCACCGATTATATATAACAAAAGTCCGTCACGCAGGGGCTGCGTAAACTAAGCAGATTTCCCATGTGAAGTTTTACAATAGAGAAATCTTCATACTGGTAACACAACACCACCGTGATTAAATACAAACGGTAATGAGAAATCTTTCAGTTAATTAAAATAAATTCCCAACTGAAACGGCTTCTGAATTGTAAGAATAATAATAACTCAAATTTTAGTAGTCCAAGAACTAAAGAAGGGGAGGGCCGGATGAACAGAAGGTATTTGCATAAATATCACAAAGTAACTTAGGTAAGGTAAGGTTAGAAACGACAGGTAAGGTTAGAGGAAGCTTCCACCTGAGCCGATCAGTTATGGAAACGGCCGACCTAATCCGAACTATACCCAACCACAGACTTCATAAAAATGCAAATATTTCGGTTAATATTCAAGATAGAGAATAAATGTATATAACAATATTTATAGTAAATTTAATTTTCAATAAGATTGGTTCTATACAATTTTTCGATCCGATGCTTAATAACGGAGATATTTTGAATTTTCAAAAATCCCCCCCCCTGCCTCTTGTCCGATTTCAGCCATTAACGAACTTGATCTGTCTTTTTACATAAAACGGTTAAATATCGAGTTTCGTAACGATCAAACAAAAATTGCAACCGCTAGAGCGTTAACAGACAAATATGTATATAATTTTGAACGGACCTCATTTTCGTCAACTCCTGGGTAGGATCGATGGACATTTGAAGAAATTTTTCGAAAATCGCGTCATGAGTACGACCTCAATAGCTGATTTCCCTGAAGGGAAATCTTCTAAAAAGAGTATTTCATGTAAATACTAAAATAGTAAATGGAGTATACGAGTTTGAAGCATGAAAACAGTTATAATTACTTTACAGGTTTAGAACTAAACACCGCAATATATTTTTAGATCCCATGTGTTATCTTCTTTCAGAAATAATTCAAATAACGAATAGATAATTGAGGAATTTATTTATTGGGATATGTGTTAATAGTTTCTTCATTGCCTCGGTGGAGACACTGTTCAGTATCTGATCTTGTATTAAAAAATTCGCAAAAAAAAGTGTATTTATAGAATATATTTTAATCTTTTAAAAGTTCTCCCATAAGGGAAATTAGCTAGTGAGGTTATAGTCAAGACAGGTATATCCAAAACATTCCTTAAATAATCACCAACCTTATATAAATGACCAAAATAACACAGTAGCAGTTTTAGTTTATTCGTTACCAAACTCGATATTGAGTCGTTTCATTTTAAGGGAAAAGGTCAAATTCGTTAGGAGCAAACAACAAACTACAAAGGGCAGAGATTTAGAGAAAGGGTAAAATGTAAATATCTCTTTTATTGTGAGTCGCATTGAAACATGTTGTATAACCCTTTATATAATCTTGTTATAAAGGTTATTCACTGCAATTATTGTTCGCAGGCTTCAGTATTCACCTACTACTTGTTTTTCAATCACCAGATAAATCATTATATTGTTACTCTCAGCTTAAATACCACGCGTAAATTGCATTGCAGAGGGAAGGGGGATTACTCCTATAGTTAATACATGATTGACGGAAGGCAGCCCACACATTAACAATATATTCTCATACTTACACAAAATTGAAATATATGATAACCTTTAACATGCATTAATCATCCAGCAACTGTATTTTTTTTTTCTTTTTTTTTTTTTTTTTTTGGTACTTGTTATTATTAGTATTATTGCTAAGTTATGTGCTACTATTACTTGTTGCTAAGGTATATGTTATTATTACTTGTTGTTTAGGTATTTATTACTGTCCCTTGTTGTTAATGTACATATTATTATTACTTTTTGCTAAGGAATTTATTATTATTACTTGTTGCTAAGGTATTTATTATTATTACTTGTTGCTAAGGTATTTATTATTGTTACTTGCTGCTAAGGTATTTTTTGTTATTATTTGTTGTTAAGGTATGTTTTTTGTTATTGTTACCTGTTATTACTTTTGAAAGGGCAAATCACCTTCGATGTGGTGTCCATTAATAAATAAAATTGAAAAAATTGACATGATTGCTCCACAATAGGTTCCACGTTCAAATCCCTAAATTGTACATTAAATGTTTGCTTGCATGCGGTTTCCAGGCTTTGTTGGTAGAATTATCACATGGAATAAAGACTAACTAACGTCGATCCGTAATATCGCCACGTGTACGCCGAGCCAAATGCATTTATTTTCAAAATTTAATTTGTGTTTTTCCTAAGAAAGAAACGTGGACTCGAAAGAGACATAAAGATAAGCCCAGGAGGCATGTGTTTTCCCTCTGACATCACCTTTGTTATTCCGAAGACAGGACTAAATTTCCATATGGCCTTTAAAGAAATCCAGCATGTTTATTACCAAATTGTACAGGGTAATTTAAACGGAATCTTACAACATGATAATAAATAATGGAGAATAAATAAATAACCGTACTTTTACCTACCACTATAGATTTTTTAACCTTTTTTTGGGGGGGGGCGTTTATAAGGTGGCTTTACCAATACTATTTCAATATTATAACAAGAAAATGTGTGAATCGCTTAAATTGCGACACACCTACATAAATAAATAAAATTACTACATGATTTCCAATATTCACTTAAGATTGTGGATGCAATCATTGGCTGGCATTTACACATCAGTTAGATCTCATAAACCATTGATATTCCCAATAATAAGAAACAACATGTTCCTATAAAATACATACATACATATATATATATATATATATATATATATATATATATATATATATATATATATATATCTATATATATATTTATAGTTGTAACCTCTGTCTGTACATGGATTTTTTTCGCGAAATTTCACGATAACTTTTCGCTTCACAAGTCATAGACACCATAACTGCATTTTGTTTCTTTGGTGTCTGTTTGTTAGTTTGTTTATTTGTTTGTTTGTTTGTTACCTTTTCACGCATAAACGGCTGAACCGAATTTTATGAAACTTGGTATGTATATTACAACTAACCCAACTTAGACTTTAGGCTATATTAATATCCACTGAGACAAGCAGGAGTGGGGGTTATAAGGGAGGCCTGAAATTAAAAATAGCGATATTTCGTTTCCTATTGCTTTTTCAGCAAATATGCCCATAACAAAAGTTATTTATTTTGGTATTTAAAGTAACTTTTATTATATGCACTTTTGCCGTATACGGGAGTATAAATGAGTTATACGCTAAAAACTATAGCGGGAGTCAACAATTTATTAGGCACAAAAGACTCAACCGAACTACACCAAACTCGGTATGTGAATTAGTACTAACGTCTTCCTTATAATAAGTCATACTAACATTTCTAGGGAAAGGCAGGAGTGGGGGTTATAAGAGAGGTCTGAAATTAAAAATAGTGATATTTCGTTTCCTATTGCGGTTTCGGCAAATATGTACATAACAAAAGTTGTTTATTTTTTTATTTAGAGAAACTTTTGTTATATGCACTTTTGCCGTATACGGGAGTATAAATGAGTTATACGCTAAAAACTATAGCGGGAGTCAACAATTTATTAGGCACAAAAGACTCAACCGAACTACACCAAACTCGGTATGTGAATTAGTACTAACGTCTTCCTTATAATAAGCCATACTAACATTTCTAGAGAAAAGCAGGAGTGGGGGTTATAAGAGAGGTCTGAAATTAAAAATAGTGATATTTCGTTTCCTATTGGGGTTTCGGCAAATATGTACATAACAAAAGTTGTTTATTTTCTTATTTAGAGAAACTTTTGTTATATACAATATCGTCGTATACCGAAGTATAAAGGCGTTATACGCTAAAAATTATACCGGGAGTCAACAATTTTATTTGGCACGAAAGACTCAACTGAACTAAATAAAACACTCGGTATGTGTATTAGCACTAACGCCATCCTTATAATAAGCCCTACTAACATTTCTAGGAACGGGCAAGAGTGGGGGTTATAAGGGAGGCCTGAATTTACAAATTTTTTTATTAACAAATCCACAGAAACGAAGGGTATTGGCCCTAAACACTGGGACGGGTAAATGTTAAAATATTGTGTAAAGGAAAACCTTGCCAAAAAAATACAATCACCATTCGGCCTCAAATCAATTCCCGGGCGAAGCCGGGTATCTGAGCTAGTCTAGATATATATATATATATATATATATATATATATATATATATATATATATATATATATATATATATATATATATATACTAGCGGACCCTACAGACGTTGTCCTGCATGATATTTCAAGCGATAAGTATATTAAATTTAATAATATTTTGTTAAAACAAAAACTACTTTTAATAACATAGAAAACAACATTTGTTTTATGCACGTTTGCCTAAAAACAAATAGAAAATAAAATATAGCGAATTTTTTATTCAGACATCCCTTATAACCCCCACTTCCGTTCGAACCTAAAAAATTTAATATAGGTTATAATCATGGAAGAATTAATGAAAATTTACGTATTGAGTTTTGTTAAGATCGGTTCAATCGTTAGTGCAAAATATAATTTTTGGCTCCCACTTTAATGTTTTAGTGAATATCTCGTCTGTACTTTGTTATAACTTACAAGTGAATATAACAAAAGTTACTCTAAATAACAAAATAAACAACTCTTATCCTATATTTGCCGAAAACCAATAGGAAAAAAAATATTGTTATTTTTAATTTTAGGCCTCCCTTACGACCCCCACTCCTGCTCCATCTTCTGGGCTTATTTGTAAATCTAAACCAAGCGCATACAAGAAATCTATTCAAATCGGTCTAGCCGTTTAGGAGTTCAGTGACATACAAACGTACGGTAGAATTATATATATATATATATATATATATATATATATATATATATATAGATGTATTTTTGTTAATAAGAACGTGATTGCAATTTCCAAAGCCAATATAAAATCTTGTTTATGCCAGTGTATACATGTAATATGGGTTGTGGGAGCTCAAAGTAAAGCATATATGGTTTCCTCTTTGATTATTACCACTTCACACTCTCTACCCTGATGCTTATTAAACTTATTTGAGAGGTAGGTGGAATTTCATGTTATATATTTATATATATAGGAATATACAAAGAACAAAAATTGAAGATTTTCCCTTCAAGAAGTATAAATCTGAAATTTAAAACTTTAGACTAAGTTTTGCACTAGGTTGACCAGTAACTGTGGAATTATCATATTATTCTTTCATTATTAAACAAATAATTACATAAAAAAATTAATATATTGTTCAAATTAAAAAAAAAAACTACCTTATAAATAAATATATTAAGCAATAAAAAGTAATAGTGCAAAGCTCCTTCTCAGGAGATTTTTGTAATCCAAAAAATATCACACATTTTGTGATTTGAACTAACTTCTTCATGCATAACCTTCGACTGCTGTGTATACAATTTTTGTCATAATATTATAAAAATCGACCAGTTATCTAAATATGAAATTTCATTAAAATCACGGTATCAATACGAATTCGTCACTAAAAATTCTTCATAAAAATGTTGATTGAATTGTATTTTTTGCCAAAGTACCACTTTGAGATATCCGGACCAAACTGTATAATTGCTAGTAGTAGTTTTAACTAATGGATATGATTTATCATATTAGGACATATTATATTGACAACTCCTTGATTTTATAACACCATTTGTCATTTTTTATTAGAATTTTTTTTTTTTTTTTTAAACTACTGATACCAATGTAACTCTTATGTTTAATGTGATCAGAATGAACCTCGATATTTGTGTTTCAATGTGATATATTAAAAATTGAATTCCTTCAGTTTGAAGACGATCTAGAGCTAATAGAGTTATTTAAGTATTGGATCAAAACGTGCTGTGTGATTGAGTTTTTAAGCACTTCTATGAAAAAAATGCTGAGAAATTTACCAGTTGTATTTTTCTTCCTTCTTGTCATCTAACTACTTCCCTGTTTAATAAATTAATTACCGAGGTTATTGGAAAATAAAAAATATGTATTTTGTATATGTATAAAATCTGTATATAACGGATAGTGAATATTTTGTTCAAATTCAATGGAATTAACAGACACATATTCAAATTTGAACTGAGAGTGTTTTACTCGTTCCAACTCGATCTGTAGATGCTATTATTGGCTGATCATTGACTATACCAAGCATCCAATTTCGATGAGAAATTTATTTTTATGTAGTCAGTCAGTCCACTATTAATTGTTTACGTGTAGTCTATGGTAGTTTGTGTTCCTTTAAACAACAACTGGACATCCGTTGGACAATATAAAAACTGAAGTTACCTGCAACTACTAAGGTACAAGTTTGTAAAAGCTAGAAATTAATGTTTTCAAATCCTGAGTTAAATGTCAGTTCACACAACTCAGATGCCTGTAATGACGGCCTCTACCGTCCTTTTAGCAAAAAGGTCCTTAACCTTCCAGTAGTCGCGCTTATTTTAAGACATTAGTAGTCGCAGAGCACCTGTGAGGTGCAAAGCAATAAAACTCGATATATCTATTATTAATGACTCCAGGAGTAACAATAAATGTGCTCAATTAATTAAATTTTATTTAATAAAGCATTAAAAACAATTTTGTAACTATAATACACTTATAAAATACCATAAGAATATTTTTTAAAAAAAATCTTTGTAATAGCATAAAGTACTAGCATTAGTTTGATTTTCCATTATTATTTTTAGTACTATAAATAAAACTATATGATATATTTTATTGTACTCATACAAGGTCAAAATAGCAATAAATTAGGTGCATTACTAATTAATTATTTATAGTATAAAAATATAAAAAGTTGCGGCCTAAAATTTAAATTTCACATTGGATTGACTTAAAAACAGTAAGTGTAGATAAAAAATATTGTTATAGAATATTATGATAAATGATAAACTAATCAAATAAAATACTTTTAACAAATATTACAACGTATCAATAAATGAAAGAATTAAAATACACTGTCTTCATCAATACTATTAATTCATACAAGAGTATTCCTACAATCTGTGCAGATTGGTTTTACATGGCTCAAACATAAGTGCAACTCACAGTATTCACACTGGTATTTTGTGTTTTTCCTTTCCTTCTTATCTAAGCAAGGCTGACAATATTTTCTTTTTTTACTTGGAGGACCACTTATAGAATATGACCAAGTAGATGGAATGGACTGCCCTCTGACTTCTATCAGTCGATCTCTTAAGACTTCTCGGAATTGGACCCACCTCTAACGCTCGCCTAATAAGCTGTTCCCGTCTTAGTTCAGCGCTAAGCTGTCGTAAAAATCCACGTCGATTCTTTATATGAAACCCATTTCCATTATCTATTATTTGTGCATTAATAGCGGCCACGTTTAGTGTGGAGAAGAAAATCACCATCGGCCAACGCCTCGTATTTCGAGCCACATTATAAGCTGCGCAGAGCTTATCGACGGTGTCTACTCCGCCCTTGGTGCTGTTATAATAGGTGACGATTTCTGGCTTATTTTTGTCCCCAGACTCCTTGTCTATGGAATCGTTGAAATGCATGCTGGATATATGTAAAAAAAATATATTTTTTGAAGGGACATAGGAGACGATAGTTCCTTCTAAAGGCAAACAAGCTAGAGAATAGCTCTGCATGAAGTCGAGCTATATCGAGATGATTTTTAAGGTTGAAAACTCTACTTTCGTTAGCCATTCTAGCCTGCAACAATATTTAATCATTGTTTTTTATAATAATGCTTTTTTTTTGTAACTTATGAAATATGTTGAAAATATAAAACAAAAAAATCACTTCAATGGTCGCATGCACCTCACAGGTGTTGTCTTCTCCCGGTGCCATTTTTCAAAGTAACACAAAATTAGTTTAACATAATAAACTGAATATGAACTAGAACGAATGGTTACGTGAAATACATCGAAATATGAATTTGTGTAAACTTACATTAATAGTCGCATGCACCTCTGAGGTGATTTTTGATGATGGCACGTGCTATGATGACACCTAGAAATGGAAAATGCCACTGAGACCTTGAGAGGAAGGAAGTAGGAAGATAGTAAGAAGGTGGCACCCCTAGCGGAAGCTGCTAATTTGAAAAGGATGAATTACTGTTCCATGCACCACACAGGTTCAGCGCGACTACTGGAAGGTTAAGGGAAATCAGCTATTGAGGTCGCACTCAAGACGCGATTTTCAAAAATTTTCTTCAAGTCCGTTCAAAATTATATATCTATATATATATATATATATATATATATATATATATATATATATATATTTGTCTGTTAACGCTCTAGCGGTCGCAATTTTTGCTTGATCGTTAACAAGCTCGATATTCAAACATTTTATGTAAAAATAAAGGTCAAGTTCGTTAATGGCTGAAATCGGACCAATGGGAGGGGGGGCTTAAAGAGGGGATTTTCGAAATATCTCCGGTACTATATGTCGGATCGAAAAATTGTATAGAACCTATCTTATTGCAAATTTAATTTACTATAAATACTGTTATACATATTTATTCTCTATCTTGAATATTAACCGAGATATTTGCATTTTATTGAGCGTAACGGACATAATGAGATCGTCTAACTTTGGTTGTAGTCGTGAGTTTCCGGCTAGCTAGTTCGGCCGTACCGGTAACTGTTCGGCTCTCGTGAAATTCTAAATTTCTATTCTAAAACATTACTTGGG